>VWYH01003553.1:501868-587731 GCA_013399365.1 Pampusana beccarii | reverse complement strand
TTTTTTTTTTTAATACAAAATAGGGACCTGTCAGGAAGAATATAAAATAGGGCACCGAAGGAGTCTAATTTAGAAGGAGAAAGGGCATAAATCTCCACCTCTCTCTGATGACAGAAGGCCAAAGTACAGCAGAAACATTTCCCTACTTGTAAAATGCTGGTCCTGATACCAGAGAAGTTGTTCTGTTAAAGGCACAGCTGTATCCAACATCCTTACAAGTTCTTGACGTTGTTTTTGGTACGTAAGTGGGTGTGACATAAGGGGATTCTTAGACCGCGAAGCACCTCTCTTAGGGTCCGCTCTGCTTATTGTGCTGTTACAGAAATTGTTTACTGTTTTGGACTGATGTCAGGCAGAATAATACTGAATAAATCCCAGATGAATGTGGGTGGTGAAAGGAGAAAAATAACTTCAAATAAAGAGGGGTATTATCAACTGAGCAGCCAGTGTTGATCCTATGGTGCTGAAAAATGGAAGCAGGGAAAATAGTATGTTGTTGGTGGTGGGGTGTTGTTGTTTTTGAAAGATGGAAAATCTTCACTGAAAAAACCTGTTCTGACCAAAGTTTGGTATCCTACTTAAACTCGCAGCAACTTGGCATCGGTGCAGCAGCACTGTGAAGTATTGAGAGGGAGAACAGAAGTACAAACAAGCCTCCAAAACTTGAGAGGGTGCTCAGATTCTTTGTCCATTTAGGACAACATGACCTGTAGCGTCACTTGCAGCTGCTGGATCCAAGAGTATAAATAGTGAAAAGAACATTGATTTGGCCAGGATAAAATGTTCATTTTGGGTTTTTCCAACAGCTGTGTCAGGACTTAACCCTGGCAAAAGCTTCTCACGTGTCATTTTTTATTCAGGCTTGTACTAAGCATCTGGAATGACTATGTTCTCTAATGGAAGGAAAAAAAAGAAGAAAAAAGTAGTAAATTGAGAAATAGTGTGGATTTGATGTCCCCTCAGCCTGAAGGAAAAATAGTTTTCTTGAACAGTATGATAGCAGTTGTTTGAGAAATTAAGGATGGATTTCCTTCAATTGTAGTTGAATCATGACATCTTACTAAATTTATCCAGTCTTGAGTGCCTGGTTTCTGGTTTGACATTTTCCTTGGATGGTTATTGGTGATGTGTTCTCTGTTTTTTTGGGTGGGTTTTTTTTTTTTCTCTGTTTGTTTGGGTTTTTTTTTCAAGTATCTCTGCATGGGCTGAGAGATGTTAGTTTCCTTATTTTCTGTTTTCTGCAGGAAACTCTATCGGGGATCAAACCACCAATTCTTACAGGTGGGCACAGGTGTGCGTGGGCCAGCAGCTTTCTCCCTAGAAGCTCCATGATGCAGCGGGTGGGTTCAGACAATGCCAGCCTTGGGCCTTTCCCATTTTCCAGGAGCAGACAGGGAGTAGGAAAGTTGGATTTTATGTGGCTTGACCATTAACTGCAGATCACTGAAGTATCTATGTGGATAGTTCTCACTGTTCAGTGAAGTACTAAATAAGAGCATACTTCATTTATACAAAAATCTACACTGAAAATATGTTTCAATATAAAAGCCAAGTGCTCAGGAAGTACAAAATGTCAGAACTAAAGTTGCCTCTAACACTTGAGATGACTTCTCATGCTGGCTATGACACCCTCGTTAGTAACGAGGTCACACACTCCATCCACCCCCAGCCTCCTTGTCGGGCTGGATGCTTCAAGGGGTATTCAGGGTTTCGGCTCATCCCCCGTGATCTCTCTGTGGGCCCTGTGCCATATTTGTTGCACTCAGCTCTGAGTAAAGAAATAACATGCTCCCCGGCGTGCTCGTGGGTGTCGTTCACCTCTCCAGCATCCATGGGCTTCCCCGGTGGGCACCACCCCAGCCCTGCATCCTCTTCTGTCCTCCCCAAACTCCTTGGCCCTCCTGGTCTCCTGTCCCAGCCGCCTTTCCTGCCATTCCTAGTCCTGCTCCATGCATCCCTCCTTCCTTTTCCTGTGATCTCCCACCCCTCTGCCCATCTGGCCACCTCTTCTGGTTTCCAGATCTGCTCTCCTTGTCTGGCTTGCCTGGGTTTTTTTGTTTATTTTTTTTCCATCTCCCTGTTCCAAGTTTTTCCCTTGCCCTAGGATTCACTATATTCCATGTCTTGTCTGTCCCAGGCCACTCATCCTGTTTCTAGTCCCAGTTTCAGTTCAGGTTTGCAAAGCTATTAGCAACAGAGAACAGGGTTTTAGAATAGGAAGTGTTAGACAATACGAGGTGTAGGTGGGGCTCAGAGTACCACCTATAATTTACAACACTGTTTATTTTTTTAACTAATCCACCCTTAGGTAAGGCGTCCTGGTGCTGTAGGTGTGTAAATCCTTAGTCATTTGAGTAGTTCTGTTCCCTCTGCTGATACTGTGTAGAGAGGGATTGCTCATGCATGTAAGAGCTGGAGGATCCAGCTCTAGAGAGACTTCGATCTCTCTTTTGATGTGGCCTGCACGAGACAGCAGACAATGTCTGAGATCATGTGGTTCACAAGGCTACTGAGCTGTCCCTAAAGTATTTAAGGGTATGTGTAGTAGTTGCTCTCCTTTCCATGGTGAGCATGGTTCCTTTTTCCTATCCTGTTGGTGAGAAGAGACAAGTTCCTCACTGGTAGAATCTAAGACATGAAAGTATACAGTCCATAGTAACACCATGTTCTCCATCCTCTAGTAGGTGCCCTCTGACTTCGTGTGTTTAAACTAGAAAATGTAAAGAGCCTTTTCCTTATATCTTTTGCCTCTGCTGCTAACGTCATGCCTAGTCTTTAATGATTCTGGTAAATGCCTCCACATATGGGTGAGAAGCTGATCACAGTTTTTTTTGTTATCAGAATTAGACTGAGAAACTCATACTAAATTGTTACTTAGAACGGCAATGTGATGCCTTGGAATGTGGGAGGATGGACACCTTTGCTGCTTTTACTTGGTGCGCCTTAGCTTCTGTCCTGGCCAGGAGGCAGCTTCCAATGGACTCGGTGCTAAGATCAAATAATTTAATGGTGTGAATAACCTTATGTTGACCTTTTAAAGAGCTTATGCATAGAGCGCGCAGTTCATGAGCCCCTTGTTCTTCGTGATAAAGTTCAAAACTTTAATCAGGTAATAGGGTGGCCTCTCCTCTTTCTACCGCAATAAAATGCGTGCAAACACGCCTTGCAACAAATAGCGCAAAGGCGAACCTGGCATGCCCTGATTCCTCTCCCACAAGATACACCTGTGGGTTATTCTCCACCAGTGCCACCCAAGCCGTTTCAGCAGCTTGGTCGGCTGAGGAGTTCACTGGTGGTGGCTGATGCCTTTCAGAGGCCGCGCTTCAGTTTCCCAGGCTATTGATAACAGCTGTTTAGTCACAGCTCTCTGGGTCATGGTGTGCGGGGATTTCTCTGATGGTTGTGGTGACCTTGGGGGGGAATTAGACTGGATGTAATGTTTGCAAGAATTGGAGACGCCTGTGCCATTGAGCTGATGCATGTTGCCGAATCAATTGCTAGCACTGGCAGGATTTTGCTTTAGGGGAATCTTGCAGCTACATCACAGTCTTGTTATTAGTAGATTATTGTTAATCGGTTTTAATACAGAGCCAAATATTTGCAGGGAAGAGGGACCTTAAATAGTTGGTTTCTGTGGAGTACTTTCCCTATACACAGCACTGTTGCAGGGCATAGCCTGACGCTGTATCTCACTTGCATTTTCGGGAATCTTTTTATCAGCTTCTGTGTGGAAATATACATTTGTTGTAAAATTGTCATCCTCAGGTGAGGAACTGCTGTATGGTGCATCCTCCAAAGCCAGTGGTGACAACTGAAACTCTCCACATAGAGGTTTTGTAACTTTTTTGTTATGTGTTGAATCATGTCAAGGGAATTTGGCACCTTGGTAACTTGGGCTGCTGTGACACAGGCCCCCGATGAGTTTTTGCAGAGGGGCTTCCCAGGATACCTGTCAGTTTTCATGTGCAGCCCCAGGTCTGAATCCGGGTTGTCAGCCTCTCCTGCAGCCGTGGCAGTCGGGTGTCACGGAGCAGCCAAGGTGCAGTGCGCTCAGACGCCTTTAATTTATGGCCTCACAGGTTGTGAATGTGCCTTCTTCGCAGGTGATGAAGGTGCCGCGACCCCACGTCACCAGCGCAAGTTTTGAGCCATGTGGTTTCGCCCTGTGAGGTTGGGGTCAGGCTTAGGGCCACTTCCCTCTTTGGCTTTTGGGTTTTGTGCCAGTGCAGCCTTGTGCTTTCCCAGACCTGCTCAGCCAAGTCCCTGCTCGGGTTAGCCCTTGCTCACACAGTTGCTGAAGTCACCAGGAGCCCTCTGTGGAAATGGTTTTGCCCCCCACCCCGCCAGATTCGGCCGGTATGTTGTTTACTGTGTTGGTAATTGACTGCAAAAGTGTTACATTTAATTCAAGTGCTGGTAGGGTTTTCTTCAAAATGCCTGTGTGGTGTTCAGCCAGTTAGGAGTTACAAATGTAAATATGTTTACACAAAAAACGAGAATTGCATGAGAGCTGGCATTGCTTAAGCAGCCAAAAGCAGCGTGATTATATGCTGGAGGGACACCGAAAAATGTAGGTTGCTGGAGTGCGCCTCCAGAAGTGAATCCCAACCAGAAGAGCTTGCAGTCCCTCCCTTGTAATGCACTGTCTGGTGCTGAGAGACAGGGAGGAGAGGGCTCGGGAGTCTGTGGGCATCCTTGGGGAGTTTTATAGCGAAGTTTGAAATGCCAAAGAGAAGTGTCTGCTTTATCTAAACGGGTCCTTGTTTTAGACTTTCCTGGGCGGTAGCAATATAGCCGGCAATTGGGGGACCTCTGACACTAGTGTTTCATAACTGAAAGTTAGGCGTATTTCACAAGCTGTCCTAGTTTGGGTTGTGAGCATGGGCACACACACACCCCTCGCACACCCCCCGTGTGCCCCCCCAGCACATTGTTTACTTCCTCTGTAAGTTCTGGGACATTCAGTACTAAGGAGCATGATACGCTTGCATAAACACCCCAGCCAGATTTATCTCTCAAGCCTATCTTTCCTTTCCCATCTTGGAAAGTGATTAATCTGCAGCACACATTTTGTTCTTTGATTGCAGGGCATTATTCTGTAATCATTTACAGTTTTGCAGAGCCGTAGCACTGGCTTGATGGAGTATTTCTGTCATGTAGCCGGGGCTGTCGACCAAAGCTTTAGCTGTGTAACGTGGATGGAGCATTACTGTGCAGCTCTGTGTCATGTTAAAACTGTTTTTTGGGGTTTTTTTTCTTACATTTTGTGCTTTCTGCACATTCAGAAAGAATCAAATGAACATGTTTGAAGTGCAGGTAAGTGTCTCTGCAGCAATACATGCTGGGGGCTGGTTTGTAGGTTTTAGAAACTGTGTCAGTACTGCAGCACGCTGGCTGCCAGCCGAGGCTTTCCTATGCATTCGTGGAGGGTGGAGAAGTTTAAATAACTTTTGTTTTCCATGCTGCACATTGTGTATTGAAGTCTACACCAGTTAGAAATTGGCAACCTATGTAGATTCAAGAACCTGTTCATATCGCTTAGTGTCTGAGGTAAACAGAAAAGTGAAGAGATTGAAGGTGGATCAGAAAATCTTTCCTATCTGTGCTGCATTGAGGCTTTTCCATGTGTCCTTTGTGGTTTTAGTTTGTTTTCCGCATTTCCCAGTGTGTCAGGAAAGGAGATAGGAGGGGTAACAACCTTGAGTTAACATGCCGTGGGTCGAGATAAGGCTATCAAGCAGAGTTTTGTTTGATGCAGGTGTCCAAGCTGTAAACCAGTTCTTCTTTCAGTAACAAGGTGTGAAAAGTAGGTAGAAAAAAATAAAAAAAAACCCTGCAGCGCCGGGTTCTGACATGTTCATAAGTTTATTTTTGCCATATGTTTGCACCTTTTTCTCCGACAAAGAAAGGTTTAGTGGACCTGAAGTTGGTGGGTCTGGCCCAGTCACCCATGGCAATGAGTGTCTTTTTCCAAAGAGTCCCAGAGATCTGGCCTATATACCACGTTGGACAAAACACTTTGCTGTCACCTTATGATAAACCAAAGCCCTGTAGTTAAAAGACAGAAGCCACAATCCTGATGTATGGTGTACAAAGACCACGGAAAACTGAGGGCACTGCAGGTGCAGAGTGTCTGTTAAATGAGAGATCCAGAGGATCCCATGCCAGAAGTCACAACAAAAAAATCCTCCAGCAGCCTTCCCTGTCAGTCTGATCTTGAGGGCAGGGCAGAGCAAAGGAAGGAGACTTCCTCTGACTACAAACCCAGCAGTTGTTCTTAATGGGCAGGTGTCAGAAGAGTGCCCTCCTCTGCCTCGGGGACCTGGGGGTGCTGGGCCAGGAGGAACACCAGCCTCACATCTCCAGCTTTGGAGCAGGGAGAACAGGCAGCACAGACTAGTAGTGACATGGTGTTTTTCTTTCAATCCCTGCCCCCTGATTTACTGATGTGTAGGTGTATCTAGAGCATCCAATCACAAAGTTCAATTCTCCATTCTAGAAGTGTGGGTTTCTGTAAAGTCCTCATACAAATTCCTTATTTATAAATGAAGGGGAACTTAAAAGCAAGGAAAAGGAAGACTAGGCTCTTGTGAAACAACAGCTGTTTAGGAAAACTACGAAATTGTGTAAGGAAGCAACAGGTTCAGAGTATGTGTGTTTATGGAGGTATCCAGCTGCTTGGTTGGGGTCAACCCCAGGGTTAAGGTAGCTGTCCTGTGGTTGTTGGAGGGCAACGTGCCTCTCGGGATTGTGAATTTGTGCTATGCACACTCCAGTAGGACAAGGCCCTCAGTTAGATGGTGCTTGAGGAAGGGGCCGTGTATATAACATTTTTTCTGCTGTTGTGAATTAGTGACAATGGCAAGAAGCTTAGAAACAGGCAACTTTTATTAGCATCTGAGACAGACCGAAATTACATGAACTGCTGCCAGCCACTTCCCATACTCTGCATTCCTCCAAAACCAAATGGAGCTGCTGCTTGTCTCCTGATGTGACATCAGTCGTGCAGCCGATCTTAAGCCCTGGTAAATAAGTGGAAGTGACTCTGTGCAGGAGGCAGAGCAGAGCGTGGTGCTGCCGAAATGCTGGGGTGGGTTGTGGCTCAGCTTCAGGAACTGAAGAATTCGTATCCAGTGCGTCTTGCTGTGTTTGAACAGGTGCCATGGGGTCATGGAGCCTGGGTTCAGCATCGCTCACCCCAAATCCCTTATCACTTCGAAATGGTTTATAACAGTTTTATTTGTTTTCTTTTAACAGTGGGAGATGAGCTCTATTAATCTCTGTTCTTTGTATCACTGTTCATACGGAGTGCAGCTGCCCACAGAAAGATTTCTAGGACATACTGGGCTCAGTACAAAGGAGCTTCACAGCGAGAACTTGAGGCTCCATCCCATCAGGCAGAAAGTAGCCTTTGCCTCAGTGTGGGTTAATTATTTGTTAACAGCTGGCTGAGTAGGCAGGATGGTCATGGGCAAGGCATGAGGCTGCTCAGCTATGCCCAGAGAAACGTTTCTGAGAGTGAGAAGGGGTTTTCCTTACCCCTCCAGAAGCATCGGAAAAGATGTCACACTGAAGTTCCAAATCATGCAAAAAGGTTTGGGAGGAAAAGAAGCTTTGAGCTTGAACATATTAGATTATGAGATTATGATACAGAGAACAAGATCCTCTTGAGTGGAACGGGTAACTCTAAGGGAGGTTTTGGATAAGGACCAGGTGCTGGGAGCATCTCTCTGAGCATCCTGACCGCTTGCTGGCTGAATGCAGTAGGGAGCTGCTGCTTGGAGCTCAGCTGAAAACTTGATGTGGCCGAGGAGGTGGAGGTGTCTGTTCCCGCCCTCAGCTCTGTAACTGGGGTGCTAATACTTTTACCTCTGTGCTTGCCTGGTGCGAGGGTGGATGAAAACAAGATGTGTTTGTGTGAGCAAGACCCTGTGCCAAGCCGGACGGGTGAGCTCAGGAGGTGATGCTGTGGATTTCAATGCGGAGGAGCCACCTTCCAGGTGCAGAGGAGCCACTGGCTCCTTGTGCATCGTATCAGTGGAGAACCTTGAACTGTCAAAGTGTCCCAGAAGGGCAGAAGAGCATGTTAAATTGCACACTACCATTTTATCCTCTTCCAGCGCAGCCAAAAAGCACATGTGTTCTTCACTCAAGGAATTTGTTTTTAGGCAGAGTAAGATTCACCACTGCTGAGTGCAGCTATTGTGCAACTGCAGCTTGTCCTGTGCAAGCCCCAGTAAGATTTGTAATAAACACAGCAGAAACTGGAGCCGACACTGGCGATATCTGAGGGAACAGCAGATGACAGACAACTCCCCTCCACCACCCCCCTAGCCCATTGCTGACTTTTAATCCTTTCTCTTCCCTAACCATGAGGCATCAGAGATCAAGTCCTGTTCACAGGTCACCAACGAGGAAAACTGCTTGTTAAATTCTTAACTTTAATTATTTTTATTATTTAATGCATTTAATTCTTCAAGTAATTTAACTCTTAAACTGGATGTTAAATTCTTAACTTTAAATATTTTAATTATTTAATTCATTTAATTCTTAAATTAATCTTCTAACGAGGCTAACATTTTATTTCTGTATTTCGTACTAGAGGTTGGTCCTGGGTGCAGTCTTGAAAGCACCCCCTGTGCAACACAGAACAGAGCCTGGAGAGAGGAAATGAAACCAGAAATGGAGAAAAGTTATTTTAATCATAAATAGCTGCGGTAGGAAGGTAGATGTTTATATGTGCAGTAGTACAGTACCTACTGTGTGTATTTTAGGAGAACCTGAGAATAGCAGCTGCGATGAAATACTTGACAGCGAAGTCAAATATAGTTTAGGTTGGAAAAAAAAAAAAAAAAAAAGTTGCTGGGGAGGGTAGATTTTCAGCTTGAAGCCTGTCGGTGTTATCTCCTCCGCACGGCACAGAACAGCCTGTGACTCCGGCGCTTGTTTGCGAACGCGCAGTTCCCGTAACGGGATACGTCCCGCTCCCATCAGCGCGGTGGTGTGCCCGGGCAAATGCTCCCCCGCCTCCCAAATTTGCCCGAGAACCGCAGGAGGCTGACAGCTTCATTCCTCTGAAGGCTGCCTTTGCTGAAGTGTCGCTAGTTTTGCAGCCGATGGACCTGTTGAGTTTTAGATCTGTAGAGCTCGGAAGCAGCAAAGCAGCGGGCACTAAAGCCAGAGCTCTTGCTAATGCGCTGAGGTCAAAAGGATCAAAACCTAAATTAAACTAGTCCCTGAAATTTGGCTCTGACTCACAAATTCAGGAAGTAGTACATGAAAATCAGTCTGGGCGCTGTTTCTTTCTTAGGAGTTCTTCAGCTAAAAATAATGTCTTGCGCTATGGTTATAAATAATACGGGCTTTTTTTTTTTTCCCCCCCCCCTATCTAATTAAATTGTTACTCTTGCCACGAGGTAGGGAAAGGGAAAAGATAATAACATGGATCTGGTTGAACAAGTATGTAGCTTACAGGTTTCAGCTAGAGTGTTCGCAGCTGCAGCTGGTGCTGAACCTTACGCTAATGTATTTAATTGTCAAAAAGAAAAGGGGGTGCTCTGGAGAGATTGGCAGTGGTTTCTGTGTGGTTTCTGTGTGTCCATCATTTGGGAAACCCTCTTGAAAGCTCATCCAAACTGGGTTTTTCCTGTGTTGTCAAAATACAGAAGAAAGGTTTTTTATGTTAGGATTTTTTTTTTTTTTAAAAGGAAACTGCAGTGTTTTTTGTAAAATTATGGTTGAACCATACGGTAAGATGTTTTGATAGACTCTGGTGTCTTACTAAAATGACAAGCAGCGGCCACGGGTAGCTCCGCTGTTATAAAGAGCAGCACTCGGCAGGTTTGCTGCAGGTAAATAGTGGATAAAGCTGGAAAAAGGAACTTTCTTACGTAGTGATCACAGCACTGAGATGCTCTTTGAAAGCCACGTGGGCAACCTGGCCATGGCTGGCTGTCTGCTGCTGAACAGCGAGCAAGGGCAGCGACCTGGTGAGACGGTGCTTATCACACCTATTGCTGCTTCTGTGTTAGTTCCCAGAAAAGTTTTGTGTGTTTTGCTGCTGTGATTTGTCAGTGGCCAATGGGGCCTTTTACAACATTTGGGGTTTGTGGCAGATTGCAGGGGCCATTGGAGAGGCCATTGGAGAGGCCATTCATTTAATGGGGTGTGGCTCCTGGGAGAGCACAAAAAATTGTCAGTGAAAGCAGTAATACAAGAGGGAATAACATGGCTGCCAATATTTAAGCTTAACCATGACATATCTCAGGTGACAAGAGGGTTGTTTTTCCCCAAATGAGACCATGGCAGGGGGAAAAAGAAGGGTACCGCAGTGAAGCAGGCCTATGTGGGCAATAGAGCTGGGTACAGGCTCAGAGATTTATTGCATTGAAATTTGCTGTCACTTAAAAAAAAAAAAAAAAAAAAAAAAAAAAAAAAAAAAAAAAGAAAAAGAAAAATCGAGACAGCTGCATTGTTTCAGTGGCAGTGATGCAATGCTGGTGACACACCGGGACAGGAGGGACCTGCACACTCTGTGACAGCACAGCATGTACGCAGTGTCAGCCCACAGCTTCAACTGCTGCTGCTGCCTCGTCTGGGGCTTCGTTTTCAAGCCAATATTTGTAAGTAATAGCTGGAAGCATGGTTTTGGAAGTAAGACATAGTTACTGCACGTGTACAATTTCCAAAACACCCCCTGTGCCCCTCCTAGTTTCAATGCTTTAAGGGGTTTAAGACGTTCTTAAAAAATTGTTTTATTACAATGCAGACAAGGCATTTACTAGTTTTTCATTCGCTTGTCAACTAGCTCTGCAAGAGTGACAATCTCATAGGAAAACGCCATGCTCTGATAAGGTGGTAAACAGAAGGCAGAAATCCTAATATTCGTTTTACTGGTTTACTGCATCATCCTGAGGTCGTCTGTTGCCCTCCAAAAGTTTGTGATTGCATAAGCAAAAAGAATACTGTAATATTGAAATGAAAGACCCCCCCAAAAAAGGAACTTTGGCATTTTTAAAGAAAATATGCAAAGGGGGTGAGGGAGAAAGCTGGTAAGTGTGTGTGTTTGTTTAAGGAATTGAATGGGTAGCAAATACTTTTCCATGTGTGTGGAAAATATGAGTTGGCTTTTGCAATAGCGTTTTATGGGAATAAAGATCAAGGGTTCAGGAGCTGAAATACTTATTCATAAAACGTAGGGAGTGAAGACAAGCTACTTGTTGTGCTTCTGCCCATTTGCTGTAAGTCCAATCTAGCTGAATCATTTCTAGGAATGGAGTGGGTAACTGAATTTCCAGCCTCCTCTCTGTCCTTGGCTTCTCTCCTACATGGCTGCCGCTGATTAGTACTGGTTGTACTGAGCTTTATGCGGAGGGTATATGCCTGTCCACTTGATTGCTAAAGCTTTTACCACCGTGGGACCTAAGTGCAATGCACTTGAAACTGGATTAAAACCGCCAACTCATTTGACGGAGGCTTTTCAACAGCTATCGGGCAGCAAGCAGAAGCTGGCCCAGGTAGGATTTTGTTCAGGTGCTGGGGAAATGAAAGGCCTTTCCCCGTCACTAGTCCCGTCACTGCATTCTGTGTGTGGTTTCTGACAAAAGCAAACCTAACCCGAGCATTTCCCCCGGTGTCTGAGGTCTTCCGAAAGGCTGAAGACATAGGATCTGTCACGTGAAGCCAAGCTGTGCTGCAGGTGTAATGTTTATTAGTTCAGTGAATGTGATCTTTTATTTGTATCTCTGAAGAAATTTGGGGTTGGGCTGCGCGGGCTGCTCACCTGCAGGTTTTTGCTGGCAGCTTCCCCCACCCCATGCTGGCCCATGGATTTAAGCCCTGCTCCATTGCTGGGGTGTGAATATAGGTCAGTACAGCAACCTGGGCTTGGCCACCGTGTCGTCCTGAGCCTGGCTTTGTTTAATCTGGTGCCTTCCCAGCTCGTCTTAAACATTGCTGTATGCCTGAAGTTGGCGGAGCTCAGCAAGGCTGAGCCGTAGAGGCGCAGAGTTTTATGTTTTGTCTTCTTTTAAATGAGTGTAATGGGGATGAGGTGGGGTTAAAACCAGTAAAAGAACATTTTGAGACTACAGGCATGAGGCTACACATGGTTTCAGCACTGTTACCAAACACCGTTCAAGTGTGCTGAAGTTTGGGGTTTGGTTTTATTTATTGATAGTAGAAAAGCAGAAAGCTCAGGATGTGCTTTTGGGAGGGTGTGAGCCCCCATGCCATCCGTGGGTTTCAGGAAGGGGTTGGTGGCACATCTGAAGACGCTGTCCATCTTTTGGGAGGCAAAGGGGCTGGGCCAGTGCCACGCGGTCTGAATTTGGCTCAGTTTGGTTAGAAAAGGCAGCCTCTGTTATCTTGCTGATGAGTATGAACCCTTTCGGGTGTTAGTTAGCAAGTTTTAGTATTTAGTATTTTTGAAACTTGGTTTTGAAAGAGGCACAGTTTGGACCTTGTGTTCTTCTTCTCCTAAAAGAGAGGGAAGTGTGTCTTTTTAAGGGCGTTCTTGGTCCAAAGTGCAAATTCTTTTTTAGTAGCAAGTGAAGGAGCTTTCTAGAGGAAAAAGGTTCTTGGTAAAACTGTCACCTCTGTGTTCTGCAGTTAACCTGCATTTAACAAATGGCTTTGGAGGGCTAACAAAGTTCATTAAAAGCAATTTGTTTACTTGAACAAAGCCTCTGTAAAAAGGCCATGACTGAAGGGACTGAAAATCCTCTAATGATTTTGTGGGGAGGGAGACAGGTTTTGTTGTTGTTGTTTTTAATCTTCGAATGTGATTCCCCTTCACCCCTGGCTTTTCTAGCTCTGCACCCATTGTGTGTGTGGTTATCAATCCAAATGCGGTTCCAGGGCCCTTGGGGGAGCAGCCTTGCCTTGCCTTATGGCTCCAAAAGGGCTCTGCTCAGCCAAATTTATGATTACCACCCTGTTTTTACTGCATGCCTCTCGCAGGCTCCTCTGCTGGGGCGATGCTGCACCAGATATGAGACTTTTCTCCTGTTTTGGAGCAGCTGTTGTACCTGGGGGGTATTCCTGCTGTTGGGGGCCACGGGGGGAGGACACTGGCAGGGTGCGCAGAGCAGCTTTAGCTTGGATGCTCGCAGCTTTCCACCCGCTCTGCTGGGGTCTCCCCACTTCTGCTACAGGCAACCAAAGGAGAAGAGTCTGTACGCCCCAGTACGCTATTGCAAACACAAATAGGGGCTTGTGAGGGGCCAGCATATGCTCACTGCTACACGTACTGCTCTGTTGTGGTGGCGTATGAAATAGCCACCCCCCCATTCCCCTTTCCAAGGTGCTTCTTTGCCTTGCTGGCTGCCTGCTGGCTAGCCCTGTCAGCTGGGTATTTGGGGTCTCAGCACCCTGCTGTTGCTTCCAGCAACACGGTGTGTAGGCACTGCTTCAGCGAGGTTGGGGGGGCACTCACTAAGGCTGAGGGTCTGGCTGCTGCTGCAGGGAGTGATGAGTTTTAAAGGGAAGACGGTGGGCAGCCTTTGGGGCATGAGGACAGAGGTGTCCTGGGCCGGCACACTCTCCATGCAGTTTCTGGCAAGGCCAGGCTTCTTCTCCAGATGTTGGCTCTACACGTTATCAGCCGAAGCCAAGGAAATAATTTACCCTGCCCTTACTGCTCATCTCAGTGAACTTGAGTCCTTCCCTGTTTAAAACAGCATGAATTAATATGAAAATTGACCAAATCAATGCCAGAAGGTTTATGATGGCAAAATTATAATTCGTGGCTGCTGTCTCTTTCCTTCTAATGGGCAAAGCCCCCTCCCCAACAAGAGTTGCCAGGACAACCTGGCCCCAGTGTGTAAAACACAGCAGTGCTGGTACAATGGAGGTGGGATGGATGCTCAGGACATGAGTGCTGTGTCCCCTGGGATTTTGGAGGGATTGGACTAGATGATCTTTTGAGGTCCCTTCCAATCCCTATGATTCTATGACTTCTGCAGCCTTTAGGGAGGCCTCTTGAGGGGAACTTCTCATCTTCAGGATTCCCCTCTTCTTTCCATGGGCAGACATCTGAGCAAGGGACTGGAGAGCTGTAAAGGGAAGATGGTAAATGTGTGTGATACTTCGGTCAGATAGCACGTCTGTGTTTAAATACATTTTTGGCTGCAGGAACTAGCCTCTTATACCTAACGCTGTCATTTAAAGGAATAAATAGCAAGAGATGGGACTGAATTGTTTTTTAAGTATTTTAAAGCCAGCCAAGATATAGATGCTCTCAAGACCTCTGGCAAAACGAAATCAAATTGGTTTTAATCTAGTGTATTAAGAGGATCAAAGACAACTTGTCTTTTAGGCACCATCTGCCTCTTTTTCTCTAGCCACCTGGGGAAAGCAAACCTCTTTCTTTACGAAAAAACAATTATTTACAGTGCTGGGACAAAGTTGTCCAGTCTTCCCACCTTTGCCGCCTCCAGTCAGTACTTTATTGAGGGAATTGTGTTTATTCTTTTCAGCCTGAGAGTTTGTTTCAAGTTAGTGCTGCTCTTCCACAGAGAGTCAACTCAGATCCTTCATTATTATCTCAAACACGTGAAGCAATTAAGATCGTTCAGTATTCTGCAAGGTGAGCAAAACTGAAGGGGTTCCTCTTTCCTCCCAGCCTCTTCCACATTGTGCAAGCGGTTTTGCTCGGAGGCTGCACGTTTTGGGAGGTTTTCTGACTTGCTTGCATGTTGGGCCAGCGAAATTTAAATCCTACAAGGTGAGAGACAACTGCCGATGTGATCTTACGGGTGTTGCCAGGTATGGGGTGATCCTACCAGGCCGTTTGAAGATGGAGGGTGCTGACATGGTCTTGCAGGGTTGCTTTATATCTGTCCTCCCCTAGGCAGGCGGTGCTGGGGTCAGCCAGAGCCAAGTGACCAAAAGGCTCCATTCATTGAGG
The DNA here is from genome assembly GCA_013399365.1 of Pampusana beccarii. Classification (NCBI taxonomy): domain Eukaryota; kingdom Metazoa; phylum Chordata; class Aves; order Columbiformes; family Columbidae; genus Pampusana; species Pampusana beccarii. Next base: position 572,823 of record VWYH01003553.1, on the reverse strand, counting down.
TATCCAGATGGGTAACTCAAAACCCGAAATGTTTCTTTTGCAATATCTTTAAAGTTTCATTCTGTTGTAAGCAGTTAGGTGTATTCAGAACAAACATACAATAGGACACAGATTTTGTGCATCATTTTCCTATAGCAAATATTAGTAGGTTTCCATTATGATGATAATGAGGATCACCGTTTTGATCAGGAGCTACTTCTGCATACCAGAATGAAGATACACTAATAATTATATCAGTGCATAACATAAGTGAAATGGTTCCTCCTCAGGAGAAATAATTTCAGAATTCAGATTTAATAGAACGGACTTGAGAACAGTTTTGTAAATCCCTTGCTTATTTTAGATACTTCTCACTGTTTAGGTTTATTTGCCCTCCAGTAACCTCTCCCTTTTCATTGTCTTTAGTGATTATTTTTGTGTGGGGTTGTTTCATTAGCCCTGTGTGTGTGGTGGTCATAGTTTGCTGCCCGATATGAGTTACTTGGATTCCAAGCAGGAAAAATTAATTTGTAATTGCACACCAGTCATTTTGATTTTATCCAAATACAGATGCAGGATCATGCCAGAGAAGTGTTACATATACCTAATATTCAATGTATTTTTGGTTTAATGCAGAACATTCTTCAGTGTCTTCTGACTCAGAAAGGAGGGAATGAAAATTGAGTTAATGTCATAATGCGACGTTAGTTTTGGACTACAATTCTGTGTTTTTCCACAGACTCTTACAGAACAGTGCAAAAAACTTTCCTAAACAATAAAAGAACATATTGAGAAATATTTTTTTTTCCAGTTACCATGTTTAGGCATCATTTTACAAACCCGTGCTTTAGCATGACCGTGGCTCCATCGCAGTCGGTACGGCTTTGTGTGGTGAGAGTTTTTAGACTGTGCTTAAACAAGTTCTGTCCCAAGAAGCTGGGCGCTTTCCCAGGAGCATCCTCTTCTGGAGACAGGAAGGGACAAGAGGAGAGGGCATCACTGTGACTTCGGGTGGTTCTGCAGTCAAGCGGGACGTGTCTGTGTGTGGAGGACACTGGCGTTACGGCAGCACAAAAGCTGGTTCCTTTGGTGTCGAAAGGCTCTGCCGCTTGCCTCGCTGTGTCGGGAGCCTCTGTGCTGGGGAAGAGCGTCCTTTGGGAGCTGGACTTTTATTATTATTGTTTTCAGTCTGGCTCCGCGTGTTGCTGGAAAGTAGCTCAGAGCTTCAGTGTGTTATGACAAGCCGACTGAAATTAATACCGTATTTTACATTGTTTTAGAGAGTGACCTCTCCTCACTTGGGAAACATAAAGGGGCTCATCTTATTTCCTCGGCACTTCTTTATAAATATATGTTCATTTCCCCTTGGTTGGGCTGAATTTATAACACTGGTAACAAAGTAAAATGCAGAAGATTTAGAAGAGCTGGTTCTTGAACTTTAAAAGTTTCCTTGAATAGACTGGGCACTTCTAAATGTCTCCTTATTTACAGTTGTGTTTGTGGTGGTGTGTGGTTGTTTTTTGGGCTTTTTTTGTGTGTTTTTTTTTTTTTTGTCCCACTTTCTGGAATTTCTGAATCAGATGAAGGAGATTTCCAGTATTACTATGCTGGAAATTTATCAGTGCTTTCCATGATACTTCAACAAAAAAGATCAGAAAAAAACCCCAACAACCTATGCCAAAACTGTATTTCTTTCCATTTGCATTGTTAATCTGCTCATTTAAGACTAATCTTAAGACACCTGCTAATCAGATAAAGTATACAAACTGTCTTTGTTGGATTTTTTTAATTGCATTGCATTTCTCAATCACTGGCAAGGGCTGTCTTGAAAGACGAGAGGGCTGACTCCACATCAGTCACCTTCCATCTTCCCTTGCTTGAAGTGGCAGTGGTATCCTTGTACCCTGAACTCTCTTCTCTAGGTACTTGTTATATATTTGCAAAGTGTTCTTTATTTTCTGACTATTTTTAGAAATTACAAGCAGTGGAGTAGAACTGAGTCCAAGATCTGGTGTTTTATCAGAGGTATTACCTGTAGATTTAAATGTGTTGAACAGCAATGAGGTAGGTACTTGTGTTCACCACTCAGTTGCCTCTCTCAGAGCTTTCGTCCAAAGTTTTAGGGAGTAAGTCAATAGATTTTTCTTACCAAAAGCACTTTTTTTTTTTTTTTTTAAATTTCTAAAATTGAAGGACCTGTTATCTTCTCTCATCAGCAACTTTTCTCAGTTAGAACTTATGAAGGACTCTTTGGATAATTGCATTTTTTTCCTCAGACAAGGTTGACACAGTTGAGATGAGAGCTGCTTGGAGATGTTTCCCAGAGCAGTCTGAGCCTTTGGACCCAAATCACCTAAGTACTGATGTACTTCCTGGGAGTCAAAGGTGGGGTCCTGCAAGGCTTTCAGGAACTCTTGACTGATTTATGTCAGCCAGCCTTAGCTATGGTCTTCAAGCAAAGCGTGCAATGGAGAGTTGAGGTTGTCATGTAGCTGGTCTAGCAGCTTTTTGAACACAGTCAACCTTTGCTTTTTTTTTAGCAGGTTGGTGATATTGCCTTAGGGTACCTTTGACGCCATATTTTGTAATTTACCTTTGGTGGGAGGACCTGTTGAGCACAGCCCGAGTCTGCTGTTGTCTCACTGTGCCCATTGCTCCAGCAGTACTGGAGGACATCCCCTGGCCTGGGCTGCGTGTTCCAACTCATCCCTTCCAGCTCCGTGGGCTTCTCCGAGTACTTTGAGTGGCTGGACTTCTTACTTTTTCAGCTCTTTCTGATGTTCTCAAAATTTCCTGGCTTCCAGGGCTGTTGATTTTCCCCACCTTTCAGTAATTCAGATTAGAGGCAAGTGAGCAGCGGTCGTTGTAGGCTGTGGACCCAGGTTCCTAGTCTCAGGAGGAATTTGAGCGGTAATCCCATTTCATCAAAGAAAACAAAAGCTGCGCTTCCCTTGCTGTACAGCGAAATGGCTGAGCTGAGCAAATCTGCTCATTATGTCTGTGACTTGCTTCATCTCCCTCCCATGCAATTATTCACAGAGAGAAGAACTCCCTTTGCATATTTTCACTCACATCATCCAAGCTCGAGGACTTGGTCTAGAAAGATTAAACTTGAGTTCTGTGTTTGCTGCCAGGATGTTGCAATCCACCGAAGGAAAAAATAAATTCCTTTTTGCTGAATGAGAATTCGAAACTATTTATTAATTAGGAAAAGAAAGCATAAGATCTTTCGCCTTCATGTCTTGTATGCGTGGGCATGCAAAGGGTACGGTCCTGCTTTTGACCCTGTCTCCCCCCTTTCCAAGGGACATTTCGTATAAATCAGCATTAGAATTAGCAGGTTTCTGACACCCGGTATGACAGGAGTGGCTTTAATTTAAGTGCCTTTAAAGTAATGCTTGCTTTCCGATGTTACCATTTGAACAGTCAAGAGGAGACTTTCAAGTGTACCAGAAGAGTTGGTCTCTCAACTCTTTGGCTTTTACTGGGGTATGAGGAAAAAGCTGTTACTGCTGTCCTTGGAAAATCTCCCATAAATGCCTAGCATTTTGTGATGAGTTGGTGTTTCTCTCCAGGAGTCTTTGAAGCTGGTTATTTTCTTGAACTTCTTACCAGTGTTACCAAGCAAAGCTTTATATTAAAATATTTAAAATATTGTAATTGCTTTAATTAAAAAAAAAAAAAATGCACGCACCTGTGTTTGATTTATATTACAAATACCTGTATTATCAAGTTGTATTTGCCAGAGTAAATACCTGAAAGGTTTTAAGAAGCTCATTACGTTGAAGCTCATGGACTGAGCTGGCCTGTTTCTCAGGTTTCACAAGGTTTTGTCCTATCTTCCTATGTGCATACATGTTTATATGGGTGTATGTGTGTCCTTGCATTTAGCCTACCTATAAGCAAGCAACCTGAAGAGCTGTAATCATCCTTGGTTGGAATAAATACACATTGCTGTGTTTTCTAGAACAACTGCAAATGCCAGTAAAATTGCCCTGAATTGCGAGAAAATATTTGATTTGCTCCCACGTAGGCAGTTTTGAGTCTTTCTCCTGTGCAAACAAAAGCAAAGTGAAAAAGCTTTGCTGCAAGTGAGAGTCCCCAACCCTTTCTGCCTGGGAGTGTTTGTTCCTCTCGGTAACGTCACATGCAGCCACGTGAGAATCGCTGGCACGAATAAGAGATGCGCAGGTGATTTTCTACTACCTTTAAATTTTGGGGTTTTTATTTTTTTCCCCTTTGTGGAGTTACGGTAGTTGCTTCAGCTCCCACTTAAAAATACGTGTTGGAAGGAAAAATGAGGTGGGAGATAGAACAGGTTTAAAATAAATAAATATATATATATAAAATTCTATGAGGGATTTAGTGAACACTATTGAACAATATATCTCATCACCTGTATACTTTAGTGTATATGTATCATATATTTCTACAGCTGTATGTAATGGTGCATCAAAACACGTCGTGTAAGGAGTTTCAACTTGTGTCCCCAGATGAGTTGAAGACCAGTGTGACACAAGTACCCCTGTTCCTTGCAGGAACTGAGTTTCAAAGCAGGCATTCTTGCACTAAGCTAAACCTCAGGAAATCTCAGAAGTTCAGAAGTTAAATTTCACTGAGAAATAAGTAATGTAAATAAAATAAAGGGCATTTTTTTTTCCTCAGAACAATACAATAGTCTGGCTGTATATGCCTTAAACATGAAAATAGCGTGGGAGGCTCTAAATAACAGGGGTGAGGGTGAGGACAGGAGGAGAGGGAAGGCAGTGAGAAGGTGGGAGCCTCTTTTTTCTCGCTTTTGTCCAAGGAGCGGAGCTGTACTGGAAGGTCTCACTGGATGCGTCATGAGGTTGGAACATATGCGTGCAAAATCTGGAAAGAGCTTTCAGTTTTGGGTGCAAAAAGCCACCCTTGAAAGTGGTCTTGGGAAGGAGTGGAGCAAACAATGCTATCGTAATGCATCTTCTCTTCCTTGGCGTGCAGTTATCACGAGAGATTTGTAACTCTTTTCTTGGCTCATTATTCCGCAGCTAGTGTGTACTCTCCATTCAGTAGTGCCAGAATTAAGATGAAGCCTGCCTGTTTCAATAAGGCGGCTTTGTTGTCCAAATGGCAGCACTTGTATAGGAATTGGATTGACTCCAGCAGAGCTTGCACGATACGCTGCAAAACTGTTGTCATATGATCCTTTTTATTACTAAGAAAAAGCCTGTTCTCAAAAAAACCCCAGACTAATCCCTTTTTTTTTTTTTTTCCCCTCCCTGTTTTGTTAGGGAAAAAAAATCACCAGAAAATTCTTTCTATTAATAATTAGCTGCAAATTTGAAAACAATGCCTAATGATTGAGTATAATAAAGAGATTGGATTAAGTGGAGTGACATTAATGTAGAAATATGATGGAGCTCTCTCCACTTCATTTTATGTAGCAGCATTCTTGATTAATCGACTCACAAGTGTAAGTAAGCACCGTACCATTCAACCTTAGCAAGAAGGGATGGGAGGTGATGGCAAAAAATGGAAGGGGGGAAGAGATGTTGGAGTGATGCAAAGTGTCACTGCAGTCTCTGAAAAGCACGTTTCACCCACCTGTATTTCCTCAAGACACGGAGATGAGGTGGCTTGGTCTAAACAAGCTGTTTGAGAGCACGAGCATCTCTTGGTACTCTGTGTTCATACAGCACCTGGCACTACAAGTCCCTCATCCAGGCCAGGCACAAGGTAGGATGCATCCTTATGAGAAAGACATTAACCGCTAACATCTGCTAGTGCTAATAATAATAGAAACCGCTATTTCAACTCAAAGTATTTTATTCTCTAAGAACTTTTTTCTCCATTCTGGAATAAAGCATCTGTAAAGAGAGCGCTTCTTATTGACTAAGTAATGTCCAGGTGTTGGATTTGAAAAGAGAATTCTCTTCCCTTTATTCTTTTTTTTTTTTTTTTCCCAGTCGTGCAGAAAATAGGTGAATACATTTTGCTATAATTATTGATACTAATTGTTAACCAAGAGATGTTATTAAAAAAAAAGTGTGTTAACATTGCTGTAATGTAAGGAGAAATTGCCTCAGGTCTAGATGAATTTTATAAAGCTTTTTTTTTTTTAAATTTATTAGTGCACTTCTGTGTTAAGGTACACTAAGAAGCCTCATTTTGCAATGCTTTGTGACATATAAACTGTTTTTTTCTTTAGCTTGTCTTTTGCAGCAATGTGATAATATTTATATAGGTTTTGGTAACTACAAAATGTAATTGAGTTCCTAGCACATACAGAGTAAAATTAATAGATTTTAAAGCTGGGAGGACCCACTACACTCATTGTCTGGTGTCTGTTTGACACACAGGACATTAAATTTTATCTAATAATTCCTGCATGAAGCACATAAATACTGGTTGATCTTGAGGGTACTTTAAAGGCATCCAGTCCTGATTTAAAGACTTGAGATGATAAAGCTTTCGGAATTTTTTCCAACAGTTAATTGCCTCTTTTTTTTTTTTNTTTTTTTTTTTTTTTTTTTTAATAAGTTTGATACTGCTTTTAGACTCTTAATTTGTCAAGCCTCTCCTCTCCTTTTTTTTTTTCCATTTTCATGTGCTAAATTCAGCCGGTGTCTGCTTAGTGAAGGTACATATGACCAGGTCACCTCTTAGTTGTCTCTTAGATAATCTGAATCAAATGGACTCCTCCTGCCCTCCCTGAAAGGTGTGTCTTTTAGGGCTTTATTCTGGTAGTCCTTTACTCAATATCATTTGTGTAAGTATAGCTCATTATGTTTGGCTGTTGTGGGGTTTTTTTGTGGTGGTGTTTGTTTTTTGTTGTTGTTTGTTTGTTTTGCCTGTTATGGACACTAAGCTTTTTGAAATAATGGAATTCTCTAAAACTTTATTGTTCCGTCACGTACTTGTTCCATATCCATCTGTAGGCACCACAAAGTACAATTTGTGTTTGGTAGGTGTGGAGGTGACTGTGCATTAAGTGACTAAGGAACCATCTATTTTTAGCTGCTCCAAGAGTTGGGAGGGTTGTATACTAGATAGGTGTGCCAGGTGTTGTTTTAGAAAATTCTCTCTAAATTCTCTCCTCCAGCCCTTCCCTGGCTGAGAATAGTTATCTAGAGATTGATAGTTAAGCATAAATTGTACCTCTAACAAATAATAATTATGTATAGTAAGGGCCAGCCAAGCTGCCCTGTGTAGTGTCAAGTGTTGTGTACACCAGACAGTGAGTAAATTGCTTCTCACAGCCAGGGATTCAGGATCTTTGAATTCAGTTTGATTGTGAAGCTAAAGATACGAATGTGCTTTCCTTTTGCTCAGTATCGTGCCTTGCTGCTACTCCACAGGTTGGTGTCTGCTCCAGAGCGTTTCTGTAGGCTTGATCGGAAAACTAACTCTTATCTACAAATTATTTAATTTTTCTAGTTGTGACTTTTTTGCTTCGAAAATTTTTGTTTACATGGGACAAAAAGGAACAAATATTATTTTATAGAATTAGTGGAATTCAGTAGGCAGAGGTCAACAGAGTGGGCTTGGTGGATGGGCTTTTTACAACACGAAAAATCTCTGTTCTCCAGTGTCCCTGAGCTGCTGACAGCAGAAGGGACCATCACCCCGTGCCCTCCCTCCTCTCAGCCTCTTCCCCAGACACCTGCTGTGGGCCTCTTGTGGTTACTGGGATAGAGGGACCGCTGGGAATTTATCATTATGGTCCTGTATCACAAGTAGAAATTAAATCAGAGATTGTATTTACTGTTGGACAAACCAACCTGTTCGCTGTAAACTGCAAGACTCAGTATTATTGGTCACTTCTTTATCTTGTATTGTAACAATTAATATGAATAAATTTAGTGCTTTGATATTTGTGAAGGATATACAGGGATGAGTATGTTACTCAACAGAGACATTAGGGGTAAATATATTGAATGAACAGAGAAATTTCAAACCTCCACATTACATGTTCATTAGGATGCCTGTGGCCCTTTGCTCTTCGGATTTAACTATGAGGCTTGGAGCATCCTGTTGTCACACAGACATGTCGAGGTCACGACTGTTTTCCTATCTCCCCTATCTTTAGCAATCATGGGGTGGGCACCAAGTCTAAATCCATAGTCAGTAGCCCCCGTGTAGTCAGTAGAAGGAGAGACAGGGTGATTTCTTATGCCCATCTTATTGTCTGCTGAGGCAGTTGTGACACCTGGTTTTGTATGGACTCCTGGCTTTTGGGTGGCCAAAGCTGGTGGTAGGAAGAGACCTTTTCCCACGTTGACCTGCAGTTTGTGGGAGCAGACCCCTCCTTGAGCACCTGCCTCTGCAGAGACTTTCTTCGGAGCTCGGTAGGCAGCTGTACTCCGTGGGGTTGGAGATGGGAGCTCTCTGCCTTTTCCTCTCTCTCACCTGGTTCAATACCTCCTGAAAAGTGTTTGCACAGATGCTTCATAGTATTTGAGTCTCTCTTCTCTTGCTCCACAGGTCCCTTGGTAGTATCTGTCTTCGTAACTGAAGTCTCCACGGAAGTTCATTTCTATTAGAAGTTTTCTTTTATCAGTAATTTTTTTAGTCACTATTAGATTTTATTTTCCTTTTAAATTTAATCTCGTTTGTGGATTTTTGTTTGCTTGGCATTGCAATTGAATATAATTCTTATGTCAGAGTTCCAAAATACCCCCTTCCCTCTCTACGCTTCTCTGTAGGGAAAGATAGATTTCTTTACCTACCCAGATATGCCAAGTGTTTTGTTTTGATTAAGTGAAAATAATGTGGGTCTTCCATTACTTTTTCTATTTTCTTGATCCATTTGCCCACTCTGCTGTGCATGTGAGGAAGAATTTAGCCTTCTGTAGATGCAGGAGCTGCAGCTCTTCTAAGATGGCTGAAGCTTCAGCCTCCGTTTTCTGCTGCTCTTTCTTTGCCCGTTACCTTGCACTGCAGTTTGCACGGGGACGTAGTGCTGAAGCTCTTGAAGAGAAGAAAGGAAACGGTGAGATCAGGTGGAGCAAAGCCAATTGCAGGAAGCTGCAAACCCTTTTACCAGCGAAGTCAGCAGCATGTTGGGTGTAAAGAAAAATGTCAGAGGAGACAGTGTAGTATAATGTGATTTTTTTTTTTTTTTTTTCATATGTTGAAGAGGAATCTGCTGTCTGTGTGATGTCTGGCCTCTGTTCCTTGAAGGTTAGCCATGGAGAGGGAGGTGCTCATATCCACTGGTGGTTACAGCGCTGTCTCCGTGTGGGGAAAGGCGTAGACGTCTTCTCTCGCCAGCTCCATGACAATTTTGGTTTGCTTCTGTCTTAATCCAAATCCACAGCTTTCCAAGTACGTGGCACAGGGGAGGTTACTGTGGGTCACTTAGCAGTTTCCAAGTTCGGTGAAGCTGCTGTGTAGCACTTATTAAGGGGATGGTAGCATAACAGGTAAGCCGAGTAAATGGATTAGCCGTAAGCAGTCCTATTGTTGGCATTGGAGATGGGTTGTGAATCAAGCAAGCGTGTCTTGCAAGCGATATTCTTTCATCCCCCGATTAGAGAAGAGCAGCATAAATAGAGTGGCCTACATTGAAATGATTCCTGGAGGAAAGACGCATTTAAAGCCAGGGATGGTTATGGGTACTTGCAGCAAAGTGTTCAGCCACAATACCCTTTCCAAGAAGGAGGGGAGAGGGGAAGGAGCATTAAGCCAAGTGTCTCTCTGTCCATCTCTGTCTGAATGCTTGAGATGTTAGGGATAAATTATTCCTTTGAGGCAAGCAGCATTGCTGTTGTCTCTAGGACCTCCATGGAGCAGCTTTTACCTTTATTTTTAGTGCTCGGCTACTGTTGGCTTGAGGGGGAGTTACATGAAGAAGGTCGCCTTTGTGTTTTATTAACAAGACTGGTTGGGGAAGGGTAGAAGCATCGTATGCTTCTAGTAGTGCACGTTGGCATGTTTAGAGAACATTAGTCTGCAGCACAGGAATTGCTAATAAAAATCGTAATTTTTGCCTATAGTCTCCTGTCCAAGAAGAATATTTAGCCTTCGAGTCCTCTCTGCCCTAAACGCAAGAGAACGTGGCTTGGCTGGGCAGGTGGGACACCTGTCCACGCTGTGCGGTGGCAGCCTGTGGGACAGGAATGCCAGCCGGTGTCTATCCTTAGGCAGATCCCTAGCTCTGGATGGCGAGCTCTCCTTTCCCCGGCTCTGCGGCTCGCTTTTCGGCAGAGCAGCCGGTGCAGATTAGTTTTCACTGGGGTATGGCATGGTGTGCTTGGTGGTGTGTTTTTGGTGTCTGCCCTCGGTCTCCTGGCAAGGTTTGCAGCATTGCAGGTGTTGGCGGTGTGGCTTGCTAGGATCAAAGGAGCTCAGGAGGCTTAGGGTTGGGTATTTATGGATTTATTACCTACTATTGTCACTCATTATCTGAGATCACTCTAACTGAAAGAGCAAAACAGTCACCTCCACAGTTTTCCTTACTGTGTCCTCTGCAGTCTGGGCTTCTTTCAGGGAAAGCTCTGTAACCTGGAGCTGCCTCCCCCAACTCAGCTCCTCCAGCTGCTTCTGCATCCCCTGATGTGGGGGCTGACAAGGGCTGTTGTGTGCCCGGGGTCCTCTCTCTGGGCAAGGGAGCAGAAGGTCCTCCACATCACAGCTCACATCTCGGCGGGGTTGAATTGTGCTCTCGAGAAAACTTGCTCCACTCCTCATCTTTCCCATTATGGCACTTAGGTACTCCTTAGCTACCATGGGTGTATAAATCTGTTTTTTTGAGGTCAGAAAAAGACTCTTTCCCAATCCTAGCATCAGCCTGGACTTTCTACCTGCATATAAACAAGTCCTTTCAGGTGGGCCAAATGGAACTATTAATGCACGAGAGATTCTATGTAGTTCCTGTCCCATTCCTGCCTCCCACAAATTCTCTCCTTTTTTTTTTTTCTTTTTCTATTTGATTAAGCTAATGGGATTTTGAGCTGATAGCAGGTCTTTGAAGATAAAAAGACATTTTCTATTGTGTGCATTAAAGCCCCCTGTAAGGTAAATGACTTCCATGCAAACCGCATTGTTTGAAATGTCCTGCTGTTCTTGCCAGGTGGGGTTGCAGGAATTAACAAAGTTCTATCACCGATAAACAATCTTTTGCTATCTGCAGGCAATAAAAAGATTCCGAGAGATAGAATAAAAACTCAAGTGCTTTGTATGTGGAGGCTGAGGCTGTTGTTAAGTGTTAAAGGATTGCAGGGACAGCTTTCCTCTGGGACTTGCCCTCTCCCCAGTGTAAACCCTGTTCTGCAAAGACTTGGGCATAGATGTAAGTGAATTGGTTGAGGGAGCTGAGGGGAAGTGTGTATCTAGAAAACATGCCTATTCAGGATTGGGTCTTCTCCTCCACCTCATCCTCCTTTCCTGTCTGTTGTCAGGGGCTCCAGAGTGATCTTTGTCTGTGGCAGATTTGTCTCCACATGTAAGTGGGAGAAATTTTGCAATTTCTTCAAGTGCATATCTATCTTTTGATGTTTCTTCCACTGAGTAATAGGATTGAAAGTCACAGCAGCAATTGAAACCAAGGTAGAAACAGATCCCTCCTGACACCCTTCTGTCCCAGACTTGGCATGATGGGCAGCCCACTGGTGTTTTGTTGGAGGCTCTGTCTTCCATGGCCACTGCAATGGGAGGTAACAAGCCACTTCAGCAAGTCACATTAATGAAACTCTCTAAGAAAGCTCTTCGTTGGTGCAAGGGAGCTGGAAACAGGCTAAGTATTTTCTAGTGTAGCTCTTACTATAGCACAGACAGATGTTAGGATCAGAAGGAACCATGTAGCTGTGGACCGTATCAGTTTATCTAAGCCTCCTTATATCAGCTTGGAATCTGTTGGAAATACAGCATGTTTTTTAGAAAGACATTGACTTTAAACAATTGGTCTAATAGGATTACTCATTTTCTGATGCATTTGATTTTAAATCTTTGTGAATCTCCACATGGCTCGTTTCACCCTCAAAATTATTTTTTTCCACGTGAAATATTCTGCAGTTACACTGAACAGAGTTCATCTTTAACATACCATGGAAATAATGTAATTTGAGTTTGATTTTTTTATTTTTTAATGTAAAGAATTTATATTAGTGCAGATCTTAAAATACCACTCAACATGGTTTGCAAATACAGGCATGAAATGACGGTGCTGCTGAGCTCCCTGCAATTCACCAGCGAGGCTGAAGAGCTTTCTCAGTGCCTTGCAGCAGGTCAGAGGAACTGCTTGAGCTGCATTCTTCCGCTGCCATTTCTATGATTGTGCATTGCTTCCACCATCGGAATGTTGAAGTGGTTTTTCACATAATTTTGCTCCTTTGGCAGTTCTTCACAGACAACCTCGTGAAGGTGCAATGATCCATTTGAACTCCACTTCAAGCACTGAGCGTGTCAAAGAGTGGGTACACGCTATCAGTTTTGGCTTCATTTTACGTGGAGTATTGATGAGTTTCATTTCAGGAATGTTAATCGAGCCATTTGAGTTCAGGTATGAACTCTTTGCATAGCTGCCTTTCATCGAGGGAGTGAATTCACATGACCCTGGCCCGTCCCTCCTCACTTCTTTCTTTTCCTCACTGCAGCCCTGCTCCTAGTTTATTCCATAATCTAGATTATGCCTAGATATAGACATAGATAGGCCTACGTAAGCATATGGTGCACGTTGCACGTCGTATTATCTGAAGTCATGAGGGTGTGATTAATGGGCTTAGGGTTTTAATTTGGCTCCTCTTACTCTTCATGTCTCTCTCCAGTGGGGTTGCAAAGCCCAACCAGTGACTGCTGGGTCCACATGCCAAGTGGTGAGGGGACACGAATTTCCTTGAAGTGCTGGGCAGCTGCTGGAGGTAAACCTCTGCTGAGAGGAGGAGGAGTTGCGCCTGCTTCAGACTGGCCAGCCGTTTTTAGATGGTGTTGTTTTGTCAGATCCTAGTGTCTCAAAGCAGCTCGATCTCTGCCTTCTGTGCTGCAGTGGAGAGAGTGGGTGGTCTAATTAATAGGTCGCATCAAATGATGGTAGATCCCTTTCAAGTGCTGCTTGGCCCTGTGGATCAGCATAGATGCTGCAGATTTGTAGGAGGGAACTGTTCTCAGCGTACCTGCTGTGATGGGGTTCAACAGATGTGCAAGTCCTGACAAAGAGGAGCATGTATGAGCTAGACCAGGGGATAAAATCCTTCCTGCATTGTCAACACCGTTAACCCAGAAGTCTACTCTGCCTTGTGAATTTGTCATCTGGGATTTGTAGAAGGTCAGTTGTACCTTCTTCATCACATTTATTGCATAAAATGATTTGTTAGTGCAAGACATGGATGTCCAGGAGCAATACGGTAGGCGTCTGTCCTGCACAAATAGCAAGAGGCGCTTGCTGGCCTGGCGGCTCTCCATGCTAGAGAGATGGGGGCTTTGTCGTGCTGTTTGGCACAGTGGGAGAGGGTGAGTAGATCAAAGCAGCCGGTGCAGAGGCTCCTGTATCTGCACTGTATTCGAACTGAGCATTTTATTCCGGACTAGATTTGGCGTGGTCCTTTGAAAGAAATGTCCCCACTGCATATGTATGTTGAATCTTCCTGAGGAGGGAAGTGGGAAAGGAGGTGCTGATCCCTTCTCCCTGGGATGCAGTGACAGGACGCATTGGAATGGCTCAAAGCTGTGCCTGGGGAGGTTTAGACTGGGCATTAGGAAGCATTTCATTACTGAGAGGGTGGTCGAACATTGGAACAGGGTTGATGCCCCAAGCCTGTCAGTGTTTAAGAGGCATTTGGACAGTGCTCTTAACAACATGTTTTAACTTTTGGTCAGCCGTGAAGTGGTCAGGCAGTTGAACAAGGTGATCGTTGTAGGTCTCTTCCAACTGAAATAGTCTATTCTATTCCACTCTATTCTGTCCAAACAGCCACTTGTTTCAGATCCTTCGGTCTCTGTTGAAAAACAGGAGGGCATTTGGTGCATCCCCATAGCTGAACTTCCCTTCTCTGAAAGAAGTCTAGTTTGGGCCTAGCAGAGCCACCCCATGAACAAAGCCAGGATGCGATAGGAGGGATGGCTGGGGGGGTTTGCTTCAAAAGTGCTCCAGACCACCCACTTGTGTGGACACAGCCAGGGTGATGTGGTGCTGGCTGGAGACTTGGGACATGCAGATTTCCTTTGCATCTCTGGCACTGATGGGTGCTGCGTGGCTGGTGGGAGGCCACTGCACCTTGAAATGCCCCAACTGCTTCAGGTAGGGTGGTGTGAGCTCTCCAGGTGAAGACTGCTTTGTTATATAAAACTGTCGATATATTTCCTAGCTGCTGGAGTAAACACTGCGTATGTGTTGTGGTGGGAGATGGGGACCCTGCACCGCATTCGTCATTCATGTTGTCATCCTTGCTGCTTTTACAACAAAACCCACACTTCATTCATAAAATCTCAAAACATGTAGCCCTGAGTATGAGATATGCTTGTAAAGGTATGGTTTGCTGTCAGCTGTGCTACGTCGATGATATTTCAAGGGCAATAGCAAGATTTATGTTTGCTTGTAATAACTCATCTTAGAAGGAAAAAAAAAAAGTGAAGCTTCAGTTCCAAGCCAGCTTGCTTAAGATAGTGAAATTAGCTTTAAAGGTACAGAAATTAAAGTTGTATCTATTTTATCCGTGGTGCAGTGTTCAAACAAACTAAATTAGGAGGTTTTTGTGTGGACTGATAGTCAAAATTCTAAGTTTTTATTTATCTTGGAGAGATCTAATGGTTTGTTTTTAGTAATAACAATTCTGCTAATTTTTATGTTAGGCAGCCAAATGTTGTTGGCTTAGATATCTGTGTCCCTCAGAACTGCTGTTTTTCATTTTTGGATTTGGAACAAACCCAGCATCCTAAGTTAAAAGCAAAACTTTTCTCAGCAGGTTGAGACAAAAAAGGAAGCGATTGTATCACAGAATATATGCACTTAACAGCTGAGGTTTTTGATTCCATGGTTACAACAACAAAACCAACAAAAACACGCATGTAGCCAGTTGGTGATTTTATTGTTTGAGTCGAGTAGCCTTTCTTAAAATTAATTTTAATGGACAAGCAAGAAAGAATGTATTGCTGTACTTGTGCAACTGAAGTTTATGAAATAGGATTGGAAAAATACACAGAATAATTGGGCACATCCTGTACTGGGTGAATCACCGAGCTAGTGCAACGAACATTGCTGTGTTCGGGAATTTAGGTCTATACCCTGCTTTTGCCAAGAACATTGGGAATTGCTTGGGATCGCGGATGATCTGCAGCACAGGCTACCTGAACCATAGCGGGTGCGACCTTTTTTTTCTTCTTTGTATATTTTGTGTTCTGAGGTAATTTTTGGTTTTGTGACACAGGCGTTAGTCCAGTTCTGTGACACCTCGCGTCTGCTTAGACTAACTCAGTGGAACCTAGGAGATAAACCAGGAGACACAGGCAGCAAGACCTCTGCAGGCCTTGTTATGGTAAAGGAAAAAGATTCCTGAGCACTGAAGTATGCAGTCTAACCAACATCTTCCTTCAGGGAAGCAGTCTTTTGTCTTAAAAAGTAAAAACAAAAGCTACAGACATTTGATAGCTTCAATAGCTTTTGCCAGATAAGAGGGATAAACTTGTGAACATGTTTAAGAAATTACTGAATTTCCAGAAAACAGGCTGTTATTTAAGGGACATGAGAATGATTATGAAGCCAGAAGCAAACACAACATCCAAACAGGCTGTTGAATACACACGTGGCTCTTGCAGATTCTGAGCGAGCTGCACATGCACTGGCTTAATGGGATCCTGATGGACACCATCCAGGGCTGGAGTCTGGCTCCTGGTGAAACTAGGGCTGCTGTCTGGCTAGGACCGATGTTCAGGTCTCAGGCAAACTGATGGAGATGTTTCCTTCCCTCAAGGAAATCTGCGTTTAGTTGTCAGCCAGAAAGAGAGGATGGCTTGTGTGCAAGGCTTTTGCAGCGTTGCTTAGTGTTAGCTCTGGGCTTCTTCCATCTTCTTTACTTCCCTAAATCACAATAGTTCTTTTAAGGTGAAACTTGACTGTGTTTCCCAGCAGCAGAGGGAGTTAACCAGGTGTAAACTGAAGACTGTGCTGCTGTTCTTTCACCCGTGAGGACAACTGCCATCCAGGAGATGCAAACGTCACGCAGTTCTGGTACCATTGAACTGAATGGCAGAATTTAAATTTTCAGGCAAAGCAAACAGCAGTTTCCTCAAGTGTCTGCAAACGTGGATTGATAAGTTCCCGAAGGGTCTTCTGTAGTTCTGCTTCACCTAGGGAACAAGAGCCAAGAAAGTAGGAATAGATGGGAGAAGTCTCACTAGCCCCAGAAAAATGCTTCTTTTCGGAGTAGTGGGACAGACAGAAAGAAGTGGTATCACCGAAATGCCTATGTTAGCAGAATTTCTGGAGGCTGAACTTTAAAAGCATAGCTTTTTTGTTAAAAATGTAGCCTGTCTTGGGGGAAGAGAGAAGTGGATTCAACCAGCAGAAAGCGCCTGCTGGTCTTCTTGCCCTCCTGGATAAAAGCCGTAACAGTTCAGGATGTTCCTGGGGAGAAAAATCAATTTTCTGCACTCCTCAACATAGCGGAGATGCAGCCGTGGCCGTACAGTAAGTGACTCATTCTGTGGCCCTCTTTTTAATGGTGAAACTATTATGTGCTACATCGCCCATTCAGGCATTTTGTTTTCTAATTCTCTACCCTGGTTCCCAGAAACATGAATAATGAGGTTTTTAGCAGAGAAGTGGAAATGCCTCCTGAGACACACTGCCAGGGTAGGACATGCTGTTGGTTGATGCTGTGGGTAATATTAGGGATACAGGGGCATAATTGGCTTGAACTTTTGCTCACCCCTAAAATTAAATCCAAAGCTTTTTTATCAAGTTCAGATAAGGTCCCTGCCTCTATTTGACTCCCACCAGAGCTCCGTCCTTCTGTGTAGCTCCTGGTGGTGCCTATTTCGTTCTGCTTGGGATTTCAGGTGGGGATGGCAGGGCCTTGCAGATGCAGTGGTTGAACCCTGGCCTACAAAACCCAGTGAGCTCAGATAATAAGGAAAGCCAGTTTATTATTCCAAGAGCTGCCTTTCTCACATCGAGTGGATTTGCATCAGGCAACAGATCTTGATCTTCATTGCCATAAAATACAGCAAGGAAAATCTCATTTCTGAGAGTCTTTTTTTCTGTACACAGATCCAGATGTAAAGTGCTGCTCCATGTACAGCAAACGGGACTCGTATGTATTTTATTAATGTAAGTGTAATGTAATTATTCTCTTGTCCATCTGGCAGGTGGTGTTTTCATTAAGAAGTGAATAATCTAAGCTATAGGCTCTGTAGAGGGGGATGAGTATGGAGGAGATTCAGGTCATCTGCTGTGGGACCATAAATAGAAGCTAACAGGGGAGCCCTTGCTGTCCTTGTCTACTAAAACTGAAAATCTGTTGCTTTTATTTTTCCTTTAGCAGACTGCTCGCGAGCTTAGAAGCTGGTCTATTAGTGAAATCTTTTCACCATCATGCAGTTTAACTCCTCATTTATGGTAGTGGCTGGAGTCACAGTGTGAAAAAATAGGTGTTATATAAGAGAACGAAAATTAAGTCTTTATATAAACCACTATGCATAGGAAGCTAAGATTAAAATCACACTTCCAGAGATGCCCAACACATCTCTGGGTGCGAAGCACTGTTTGAAAAAGAAACATGGATTACTTAAGGGCTTTTATTCATGTTGAAGGTCCTGTTAAAAAAAAATGTAAGTGAAACACACACAGAACAACAAGCCTGAACCGTCCTCAAAAAATTTTGAGAAGTGTGGCGTGTGGAGCTTTCTAAAGGAAATCTAGTTGCTCTCTCCCTGTCTGTGTGTCATCTGCTGTTTCCAGAGAAAGTTTTCTGATGTCCACATGGAAATGGGAGCAATTTCCTCTTTCCGTGTCCTAGCAAGACTTTTCTTGGCACAAGTGACAGCGCAAGGCCTAGTTTGAGTTTTGTCCTGGAAAGATATAAATATCCTGGCCTGGTCCCAGGAACATTCAAGCAAGGATTAGGTTTTATTTTTTATCTGGTGACATTCAGGGAAACCTATCAGGGTGACCAGGCTGGGAGGGGTGTTCATTTATTAAAGCCTGTAATTCAAGAAGACCACTGAGCTTTTTTTTTTTTTTTTTTTTTTTAATTATTATTCTATCATTTTAAATTTAGAGGGGGATGCTGAAACAATGCCGAGCATCGTTTCTTTGTGTATGATGTAGGTATCACCAGGTGGAAGGTTAGAGATTCTTGGTGCCCTTTTGTAAAGGCACAGATTTCCGTTCAGATGGGTTTGTTCTTTCCCAGAGGATCCTGCTTGCTTTCCTTTCCAATAAAGCTCAGGTTCAGTTGCTGTTCAGCCAGGCTGCTCGCCACCACTTCCAAGGAAACACCGCCGAGGGTGCTCATCGCCCTGGCTGAAGGTAATGGGAAACTGAAACCAGAGCTGAGCAACAGCCCCTTGAAAACAGCTTTAGAGGCTGGGTGCCAAAGAGTTCAGAGCTGTCTGGAGCTGCTAGTCCTTCTCATCCTTCTCATTAAGGATGCTCCTCAGCATCTTTCTTTTGTGGGAACTGATAAAGGAGGTATTTAGCTACTGCATGACTTCTTCAGTACAAGGAGCAATGGGAGTAGGGCAGTAAATAGAGCATCCCAGGCAAATGGTGAGATAGAGCTTTGCCAGGCTGTGATAAAGCATGAGTGACCCTTTGCCAGACATGCTCTTTCCTCTCCATTTAAAGATATTATTTATCCCCCAGACTTCATTAGGTGTTATCTGGACAGGCTTGCTGGGCAGATCTGTCTTGACCCTAAGCCTCCTTTGATACATTTTGCTTAGGGGAGGTTCCTTGTTTTCTGTAGGAGTCATTGATCTCGATGTTTAACAGTTTTATTGTTTCAAGTGAGAACCCACTTCCCTGCACACATCAAGCCTCAGTCACTTGTACGTATGTGTGAAGGTCAGTGGGCTTGTCAGATACCCTATTGTAAATCCTGTCACTAAATCAATTTCTTTTAATTAAATAAAAATGCGCTGCTCTTCAGAAGAAGTGCACCCTTTCATCTGGACAAGGCCCATTATATCCCAACACAAATACGATAGCCGTGAGCTCTCTGCTGGTCTCACATTGGCTGCTTGTCTCAGCTGATGCATTTGTGGTTTGGGAATCTTGGTGGTCAGAGGGCAGGGCGCTGCATTTTCCCTTCCTCTGAGGGAAACAGCTATTGCTATTACTCTGTCAGCACCTAACTTTGCAACATCAGAAGCCTAAAATGTCAATATCAAAAAGCAGGTAGCCAACAGGTGAAGAGATGTCCGAGCCCCCTCGTTGCTCCCCCCAGCACCTGCCCCCAGCAGCACGCCAAAGTCTGACACAACGGCTAAGAGCAGGACAGGATTTCGCGTTCATTTAGTAATTCCCTTGGGGTTATGCTCTTAGATGACTTAATGACTTAGCGTATACCCCGTCTGGAAGATAAGCAGGCATAATTCATTGCAGGCAGGTCATTCATCCTTTGAGATAAGCAGCAACTACACGCCATAGGGAGCAGGGAGATAAAGATACTATACATCAGCAGCAGTGGTTCAGGGTTTCAACCTCTCCGCCTCCTCCTGTGACCCAGAAGTCATTTACAGTTGATTATTCAGCCGTTTGCTTTCTTTAGACAGAAATACACTGGCAGTGGTTGGCTGAAGTGAGTACATTTTCCATTCTGCCCATGCCTTTCAGTGTAGCCGTAGCATATCTCTACCTGGAAGAAGGCATCCTCGTGTTGCTTAGAGGCTTTATGGCTACGTTAAATGCCGATTTTGAAAACTTACTGTGAATTGATTCCAGTTTTTCTGGTGTTACTTAAGTGGTGACTGTTGTTCACCTACTGCTTGGAATGCTCACACATCATTAATTTTCAGTTCAAGAGAAGTTTTTAGGGATCCAGTTTGTGTATTAGCAATATATATGGTCCAAACTGAGGCACAGAGAAAATCTGTGTATATAGCACAGTACATTATATTTCTTGATTTTCTTGTAAAAATAAAATTGGTTTTAGTGTCAGCATGTACATTTTAGAACTGAACAAGTCACAGAGCCATACTGCCTCTAAGCCAACAAATATTAGGATCAAACATGTGACTTGACCTCTCCCGAGTTAATATTCCCTCCTCCAATAATCTGCAGTCCATAAACAGCAATCTACGTCTTGAGATCCCCTGCATTGCAAAGATAAGTGATTGACTCAGCAGATACTTTATAATGACACTCTGGGTGAAACATTTCTTTACACACACAGCAAAAGAAATAGCAAGTACAAGGCTTTTGATACGGACGTACAATGGCCATGGTGTGATTCACAGTCTGTGATGTTGCTTTATTTGAAGAGGAGGGGAAGGAAAGAAAAGTATATTTTTGTTTGTTTGTTTTCTAATGCCTTGAACTGTTTTTTCTTTGACTCAGCAACCCTGAGCAGTACATACTGTACTGCTGTAACCAGCAGTCAGGGCTGGGAAATTGAATGATGCTGATGATAAAAGTAAATATTCTGCATTCTCGGAGAGATTAGGAGGAGATGGAAGAATTAGTCTCATTATGGTTTTGTGTGGTGTCGCAGTCAATTTCTGCATCAATGCTACCCTGCATGTACTCTTAAGACCTGTATTGCTCAAGTGCTAAAAGCAAACAAGAAATTGGAATACTTTTCACGTATTTTTTTTCATTTACGAAACCCATTTGTTTAGATGATGAAAATGTTCACCTTGCACAAGAAACCACACTGCAAAGAAAATGAAGGAGTCTTATTGTTTTCAGTAGTGCTTCTGGCCTGTTTGGAGGGTGTCTTAAGAATGGAATAGAGAGTGATTTTGATTGACATGAAGTAATTTTATAATTGACATGAAAAAGATTTATTGAAGTGAAATACCCCATACCTCGATGCGTTCTGTCAGTGTGTATGCTACACAGTAAGAGTTGTGCTCATCATGGCACACTTTGGCTTGGTTGTCTCGTTCAAAGCAGTTTGAATCCCAACTTCCAAGGTGAGCCCTTACTACTTTTAAAGATATTAAATTGCATTTGTGTTTTCACATAAGGAAACACTCAAGCCTGTAATGGATTGTGAGGGATTTTGTCTGGAAGGGGAAGAAGTGCAGCCTGTGGACTGTTTTGCGCAAGAAGGGATGCTCCCTAATGCACTTGGCATGTTTGCGTTCTCTGCCAACCTGCTTCATTAATGCAAGACATTCACATGTCAGGATATGTTTAATACAAGACCTTCTGGCTCCTTGGGGGAAGAGCCTCACTTTAGCGAGAGTCGTTCATTAGAGTTAGTTGGGTGTGAATTTTACACAGAATATCCAGGCAGATGAGTTGGTGTTGATTGTCACTGGGGAGCAGATTCCAGAGACCTTTTCCTCCCCTCAAGAACTGGGAATTGAAAAATGTTTCTTACTCTTGCAGGCTGAAAGCCCTGCAAAGCACGTTCTTCCCCTTTCCAACATGCTCTTCTGAGAAGTTTCAAGTGACGAGGAGGCTTTGTGGAAAGACAGTGAGGTTCTTGGAAAGGATGGGCTTCCCACCCAGTTTCTCGCATGGGTAGCAGCTGCCATCTGCTTCCTTTCTGGAGGCTGCTGTTGCAGATTTTGAATGCTTTATTCCATGCACTTGCTTCCGATGTTCATCACGGTACTAGAAGGCCTAAATGTGTCCTCTGGCAGCCTTCAATTATGTGATAAAAGCCATGTCCATTTTAAAGCCTGTTCTTTTTCCAGTGAGGGTGACCAGTGGAAGGCATTTTCTTGCAGAGAGCTAGGACTTCACATTTGCTGCTGCTGGCTTTCCCTTCTTCTTTGTTTCTTGCCATATTTTTTTCAGTTCAGAATGATTTTCTGTGATTGTAATTGCACTAAGTACATTCGATAATGCAGAAGTGACCTATTTTGTGCACAGTTTAGCTGATTCTGCAGTTGCCTGTAGGTTTTCCTAGCAATGTTCTTCATCCACTCCTCGACTTATAAAAGCCTGAGAAGTTAAGCATGGCCAGCACAACAAACTGGAGGCAAGGAAAGTTAAAGGTAGTGCAGGAGGATGAGCCATACAGGTGTGAATGGGTTGGACTGAGCGCTTATAAGGCAAGGTGGAGGCCTCTGGAACCAATTGGGAGGACTAGAATAGGTGTCGTTAAACGTGTTAAACTATTGGAGGTCCTTTGTACAGGTTTGTTAATACTCCAGTGACATGGCCAGATACTGTGCCCCTGTAGGCTCAGCAGTTAATGTACGATACCTCTGGCATCTGAGGTATGTACTCAACTATAAAAAAATAGATGAGCTGGGATCCATTACTGTAAACACTATCTGCAGCCCTCGCCCTGGTAACAGATTGTTCTGTGCCTCGCTAAAAAGCAGATAAGCGCTGTCAGAGGAGTCAGTGCTTCATTTTGCAGCGTTTGCTACATAATCAGTTAATTTTGCTTAATAGTGCATTGCATCGCAGATGTGCAAAAGGGCACAGTCGCTTCGCTTTCTGCATAAAACCTCCCCTCTGGTGTAGCTGAAATTTTCATGTTAGCAGGTGAGCTGACCTCAGTCAGTATCCCTGCCTTACCCCTGCCCTGGGCTGTTCCAGCAGTGCTCTTTGCCGTGCTCTGTGCTTGGAAGCATTCAAGGTGCAAGTTTCTCAGACTAAAAGTTAGACATTGATGTATTACTATATGAGGGTGGTCATTCAATGTCTGCTGTGCTTATACTTTTTTTTTAATTGTAAATCTTGCATAACGACTTCCCCACTTCTCATTGGGAAGTACTTTAGTGCCTGTGCCTAATGCATCTAAGCATTATTTAGAATATGAAAGTTGGCATTCCTTTTTTCTAACGAGATTGATCCAAATATGTCTATCTTAATGTAGATCTTTACATTTTACTGCCCTTTGAGTGAAGCTTTTGGGAACATTACTAGCAAGTCAAATATGGTAAGGCATACTCTGTGGAGAAACCGAGTTTAGACCGTTGTTTAGGGACAGATTATTAAAGATTACAACTCAAGGTTTTAGAAGATCAGCATATTACACAGTAATATGGCATATCCAACAATTAGTGCTAATCGTATACTGCTTAAATTTGTAGTGAAACTGGATATGTGTAAATGGTTTTCTTCACATGAAAATTAATATATTCAAAATAATAAGTGTATTCTGTACTTACACATCCCAGTCTGGGAGTATTATAGGGATCTAAAAATAAGTGATTTTATAAACTCTGTAGTGTGGTGTGAGCATCTCGCTTAAAAAAATGCAAAAAGTCATACTGGATGTGTGAAGGGTTCCTGTTTAGACAAAGCAAGTAAACATATAATTAAGTTCATCTTTCTTCAGAAAAGCAGGCAAGGGCCTGCTTAAATCTAAATGTGCTTAAGTTGTGTTTTCTTCAAGAAATACTTAAGCACATTTGAAGTTAATCTTCCACACAAACGATTTTCCCCAGTAAAGACTTGCATACACAAAGGGAGAAACGCACTTCAAAACGTAAGTGTGATCACAGGTGTAAGTGGTGGGTTTGATTTTTAGAAGAAACTCAAGGAAGTGCACAAAAGCAATTGAAATTCAATGAGTCTGGAGCATCTAATTGTCTTTGGTCCCTCTGAAAGCCTTGACCTCTTTTAAATGCTAAGAACTGAGCGAGGTGCTGGCTCTTTTATTGATTTCACATTAGAACACCAAAACTTCGCTGGGTGTTTCTCCCCAGATGTCAAGTGTAAGAATGTGACTCTCTGTCTATGATTTCTCAAGTACTGCCAAATACTAGTGTCACTTTGAATATTTTTGTGAACAAGAAAACCACATCAAAATCCCAGTGCATTTATAAATTTTAGTATTTATCGTCTAGGGAGAACTGCAGAAGATAAAGGGCAGGGGATGGGGGAAATGGTGATTCCATTGCAGTGCTGTGCAGTTAGAAGAAGAGGCTTTTGGAAGCCAGCAAGGTCGAGGTGAGATTTTAAATTAATATGTGCCTGACCTGGCCCCCTCCTGTAGTCCAGGCACTCTACATGGGAAAAATTTGATCTAAATTTTGTATTTTGCTCTTTCTCCACTTTGGAAAGATGAATTACAACTTTTAAAACAAAACAAAAATATTGGATTTTGGAGCGCCTGGTCAGACTGATTCCATCTAAAACAATGGCTGCAACTTCTCAGGGGATGTTCCCGTGTTCACTGAGGCTAACTTCATCTCAGGGCATAGAGAGGAGCACTATTTCTGACAGCCACATTTTCCATGACAATGTAAACTGACCCTAAGAAGGGCTTTGGTTGTCCTCCCTCTTCTCCTCATGTCCCCTGTGGTTTGCTGTTTCCTCCCCTTTCTCCACCAATGTCAATTCTTCTGCTGTTTAGCAGGCCAGTTCAGAGAGCCGATCTGGCCAAAATCTGTCAGGAAGAAGAATTAAAAAAAAAAAGGAGGACTGTGGAAGGCCTGTTTGGACCAGTGCCACCCAACATGAGCCTGCACTCCAATCGTGGTGGTGGGGCTGTATGTATGCAGGCAGCTCTCTAGGCTGGGGAGCTACTAAGGGTGGAAAATGACACACCAGGGGAAATGCAAGGGTGTTTTTACATTTGGCTGGTGGCATGCAACCACCTAAGCAGCTCCAAAAAGTCCTGGGGGCCAGTGCAGGGACAGGCCTGGGCAGCAGGAGAAGAGGCCTGCTTGAGTCAGCGTTGCCTCTGAAGGACGTGTCCCTCAAAGCACACACCTACGTGTTTCACAGGTGTAGCAGCAGAAATGGGATGCTGCTGCACACAGATGGATTGGGACACGAAGATGAACACATTTAAGAAAAAGAGGAAGGTTTGGGAAGGCCTGGCGTTAGCTCTCAGGACAGTCAGACAGGAGTCCTGTCAGTGTGCGGTGGCCGGCAAGGCCAGCCCTGATGTTTGAGCCCATGGGATCCGTGGCCCTGGGCAGGTGGTGGCACACACTTCTTCCAAATTGCAGGTTGCTCAAATCAAAGGGTCTTGTGTAACGGGGCCTACAGGATCCCTGGGATGCCTTTTATTATTATTATTTTTTTAATTAAGAATGGCTGGCAGCAATATGCCCTTCTGAATTTGGCATACTTCTCCGTACACTCTTCCACTTGCACGTAGACACGTATAGTCAAACTCGCGCAGCAGCCTGTCACGTGCAATTTGTATTCTTTGTTTGAGAAGCAACCTATAGACAAAACCCGTTTGTTTCTCCCTTTTGTTGCATTAAGCTATTACCGAGGGGATTTTGGAGGCGCAGATGGGTTGGGCACCGGATTTCTGCTGACTTGAGTGGGAATCAAGGCACCTACTACTGCCTCTGGTGACTGAAAATCTCACCACAGGGTTTGGCTCACTGAAAGCTTCTTCGTTTTATTTGGAAAAGGGTGAATTAAGTCTTTAAATAACGAGCATGTGCTCTTTGGGGTTGAAGGCCTTGTCTTGTTTAGGCTAAATAAAATGAAGCCTTAAATACTAGGGCTAGTAACACCTTTGTTACATGTTTTTTTAAGTCGTGTATTTCCACTGCAGGGAGCGAGGCAGATGGCCGGGATTTTCTGCTGCCCTGGCCGGTTCCTTCGTTTGTTGAATTTGGTGATGGTGGGCCGTGTTTCCACAGAGCTGCTGGGCCAGGCTGGCTCCAGCACAGGCAGTGTTCACCAGAGCTGGGGGAGAGAGGCTCGCAGGCAGGAGTTTGCATACGGGGACTTTTAAAGCTGGGTCGTACCTGTGCTCTGTGTGTGATGGGGACCTCTTTCTGAGCCTCACGCCTTTTCCCAGGTTGTCTCCTGCAACACAAAAGTGCATTTTCTCACTTTTTCTTTTGATTAACAGGGTTAACCCTGGTTATTATATTTATCAGGGGAGGTGGGGAGCACAGACTGTTAGATGCACAAGGAGTTTGCAAGTGCTGAAGAAATAACATCACACAGGTAATAGCAGGTTTTGCATAGTTAGTAGGTTTCAAAAGCTTACACCAAAGCCTATTTTTATACAGGGAACTACTTTGAAGGAAACCGAAAACATCTCACATAGTGCAGTCTGCACTTTCTCAGATATTTTCTTGTTTTTCTATAGTAGCCAGCCCTTGATACAGCATACACACTATACAAACTTAATTTTCCCTGAGTGCTGTTATGCTTAAATCAGAGCAAGTTAAAAATTTTAATAATTTTGAATTGCGCATGCAGTATAATTGTGTTTCTGTTTCGCTGTCTGCAGCCGGGTTTAACACCCAGGCATTTACAAGAGTCCTCTGCATCATGGGGCATGTTCTGCTCTTGCTTCACTTGGGAAGCTCCTGCCAGTGTGAGACAGAGGTCCTGCGAGAGCCACAGGAGATACTTTTTTTTTTTTTTTAATAGCTGCTTGTTTTCTGAGGTGTAAGTTTGGATTTTCCGGCGCTGACACAGAGGTTAATGGTCGGGATCAGTGCGGCACCTGGGTGGTGGGGCAGGAACAGTAGGTTCTACCTGCTTTGCTCCCACATGAGACTGACAAAGTTCATCTGCTTGTAAGCTGGTTTGCACTCACTTCTTGAACTGTGTATGTATGCTGTGGGCACTGTTTTCTTTTCAGGCTTTTAGTCAAGCAGAAAGGCAACTTTTTGCACTTCCATTGCTTTTGGCATAGCGTATTTTGCCCACGTTCATAATTGGACTCAGTAATAAGTTTGACCATTTAATTATTGTTGTAAAGTAAGCTCAGGGGAAGGGGAAAGGTTTAGAAATTGTTGTAGTTCAGGCACATAATGAAATATATTTAGTTCAGCTTTACTGAGAGGTGCACAGATATTCTGGGCAGTAAGAAATACAGGGAAACTTGCAGAGTTTAGGCAATCATTAGCATGGGTGATTTTGATATGTAGATTAATATAAAACAAATAATACATGTTCTGGTTTTTGAGCCAAGGCTATAATTCAGCTAAGAGGCTTGATATAGTACAAATGAAGGTAAGACCAAAAGTGGCTCCCTTCTCATTTATTCCTACAACATTTCTAACCTTTCTTCCAGTTCTTTGTTGGGCTCTCTAACAATGCCAGTGGAAAAATATAAAAGGCTAGGGGGCATAACCTCTGATTTTCATGTCATTCTACCTACTTTTATATATATATATTTGTATATATGTTTTTTTTTTCACCAGTTCTGTGTATCTTCAGTGGAAAGGGGCTAGCAGCAATACTGTAAGTCCCAGGAAAGGTGCTTCCATTTTTCAGTTGACAGGACAATGCAATATTTCAGTGTATTGCAGGCTTGGAATCTCCCTTATTACAATCATAAGTATTAAGATTAATGTCATGACATGTGAATTATTATTTTGCAATGCCAGTCACTGCAAGCATCCTCTGTTGCACTAAATTTGAGGAGCAGCATGTTGGGTTGGGAGAACAGATTATCTGAGGGGGGAAGAAAATGCAGGCTGCAGTGTGTCCCGTAACGTGCTGTTTATTTTCACTGCTTACCTAGGCTGACTTTTTCTGGCAGAAGCGCAGCACCTACACCTGAGGACTCTGTGCCAAGCTTGGTAGGTCCAACAAAAGCAGTACAGCAATGCTGATTTTTTTTTTTTTTTTTTCTTCCCCAGAGATTTCTTTCTGTAGGAAAGGGCAGCATGAAGGTTCTTCACCAGGATTGCTAATGACAGGGCGCAATAGCCTTACCGCTGCCTTATTAGCGCCGTACTAAGAACATGTTTCGTGGAGCCTCCATCAATAGCATTGCCAGCTTTCTGTGTGTCGCAGGAGGAGCGAGGTCTCCATTAACACTTTGAGTCATGGGCGGTGGGGTGAACCTGGCACATCCCCCGGGCTGGGCAGACAGCTGTGCCGTGGAGGTGGAGGCTGCTCGCCCTGGAGGGAAGGCGGGTGGTGTTGGTCCTGCCAGCCCTGCCCCAGGGGCTGTGTCGGGGATAGACGGCTTCATCTTGTGGATAAGGCAGGAGACATAGCCTGATCCTGTGGGTGGGGATTACAGCCAGAGGCTGCCAAAGGAGTGCACTGAATGAGTTTATATCCCGGCTGTGCACCTGGCTGGCCCGTGGCACCCCTTTGGGAAGTGCTGTTGAGCCGACAGTCGCAGGCTGTCCTTATGGGGTGCCATCTGCCCCCCTCCAGGTGGGCTTTCCTTGCCCTCCACACACAGCTGATGCCACTGGACCCAGGGCCCTTCCCTGGCCCAAACCCTTCTGCAAGCATCAGCATGGCCTTCTCCTTGTGTCCCATGAGAGAGGCGAGTTTCGGCATCTCCCCCCGCCACACAGCATCCCTGAGGAGTGAGCCCTTTGTTGGGCTGGGGTACCCCCATGTTAGCGGATACAGAGCCACGGCGTGAGCAGTCTCGGGTGCTTGCGTTGTGGCTCACAGGCCTGCTCGCATCCCCTTGGGTCTGGGCTCTAATCCTGGATTGCAATTTTAAATATTGTCAGAGTTAATTCCTGACTACTTCAGGCTGCAGAAACTGGTCTCTGATAAGGCTGTGTTTAATAAGGATATTGGTGGTAAAGAGCTTTGTTGGCTAGACAGAGCTTTACCTTGCTGAGCTCTGCTCTGGCGGGTGAGGAAGAGGAGGTTCCCTCTCGGTACGCTCCCTTCTTGCAGCATGGTGGAGTAGGAGACACAGGGAGGTTATATCTCTTTCCTCCCTCCCCCAAAATACCCACAAAATACATTTACACAGTTGGCTGCAAGCAGCACGAGGAGCCAGAGTAAACGCAGTGCTGCAGTATGCCTAAACTCTTAAACAAATGCCAAAAATAAAAGCAGCCTACCTTACTTTTTCCACCTTACATAGCAGTTTCCAACCACATCAAGTGAAAAGTCTGGGTGGGTGTATAGTGTTTATCATCACTGAGTAATACACATTACATTAGCTGGGACGTTTGTTTTGTTCCTGACTACTGGTTTTACAATGGTTTTAGTGAGGGCAGGAAAAATGATTTAAGTTTATATTGTCACCTAAGAGATAGGAGGGTGTTCCTGGTTTATGGAAGAAAGCTGGGAATGTAAGTAATATTCTTTTTTTTTTNTTTTTTTTTTTTTTTTTTTTTTTTCCCCCTTCCACTACAACTGCAAGTAGGTTGAAAGGCAGATGGTAGAAATGCAGAATCTAGCAATGCAGGATTGCTTTCTGTAAGAGATGGTGTCGGAGTGGTTTCTGTGCCCACATTTGTCTGCAGCAATTGTGTCCTTCAGTATTTGAAAATTGTTTACATAGGTGGCAGCAAAATTTTCTGTCCAAAGCGATGAAAAGTTGAAAACAGACCCACAGCAGAAACGGTACTTTTTGTTCCCCTGTAGTATGTCTTGTGTGAAATAATGCAAGCCTCCTTCCAGGAGACTTGGCCCTGGTGAGGGTGAGTACCAACCAGTGCAGGAAGCAGGTGATGGTGCAGCATCTCCAACCTGGGGGTGCTACCAGGGGGTGTGAAGATCACCGGAGGAGCAGCAGACACGGTGCTGCTCTTCTAGTGATGCTTTGCAAGTGAAGAGGGCAGGTTTTGTCAGCTGTGCCTGGGTAAAGCCTGCACCAAAAGTGCTCAAAACACCAAGAGAGCGAGTCATGGCATGCGAAAGCTTTTGACCCTATACGTTCTGCAAACAGCAGTGGTGCGATGCTGAGGCTGAGTGGTCTGCGGGGGGATGTTGTCAGTACGTGGGAGAAGTGGATTGAGGAAGTCCGTAAAAGCAGGGTGAGAGGCAAAGACTGAGTCTACCGTTTTTTTTAAGGCACTGAAAGTCAGAAATGTACCAAAAATAGACCCAAAGGATAGATAAAAGCTAGAGTAAGGGGAGTGCTGGTGCATCTGGAGGTGCTGGACAAAGAAAACCTTGTTGCCTTGTGGGGCTTTATCCTTTGACGCTTCATTTCAGTCACAGGATGTTCAAGTTTAGCCAGGAGTTGGCAGACAGATGGACCGCGAGGCAGTTCACAGGGTGACTCAGTCTAGGCAAGCATGAAGAGTCATCCACATGAAGGTAACCTACTACAGTATTTTCACAGGAACAAATTCTTATTTTTTTTTTTTCCCTCCCAGGTTTTCATGTTTTTGTGGTAATGCTTGGGTTTTCATTCATGGTAGTTTTCCAGCTGGTACATTGCTTCCTGCCTGCTCTGCCACTCAGTCTCACCTCCACCTCCGCAGAACAGAGATACAGGCCTTTTGTTGGCCTGACCCCTCGCCCGGCTGTTGTTGGTGGCCAGGTGGTCTTGCCTTTTCGAGGAGCTGTGGGCAAGAAGTACCACCAGTGTGAAAATTGTGCAGCATCTCCCTGTCTTTCTTTGCCACCTCCCTGTTCTTCCTTGCTGGCTGCAGAGGTTGGGCTTTCTTGTGGTAGCTTCATGGAGGACCGGGAAGCATCTGTGATGTGCGATTTTAAGCCACTCGTCCGGCTGCTCATTGCCGGGATGACCCTGTTTCTGCAGTCAGGCAAACTCTTTAGGAACAACTGTTTCACTTGGCCTTTTCTTTCTAGAAAGCTGTGGCCTTGAGGCTGCATCACATGGTGGTGGTGCTGTTTCTCTGAATGAAGAGGGTAGGAAAAACACTGTATTTATTTATGCTGGATTTTCTCAGAGCCGAGTAGGAAAGTTTCTATTCTGAATTAGGGCAGAGAGATTTCTCCTTTGGATTGAGGTTTATCAGTTTGTTGTCTTGTCATTTGATTCCTGTTAAATTGCTGTGGAAGCACCAGAGTGAGGAGCTAGTGATCTTTTCAGATGTAAAAGAAATTTGAAAATGAAGGATTAAATAGCTTACTCTCTGAGGCTAAAATTACAGGTATTAAGTGCTTTGTCTGTTTTATCGGTAGAGAAACCTTTATTGCTTGTTACAAATCGTTTACTGGAGACGGGCAAGAAGAAAGTTTGTAGCCCATTTCTGTTGTTTCAGATGAATTATCTTGTGTGTCACTAGTAACAATTTGTCTTCCCATACTTCCCTGCTTGCCTGCCTCCCCCCTTGTTTGAGGCATGAGTGTTGTGCCTCCGGTCTTTTTAATAGAAACACCACGGTCTCGAGACGAATTTCTCTTTTTCATATGCTATTATTATAATTTGGTTTATTTCTCTGGGCATGCAAAGATGAGAACAGCTTTGCACAGAACTTGCAATCTTAGCGATGAAAAGGGAGAAGCTGAAAGAAAAAATAACTTCGGGGAGAGAGGAGAAAATTATCCCAGTCTGACTTCAGGTGTCTCTGTGCCGCACATGAGCGATGGGGCAGTTTTGATGTTGTGTGCTCTGAAACGAGCCTCGGGCTCAGGATGCGTCGGGAGCCTCAACTCCCAGCCTCAGCATCCAGGATGCCTAAAGGTGGGCAGTGGGGCTCATCCCACTCTTCCTCGCCCTCCCTCCCCAGCATGGTGTGCATCTCCTGCCCGGGATGGAGAGGGTGTACGCACCAGTATTGGGATGTTTACTGTAGGGCTGTGTGGGGCTGGTTTAATAGCAAAGTAGTTTTAAAAACAACCAGGCAGACAAGACGGTGGCTGCTGGTAAAATGACTCTGGGAAGATGCCTGAGGGGGAATTAAGATACAATGCCAAAGCTATTAACTGGGAAGATCCTACCTCCTCAGCTCCAGTTTGCTTTGCCAATGTTGAAAAGGAGCAGATCAAAGGAACTATAAACAGTTAAAAAAAACTCTGCAGGCAGAAAGGAGGCACTTGTTTGGGAGCTGCTCACGGGGAGCAGACACCTGCCTGCAAGTTTGCAGGAATCTCAACTTCTCAGCAGCTCCTGAAACGTGTGGTGGCACAGGACCAAGCTAGGAGAGACATGCGTCCTCTTTTGTAGCAGTTTGAGATGATGTTGTGCTGCCTCCCCTTCTGTTAGTAGTAAACTGTATTCTGATCAGAGAAAGCTGTTTCATGGGGCTGCTGGCACCAGCAGCCCATGGGCCACAGTGAACCCTGAGTGCTGCCCTGCAGAGGTGCGGTCCCCAACCCCGGTGGGTGCTTTTGGAGCAGGAGAAGGGATGCAGGCGTGCCAGGGAGCACGTCTGTCACTGCTCGTTGCCCTGTTGTGCAGTGACTCCTGCACACCCCGCGGGAAGCAGTAAATCCTTGCTGGCCAGCTGGGGAGGAGGGTGTGATGGGGCTTGGGCAGGTAAGGCCAGGCACCTCCCAGCCCTCCAGCAACAGCACTGCATCCTTTGCGGGAGGCAGCTATGGCCACAGGTATGGGCACAGGTATGGGCACAGGTATGGCCACAGGTATGGGCACAGCTATGGCCACAGGTATGGGCACAGCTATGGGCACAGCCTTCAGCTCACGGCATGTAGCCCCAGGAAGCCTGAGCTTTTTGAGCAGTCTCCTTCTCAGTCTGTCCTGCCTTCTCTGAGAGTTTTAAAATTCTATTTTACCAGTAAGCAAGAGTCTCGGTGTTCCCCCTTGTGCTTCCTCACCTATCCCATCCAGGAAGGAGGAGTTGCTTGGCCTTGCTGACAGACAGCCTCTCATAAATCTGCGAGGGCCGGATGGTTTGTAATTTATCGCCCACCAATCCCACCAAATGTTTTCAAATTACTTGTTACTTGCTCGCCTGCCTTTTGCTGTCCATTTTCTCCTTCCCTTTTACTGAAGTATTTTTCCAAGGCCTTTCCCACACATGAAAATCCTGACTTTAGATGCATCAGTTTTGAAGAAGACCATCTCATCTCTTTTGGCTGTGGCTCACCTTCTCGACTTTGACTTCTCAGTAATAGGAACTGTGTCATGGAGGAATCTGTGGCTACTGGGCTGCCTCCGCCTTGAAGCACCGGTCTCTGAATTGAGGAGGCTTAAATCGTGTCCTTACCTGTATCTCTCCTGTCACATGTCATTTCTCATATGTGAAGTTGTTTATTTGGCTAGATGATGGCAGTCTCTGGCTTTTGCTATCTCTGCAGATGCATATGGTCCTGCTGATAGAGAGTTCTGTGTGTCAGCCTCAGAGTTGCAGGTGACAGGGGCGTGTGCAGAAAGAAATGGGTGGAGTTGGCCGCCCTGTATGGGGTGCAAGGCCCTGCAAAATCCCTATCTGTGGGAATGGCTAGTCAGCTCTTATCAGTCACGTCCCAACACAGTGAGTTCTAGAAATCAAATTAGCAGACAAGTCAATTGCTTGCGTCAGGCAGAAGTTTTGCACTGGGGATGATGTGATAGTCCAGGGCCCCTGGCTGGGTAGCGTTCCTGGGTTTGATTACGAGGGCTGTAACAGAATGAAAACTTGACAGTGTAGTTTTGTTTCTGTCTTGCCTCTTTTTTTCTTTTTTTTTCCCCCTTCTTTCTTGCTCAAAACATTTTTTCTGTCATTTGGAGCAAGCAGAGCAGAGAATCTGTTCTTGCTATAAAAGTGGAGAAAGCTTTGCCCTGTTATTTTATAAAACAAGTTGTTGTGACATACCACACGGTTCCTCACATCACTCAGTAGTTCATTAGTCTGTCACTGTACAAGCATATTAAATGACAAGCTAAAAAAACAGAAGACGGTGCAATGACCCATTAAAATTCATAAAGGATATCAAATATTCAAAGTAAGGGATGTAAAAAGAAGCCGTTTGCTGTAAATACTAATACCTGTAGTTGCATAAAGATAATGAAGAAGTGCCGTGCACTGCCAAGCAGCAGACCGCTGCTGACAAATCCGTGGCTGCCTGGGAATCCCTGATGTTATTTATTTCCAGAGAGCTGCTACTGCTTCAGCAAAAGGTCTCCTTCAGAAGCTGCAGCCTGTCATGTGAACGTCTTCTTCCTAAACAAACACCACGATGAACTTGAAATCGGAGGCAAGATCAGTTACTTTCAAGCTTTCCGTGGCACGGAGTAGCGAGACATGATGTTATTAATTTCTCTCGTCAGGGGCAAAGGCAATGAACCCGTGGCTCAATATTTTGGACGGCGTTCATTTTTTTTTTCCCCCTGGAGTATTTACATCATATGTTGTGATATACTCTAGTAATTCTTAACTTTTTCATAACCACAAATGCCTGTATTCACAAAGCAGAATTGAACTGCCCAAGTACAGGCAGCAGGCAAGCTTTAAGGTTTTAAGGGCATGCCTGCTGAATAAAGGCTTCAGAGCTCCCATCAGTTCTTCCCACAGCAAATCACAAATTCAGTTTCAGCTGCATCCCACTTCTTGGAAGAATGTCTGGACTTAAATGCAAGAAGTTAAAGCAACGGAGAATCCACCCCACCTTTAAGTGTGTTTTTCAAAAGGTTAATGACCTTCACTGCTAATATGTACGAGTTATTTCTGCTGTGGTTTTGGTTTCCAAAACTTGGGCCTTGTTAAGGCTTTGTCTGCTAGTAATACAGTCCCCAGTCTCCTCTGCCCAAATCTGTAACAAATTACTTTTTGAGGCTATTTTTCTGTAGCGATTCTAAAAATAATTTCTCATTGGAATCCGATTGAATCCAAGGGAAGGGAGGTGATAATCAAATGATGTCACCCTCATGTCTTGTGCTGCATCTCACCGCCTGCCAATACTAGCAACTGTTGCTATGTACCCAGGGGAAGGTGATACTCCCAGCCTTTTCTTGGTGCTGGAAAGTGCTCCTTTCCAGTGCTTGCCAGGCCGCCGAGAGCTGCTGACGTCTGTCCCAGGCTTTTCATGTTAGCCTTACTTGTTGGGATATTCGTGGAGGAACGTGGATCCTGGCCTCTTGGATTCTTCAAGATTTTCCTGTTCCTGAAGAAGACTGTTTCCCAAAACCACTGCCCGTCTGGAGGCCTGATGTGATCTGGGCGGTGAAGTGCCTCTATCGCAGTGCTTGGGAGAGAGCGCTGGGCTCTCGGGGGGACAGCTCGCTGCAGCGTGCGTGGCCGTGCCCAAAAACCCGTGTTATCAGGACAAGGGGGTGACACCACTACCGTTCCCAGCTGGTTTATTTCCTTCTTTCAGTAGTACCCCTGCAAATGTGGCTGATGGTAGGATTCTCCCGCCAGCTTTTCTCTGAGTACTTCCAAAAAATAATTAAAAAAAAAAAAAACAAAGCAAAACAAGCAAGCAGAAAACCCCATAAAACAATACAAAACAGCAGGGTTCATTGTCATTTTGATACATGGCGCTCCAGAAGTTCCTCAATAGTGAACCCAACCCTGTTGTCAGCAGCAGGTAGGCAGGTGATGTAGCAGGTTGCTTTTCTCTCCAGTAAGAGTCACCATGAACTGGCAGGCGGTGTTCAGCGAGTCAAAGGGACCGGTGGTCAACAAGGCTGGAGTTGTGGATTATTTTTTTTCCTGTGCTCTCCTAGCAAAACATGCTATTGGGCTGTCCCGGATCCACTGTTGATAAGCCTTTTTATTGACAGTGTGTGCTCACGAAAGGGTAGACGCCCCTCCTGACGAGCATGTGACAGCTATTAATACTCACAAGACTGAGGCTCTGGCGCTGTTACGACCTTCCCGACAGCGCTGCTCCTCTGCAAGGCAGAGCCCCGGCTTTGCGGAGACCTCTCCACCGTGCCTAGCGTCAGGCTGACCTCTCTCGGCCTGCGCCTGGGACGGAGCAGACAGGCCCGGCCTCATTCCCCCTGCTTTGGCTGGGTTGTTTGCCTGGAGTCACCCAACGTTGTGCCCTCCCTCGGCTCTGCCAGCTGGCCCCTTCCCTGCTGGGAGGGGAGCGGCAGGTGCGGGGCTCTCCCATGCCCGCCTGTGTCCCCAAATGACTTCCACCCACCCGGGAGCCGAGGTGGAAACCCGGGAGCAAAACAAGTCAAATGTTCATAAAGCCCTGGTTAGCGCCAGCACGTCTTGGCAACCGCTCCCTGCCCGGTCTTGCATTTAAAAGGGATTAACAGTTTTTGTCTTAATTTTGCTACAGTTGTTCTCTAAACTGGCAAGCTCTGACGTTGTGCTTTAGGGCAGCGAAAGGTTGCTGGATCGCAGCATGCGATCCTGATTTTGTAGAGGATTTCAGTTTTTATTTTCAACATGCGTGGTTTCAAAAGGATTGTACCCAGTTCCAGCAATATCCTAAGTCTGGGGAGGGAGTGGGGGATGGAGAAGAGGCAGGGCAGAAGAAGGCACGGTGTGCCAGAGCGATGGGATTGGGCTGGAGCACTGAGGTGTTTTACAGTGGTGTAATTCCCAGAGACTTTTTTCCAAGCATGTACACCGTCCCAGTATGTAGCAGCACTAATTGACATGTAAGTGCCCATAAATGGTGGAGGAAAGTTATTAATTTTGCCTTTCACCAAGTGAAAAAAACCAAAGTTGTCTAGGTGGAAAAAAGGAAAGGAGGAAAAAACCGTCGGAGTACCAAACTGTGACTCGTTCAAAGTAGCTTGTGAAAGTATCTTGAGGTTGTCTTTCCTGAAAGCCTTTGAAATTCAGAGACTATGGCCTCTTGCCTCTTGGCACACGAA
Organism: Pampusana beccarii; assembly: GCA_013399365.1. NCBI lineage: Eukaryota > Metazoa > Chordata > Aves > Columbiformes > Columbidae > Pampusana > Pampusana beccarii. The sequence goes on along the minus strand of VWYH01003553.1, from coordinate 536,455 downwards.
CCAATTCCTTCTCCTCCTGGCAGATTCTGCCTAACAGTTGCCCTTTTTTCCTCTTTTAAATACCCCTGAATCACGGAGCTGTCTCGTTCTGCTTTTCTTCATTCAGGTCTAAAGCCTTAAGGACTGTGTAGAAGTAGCGAAGAGGACAGCATGTACTGGATGCTAGAGCCAAGGGAGAGGGGGTGGGCAGAGGGAAGAGATGACCCTGTCTTTAGGCTGCAGTACTAATCCTACAAACTTTTTTTGCTGTGAAAAGTCGCTGCAGAGGTCAGCCAGACTTCTTGCATGAGCGACCATTATTTGCTATTCAGCATCATGCTCAGACAATGCTTAATAATAACAGCAAGGCCAGGGCTTGTAATAAGGCATGGATAGGGTGCTTTAGGCCATCTGAATGGAGAGGCTGCTGAAGACGTGTGCGGGATTTATTAAATAGGAATTTGTCTTGTTTGGCAAGCAGGGCTGAGTTATACCAAACTCTGGAACTCAGAGCAAGTGGCTCCCTGAAAAGAACATATAAATTCAGTTCCACCGGTGTCCAACATGCACTCCCTAGCATTGGCCCCAAGGAGGAAGGACAGTTCAGGTGCACATGATCTTTCCAGGAGTTACCTGCCCAGGTGACCTAGTTCCCTATGTGCCGGTGTCTTGTGCACTCCCATGTTTGGCACTGCCATCAGATCAGGGGATGGCGTTTAGAACTGCCCCGTACTCCCCTTGTGCTTGTGAATATGTTGGTGGCTCTTGCAGTGGGAACCATTTGTTGGGGCCTGGAGCTGCAGAGCAGCTCACCCAGTGCAGCCCTGAGCCAGGGCCGTTGCTCACAAACATGATGCTGGAACAGCAGGAGGGAGGTGAAAATGAACAAAATTGTCACCCTCTTGTGCCATAACGCCTTGTGAGTAGTTTTGGGGTCTCCTAATACAGAAGGGCCTGTTAGGTAACTGCAGTTGGTTTCCTGGAAAATCAGCTTCAGTCCCTACTGTTTTGCTGGGCAGACATTTTCTGGCAAATGCCTGTATTAAGCTACTTCACTAAAATGCAACTTATTAAAATGCAACTTATCATATAATCGTTTTGGTTGGAAAAGACCTTTAAAGTTCATTGGAAAAGTTCTTCAAGTTCATGGAGTCCATGAGCGACATGGGGTCCAAAGTGCCCAACACTTCTGTAGCGCTGGAAAAAGGGTGCTCCTCGATGCATACAGCTTTAAGGCTTCCCACCATCCCGACTTTAATTGCTTTTGACACACTCATTTAAGGGTGAGGGGGCAACTCTTCAGCCTGGGTTAAACAAGAAGAACCCAAGTGCTGCCTGCTCCTGCCCGTGCGGGCAGAGAGCCATGGGAGCAACAGCTGATGAAGATGGCAGCTGCTGCAGATGCAGGGAAAGACAAGTACCCCATCTGCTCCCTCCCGCCGTCTTCCCCCTCTGTTGACACTATTGCTGTTCGTCCCGCCGAAACCTCATAGGGCTGTCGCTACCCAGCTCCCCAAAGGCCCAGAGTATGGTGAAAGGCTCGGCTGCCTCCAGCCTCTTCCTCCTTATTTATGTGTCACAAGAGGAAAAAACCTAGTCGGAGATAGGTTGTCCGGGGTCATCCTGTTGTACTTACGATGATAGCAACAATTCATAGCTGAAGCATTTGATTTGTTAACCTTATAAAAGGATGCCATTAAATACTGTATTTAGCTTCTCAGGGGAAGTAGCCTAGTTTCTTTTTCATTTTTCTTTTCTCATCCCTGTTTTAACATTAGTGACTCAGCTGTCACTCTGCTTCACAGGGGCCGCTGGGGTTATAGCTGTGATTGGATGGCACCAAGAACCCACTTCTGCCAAAAATAATTAATATGGTGCATTTTCACCTCAAAAAGTGCCTGATAGAAAACTACTAGAAGGTTTTCATTAACTTTTGCAAGCTTTGAAACTTTCTTGTGAACAAAATTGGAAATGTCTGTGCGTCTCCCCTCATTTATCCTTGTCAACAAAACAAAGGCTGGTGCATATCTAACCCTAAACGTTGAGGACATTCCTGTTCAAGTCCACAAAGCAGATCACAGGGTATCCATTTGGATGCATGTAAAAGCCTTTGTAGGCAAGAATCTCACTTTGCAACAGGGCACGTGGTCAAATCCTATGAACAAAATGAGTTTCCACGAGCTGTGAAAAAGTCTGACTAGGGACAAGTGTGGGTTATTCCATCCCCTTAATTTTTTCCATACCCCACTTTGCTAGTCTTTAACCAAAAAGTAGCCTGGTTCATTTCTGTTTTTCTAGATATCCCATCTCCTCTGAGCTTCAATCACAGCAAAAATTTAAAAAAAAAGAAAAAACCCCCATAAAGCTAGTTTGTGTTAGCCTGTTTTGTATTTTGTATATCAGCTCGTATTATAAAAGTGTTAGCAGACATGCCGTAATGTATATTTATACGTGTTGCTGAGGGTGTTCGGTAGTGGGTCCTCTCCCTTTCCCAGAAGAAGGGTGAATATCCCCATGAGCATTTGTCAATGTTCCTTTCTTTGTGTCCGCTTCTGTTCAGCTGCACCTCGAAGTGCTTGTTTCTTGTGTACCTTTGTTATGAAAATGATACCTGGCATGCTCAGGAGGCCTGGCATTCTTGAGCTATGAATGCTGTGAACAGTGTCATTAAAAAATTATGATCTACAGAGGCACCATCATTCTTAGCATTGTCCTTTAAAATTTGTCCTGTGTCTTGAACCATGTAGGTGTTGAAAAAGGACTTATTTCAGGCAGCGTAGTTCCACTAACCTGGCTCACCGTTTTCCCCCTAAAAGCAGGATGTGACATGTGTCCACCTAGCCCACCTGGGGTCTGGGACCTGTTTCTCTGAGAGCAGAAATTCGTCTGCCTGTCTGGTGCTTTAAAAGAGCACCAGTCTGCAGGGATTTGTGGGGCCATCCCAGAGTACATACAGCTACTGCAACCCCAAGATGAATAGATTTTTTTTATTCAGCGAGTCAATACTTACAATTTTCCAGGGTAGGGGATGGTGTCTGTGGAGTGACACCATCCCAGGGTACTGAGAGGTTGCCTCTATGCTTGTCCTGAAGGGCAGGTAAGCCAAGACTGGTTAGTACTAGCAAATGAAACCGAAGCAACCCTCTTGATTTTATGTTCTGTAGCGTCTTTATTGAATTAAGGCTGTTGAGGCTGTAAACTTAAACTTTCAGATGTAAATGTCTTCTACTTGTGTAGTCCTTCCCACAACATGATCTCAACTGGACTGCAGCCTTACAGGGTTGGTATTGCTTGTCCCAGTACCCAGTGATGACCTTGGCTGTTGGCACAGTCAAGTTCCTGAAACCCATCACCCTTGTGGTTCCATAGCTGCCTCTGAAAAATGCCCTAGTCTATGTACTGAGTGATACAAGGGCCCCACCGTGTCCCAAGTGTTGGCTTCAGGAGGGATTACTCATGTGGTATAGGTTCAAACTGGGAACATGAAAGGGTTCCTCCACTCATCGTTCTGCTATTCTGGCTCTGGTGTCAGGGTGGGGCACTAACAAAGCACCAAAATGTGCTGAAGCGTTTTGATGCAGCCTAACTTTAGGCTCAACATTTAGCACTTGTCATTGTGATTATATCAATGACAGTGATCTTAGTTTCTCAGATTAGGTAAATACCTTTGGAAAAAAAAAAAAAAGGATTACTTTTATACCTGTGTATTTACCTGGGTTTTGAGGTTTCTGGAATGGTGCTGCTGCCAGTTGCATGTGAAACAGGAATGTCCTGCTTACTGTAGCAAAGGGCTGATTCATTGGCAGCATAATAGGTGTCATCTTTCCTTTTGTCAGCTCCTCAGGTCTATTTTACTCCTGCAATGAACAGAGAATAATTTTTTAAAAAATCCAGTAAAACCAGTAACATGCCAGTCATCCCAATGAGGTAAGGTTCAATGAAAACAGCAGTTTCTAAATGGGACTAGGTGGGGCTGAGATTAATCCAGAGGGGCAGGGGGGGAGTTTTTTGAGTCCCGGTGAGGGTGAGCTCTCTGAAGCTGCCATGCCCTGGGAGGTGCTGGGAGCAACTGTCCCAAAAGGGCCACAGGCCCAAAGCCTCCCTGTGCAAAGGGTGAGATCCACCTCCACCAGCAGAGAGGGTCAGCCACTGCCAGAGGAAAATGGGGAGATGGGCTCCTTTGCTGGAGGCGCCCGTTTGTCCCCATCACCTGCCGATGGGAGGACGGCATCGCTAGCTTGGATGTCAAGGTCTGGCTTGGAGCTGCCCAGGCTGGGTAAGGAGAGATCAATTTGAAGGCTCTATAAAACCTTCTCCATAGGAGGAAAAAAAGAAAAAAAAAAGTTGCCAACTTGAGATTGCAGACAGGGCATCACAGCGCGGAAACTAAAGCTACGTGCCTTGGCGGTGAGTTTGTGGGCAGGGCTGGTTTTGGGGCTGGGTGTCCCGATGTAATGCGTCTGTGGACGTCAGCTTAAAGAATGGGCTGGGGAAAGGTTCCTGAAGTAAACCTACCTCGCTACTCTTCGTGTAAAAGCGGTGAGGAGATGGATGTTTTTGTCCACCCGTGTCATCTGGCACGGCATGAGCTTGGTTTGTGTATACAGAAAGGCGAGTCTGTATAATTTTTCAAATATGTTCCTAAATGTAGTGTTTGAAATAGGTGCCCCAACACAGAGGGAAAATGCAGAAAACCAGAAGAAACCAGGAGGCTAGGGAGGACCCGCGTGTTAATCTCGGGATGAAAGCAGAATGTGCATCAGAATACATCAAAAGGAAAACTGATCGCTTTCTACTTTCAAAAGACATTAATATTTTACAGCTACCATTGCATTTTGAAGAGCCCGCAGGTATTTATTGGTAGTGCCATAGCTACCCAGTCCTGAGTCGTGAAGGAGGAGATACCAGTTTTTCAAGTTGTTACGTTTGCTCATCCCTGGTCTCCTAATTCATACCCCATCTGCACTGGCACTGCAGTAGCTCCGTGGATACCTGGAGTCGCAGTTGCGTGTTCCCACACCAGCTACCCTTTCCAGGAGGCTCCCAAGGGGTTTTTTGCCCCTAAAATCCAGCGGGTCAGACACACTGAGAGTCACACTTAGGTGTGTCCTTGGCTTTCCCTGGTGCCCAGGCCCGTGGTACAGGACCATTCCTTTGCCGTGTCAGTTGCCGATGAAAGTGCCTCATATTTTAAAATGCATTTTTTTTTTTTTAATCTTCTGGTTCAATAATAGACTAACTATGAGCTTAAAATAGCACGGGAGAGGGGTCCTGTTTCAGATTAGTCTACGCAGCAGAAATGCCGGGGGCTGTTTTGGAAGTTGCTTGAAGGCTTTCTCACAAGAAGGTCTCAGGTGCCTGTGCCGGCTTCTGAAGGCTTTGCTTAGCCCTGATCAAACTCAGTCAGGTGACAGCGTATCAGATCTGTTCCTCTCGTCCGTCACACGTCAGCCCTAACTGTCACCAGATTCGCAATTTAATGTGCACAGCTCAACACTTCCAATTAATCTGGCCTGGGTATAATATTTAGCAATCTATCGTTTCAGAGCTAGCACTTTACAGAGCCACGTGCAAGGCAGCCTTACACTTCGGTAAGGCAGGAGCCCCAAAAGGCTTTCTTCATACACATGGATTTTACTCCTTCCCAACCACTGTGAGGTGGAAATTATTGCTGGTTTAGTTACATTTCACAGGCTTAGGAAGTGTTTAAAAAAAATCAACACGTGAGCACGAAAAATTTTCAAAAAATAAAGATTTATAATAGGTGATTCAGCAATGGGAGGCTTTTGTGATCTTTTATGGGAAGCTACTATTTTTAGTGAATTAGTATAAGCAGTAGCATCACTCACATTTATTTATAAAGGCATGAAAGAACGCCCATACATATTTCTAAATAGTCTGTATAGTAATGGCCATATGCTAAGAATGAGCAAAAATAGAATTGAGCACTCTGGTCTCCACAATGCTGCACGAGGGTTGTGCTGGGATCTTTGCATCTAAGAAATTAAAAACAGAGGGTTGTTTGGTTTGTTTGTGTTTTTTTTTTTCTTCTAGTTCTTCTTTCTAGCAAAACAAACCCAAAGCCTTCAGGGTGAAAGTCTGCCTTGCAGTAAAATTGCATTGTTTTCACTGAGGTCTAGCTGGGTGACCACTGAGGTTTGTGAGGACTCTTTCAGTAGCTTCAGCAGCTGGTGGATTGGGACTGTGCTGACAGTGGTAGCTATTTTTATGAGAGTTACTGTACGTATAATATTCGGGTTGATTAGTTGTGCGTTCTTGCACTTCTCTTGGGGCCCTGTGGCAAAGAGGAGGAGAAATGCAGCGATGCCCTGCTGAAGGGGCCGCACAAATACAGCGTGGTGTCGTTTCCAAAGTTCCTACAGAATAAATGGTTTAAATGCTGTGGTTTCCATTAAGAAAAAGAAAAAAACAAAACAAAACAATAGTTAGCTGCTGTTCACACTGCTCCTGAAAAGAAATGAGAGCTGTTTTGATCTGGCTCTACAAAATCTAGCCATGTGTGTCCATTGCAGCTTTTTGGTATGCAACTCCTTGTGCTTAAGTTCAGTAAATGGCAACATCTTCCCTTCTCTCGCCAGCTGCGTTTGTCTTACAGTCAGGCCTGCGCTGAGGTGCCTTGGGATTCTCATGAATTAAGTTAAATCCTTTGATGAAAATTAATCGTGTTCTTGAATTTTGGGCAGCCACAGTACGAAGCACATGGAAGGGAGTGAAAAAGGTGACTCCTGATGAAGTGTCTTTAACAACCGCCCAGTGACGATGCCTGTCTCCAGATGCCAAAATCCTTTTTTCACATGGAAAAGCATAGGCTTAGCATGCAGAGGCTAATGCTTTATTATTTAGAGGGCTTTCTTTAGGATAGGGCACTGAGGTACATGGCTCCTGAAGCCAGGAGGAGTTGCTGGAGAGCTCGAGCTTGTTCTTGCTCCACAGCTGCATTAGTTAAAATACCAACATTTTCCTCGCTCTGTGCTTCCCGTCTCCCAACAAACACCCCATGGAAAAAAAAAATGGTAACCAGCGTGCTCTACTCACAGCAAAACAAATGTTATTTATTAGAGTCCTCCTGTGGTCAGAGGATGTCTGACTGTAAAATAACTGGAGATTTTTCTGCTAACTGGAAGCGTGATGCTCTGAGACGATTTCCAGGCAGTGTGTATTTTCAGCTAAGTTTTATTTACGTCAGCTTAGTGATTTGCAATATCACTGTTCGCAAAGAGTGAGGCAGCAGTTGTTTTAGCAAGGATTATTTTTTAGTGGTTTTGGGTTTTTGTTGTTTTTGTTTTTGTTTTTTTAGGAAAACTTTTGATTAAGTTGTGACTTGCTTCCCTTAGCTTCACGTGTTGACGTGCTTCTCTTCGCAAAAGGGGGGGCATCAACCTCCTTGGCGGGCACGACGCTTGCCGCCTGCCCTTGTAGCGAGGAGCAGCTGGGGTGGGGGGGAACGAGGCGCCCGTCGTTAGGGAGGGTTTGTTTTCGCTGTGCTAATCACCTTCTCCTGTCATAATTTGGCACGACGTGGCGCCTTGCGTGCGGGACGGAGGCAGATCAGCGTATGCTCTCCTATCTGAGCCAGCACATTTCGGAGGATAAATCTTCGCCGGACTTAATGTTCTCCCAAGAAGCTTTAATATCCCTCAAGGCTCTCTGGTCTTCCTAGGGATGGGGAACGGTGGGCGGGCAGAGCTAATAACAGCAGGGGCCTCTTCTAGCCCTTCCCTACCACCAAGGTCAGAATTACTTCTTTGAAGAAAGGCTGGGGAAGGGAGTGCACAGAGCTACTCTTCAGATGCTGAGCTCACTTTTTCCCCCTAAATCTGTGGGTTGGTTGGTTGGTTGGTTGGTTTTTAACCCTTTTCCTGCAGGAGGGTTTGCTTGGGTGGCAGGACTCGGCACGTGTCATCCCCTGTGTCCTGTTCGGGGTTGTCAGGAGGGTGGCCTTTGCCAGCCAGGTGCAAAGGGCTGCTGGAGGTCCCCGGCGGGACCCTGGTGGTTTCTCACCGCCTGCTTCTGCTGAACAGCTGGTGGGATTTGCAGGAGCTGCCTTAGGAACTTGCAGATCATAGAATCATAGAATAGTTGGGGTTGGAAGGCACCTTCAAAGGTCGTCTAGTTCAGCCCCCCATGATACCAGATGATACCAAGCATTGAGCATTGAAAGTGTTTGGGTGTCAGGAAAGAGTTGTCTTTCTGCATCTAATTTGCTTAATGCTTTTTTTCACCCTGCAACTTCCATAATTTAGGGAAAATGTAACAATCTGGAGTGCATAATACTTAGTTTTACGTGGCAAAAGATGTATATATCAGTACAACATGGCTGAATAGATATTGTGGGAGGGCTTTTCTTATGTTCTAGTTCTTGCTTTTTCTACCTCTCCAGAGCATCCTCACTACTTCATTAAATTATATTTCTGGTTTGCAAAAACTCATGGGAAGGAGGAAGAAATCCTGAGACCTATTTGGGTTGGGGATTTTGAAGTTCCTTGGGAAGAGCGGTACTGCAGCCTTACGGAGCTAGGCAGATGATGACTGTATAAAGCCAACACATTGGTACATCCTAAAGATCTCCTTGCCTGGACTCACAAACCCCTTTCACCAGAAATTCCTGTGTACATGCACACAACTGGCAGCTTTAATTATTTGTAATTTTGGGGTCACTGTATCTGTTTTCTTGTTTGCTTGCAATTGAATTTCACTGGAGACTTGAAAGCAAAAACTAAAACTGGTAGTTGAAGCAAATTTTGAGTTACTGCATGAGAAGGCACAGACACTGGTCTGGACAGGTGGGCAAAATGTGTTGGATTATCCAGAACCTCCTGTGTCAGCGACAACTGAATGCAGAGAAGGTAGTTTGTTTCATCTTTTGTTTGATTTTTGCTAGAGGTGCTCTGTAAGGGTGTTCATCCCAAGGGAAATTTGTGCAACAACTTTTTGAGCAAGGTGACACGGGATGTGAACTGAACTTCAGGTGAAGAAGCAGGGCTGTCTCTGGTCGCCTGGTGGCTCACAAGCTCGAGTTATTCTCATGGCTTCTTTTCAGTGGTATGAGATGTAGTGCCTTTCCATACTGCGTGGCTACCAGAGAACTTCATATGGTGAAGTTAGAACATTAAATATGTGAATACAGTATAAAATAAAGTATAATTCTCCCAAGTGAGCATTAGCAGCATTTACGGGTCTGCAGATACCGCTTTTCTCCCATCACGTCCTGGTAACCCAATTGTTAAAATAAACAACTACTTTTGATTTATAGGGATAACTTTATAGTTTAGGAGCCTGTATCTGAAATAACAAATCAGCCACTCACTACAAAACACTGAAATAAAAACAGACCAGTGTGTAACTTGGACTCGGCAGCCACCAGCTGCACCTCGTCTTGCTAATCTTCGGGCTTTTTTTTTTTTTTTTTTTTTAAAAAAGCAGGGGCTTTTAAGAGTTAAGTTACACAACTCTCTTTTTATTTTTAAAGTGAGTGGATTCCTTGTTGCGTTGTTGAGGATGATAAATTGATACCACATGTTACTTCCAGACAAAGAGGACTCTGTACTGCAGTGGAAGCACTTGCAGCTGGTGTCTGAGTTAATGGACGGGCTCCGCAAGGTAAACACGGCTTGGAAGAGGCCGAAACAGACACAGAGAAGGGGAATTTTCTCCGTTTAAAGGCTCAAGCATTTGCTTCTGTTGTCTGACCAGGACAGAGTGTTGAAATCATGTGCAGCCCAGTCTTTCTGGGAGACTCATACAGTTGTTCATATCAGATCGGGTACATGGCACTTCAGAAATGTTTGAATGTCCTCTCTGGGAACTTAGCTGCTTGCAGTCTTACCAAAATACCAGGAGAGACACATGTAATTAGGACATGGTAGCCATTTTCTTTTTTTTTTTGCAAGCAAAATGTGGCTAGTTCCCTCGAGGAGTCCTCACTGAACAAAAAGCGGTGCAGTGGATCGACATTTATAGAAGTCGAGAGCGTGGCCCGAAGTTTGGGGAATGTGCTGTGGCCCCACGTGTTGCTGCCCTGGCTGCCAGCAGGTACCCAGCTGCAGTAGGGTGGCAATGCTGCTTGCCTGTGGAACTGTACCGCCCTCTGCTCGCATCAAATCTGACCTGCCTCGTGTTCCTCTGCCCTGGATCTTCCTCATCTCCAGGGGCTGGTCATTCTTCCCTGCAGGACCACTTCACAGGGGGAGTGGGACCTGGCTGGGCTGGGCTCAATGCTGTGTGGGATGCTCTTGATCTTTTCTGCAGGAACTTCAGTCTTCAAGTCCAATATAAATACTAACACTAATAAAGGGAGAAGCTCATCGTATTGCTCTTCTACTCTGCTCTTGCACAGTCCGTATGCTGTACCCATCGGCGGTATCTGAGCTCTTTTCAAGGTGTCTGCAGCCTGGCTAGCATCTGTCCCACCTACATATGGTCTCCAGGACAGATTGATGGAAGTTCCTTTCCAGACCTTTGAAAGTTTCTCGTTGCATTTTGTCATGGAAAAATGTGTTATATTTCCCTCACCATGGCCTAATCTGTCTTCTCACATAAGTCAAAGAAAAATCCCCATTAATTTGATCAGCAGTGGGTTCAAATGATAAACTGTATTTTCTTTGCTTCCTCACCTCTTTTGTGGCTTGTTGTATGGTCATATATTACTAATGCACATGGTTGTGAGCAAAGATTGTCCCATGATATTTTCCTATATTTTAAGCAGATGGGAACATTCTTTGACAGCTCAGAAACCAGGTAGAAAATACAGTTATTTCCACCTAGATTGCAGCCTGGTAGCACAGCACAACCACCCTTACTGATGTGAGTTGTCAGTCAATCCCAGTGACTTCTGTAGCAAATCTTGCATGTGAAAGGATAATAGGATCCAGCCCTAATTTGGTTTGGCAGAGCATCCAACACAAGGGGAAACCAAGAAACTCAGATATTCTTGCTGAAGAGGTTAGCGGAGGAGGTTACATGAAAGAAGTGGGTTTTAAGGCAGTGTTTGAACAGAGGGTGGAGATGGGGTACACAAAAATAAATTGGCCCATAATTATGCTTAAGAAAACAATCTTCCTACAGAAGAAAAGTAAAGAAAAGCAGAAGCCAGAGCATAAATGGCATATTGCGTAATGTAAAGGAAAACAAACTGCTTGGATTTTTTATAACCACCAATTTTCAGCGCAGAAGTATTATTACATTCTTTCGTTATTTGTGCAATACCAACAGTGAGCAAAAAGATATAAGACGAAGAAAATTACATGTGTGCACACGCATGCAGGAGCCCTCTTCCTGAAAGGTGCCCCAGTCTTACAATTTTACCTTTTAGGATTTTTCATGGGTTTAGGCCAGATAGTTTCATACTATGGCTACCACCAGCAGAAATAAGCCATTTCATGAGAATACCGTAGGTTGAAAACTGGCACTTTGGCTGAGTGTTTTTAATATCTGAAGCTATATGGCACACTACATATGTCATCTTGGGTGTTTCTTTTCTGTGTTTTTTAAGATTTTTTTCATTAGCAAGAGTCATGGTGCTGTGTATTCTTATATCCAGCATTTTTAGGTGGGGAACAGCGTGGTTTCTGTGGCTCTTGTAGCCTGGCTTGGTGTGGTGCTCTAGATCTGGTTGTCTTCATCCTGTTGCCGGCTCCTTGCGAGGAGAGATCCCCATGCAGATGTTCTCACAAGTGGTTGTCTGTTAATGTGAGAGCTACCTGCCTTGATGCAGTGCAGGCTGGAAAATCTTTGGAAAAGAAGGTTATTAAAAAAAACAACAAACAAACAAACAAAACCACCACCAAAACCACCACCACCAAAAACCAGCAATTCTCCAGCCAGCTGGGAGAAAGCTGAAGAAGCAAGCAGTGGCGCCTAGTTATTAGAAGTTAGAAACAGACTGTTGCCAGACTCAAAATATAATTAAAATGTCATCAGTTAAATAATAAAAAGCTTTTTCCTTCCTTAAACTGAAGAACTATTGTGCTGCAACTCAATGCACCGTATTTTGATGGCATGATAGTCCCTTAGAAATGTACAAGTTTATAGCTGAGGCACTGACCCAAACTTCTCTTGAGTATGTCTGCAAAGTCTGGCCTGCTGTTTGTGCAAATTGTTTAAAACATAGCAGTTGCTATTTTGAACCACAGTCCATATGATTTCTCTTTTCATTAAGTGATAATCACAGCCACGTCTGCTGTCTGCGTACGAGAAGAACTTCAGGCGTGTTTTCCATTTCACAATCTGACAAAAACCACAACGGGGAAAAAAAGGCATTTTATACTGAGAAGAATAGTTTAAAAAAAAAAAAACTGGGCTGTATTTCTTTATACATCAAATGTGTCTCCAGTTCACTTATGTCAAACATCCATTCATCCTAAGGATGCAAATGTCGAGATGCTTATGAATGATTTGTTAATTGATTTATTCTTTGCCTATTTAAATCTGGAATTTCTTCAGTGCTTTGTAAATGAAGGACACTTATCTTGGATGGTTTGATTGTGCTGTGATCCTATTGGCTTTGTGCTTTTAAAACATGCTGGTAGAACAAATACATTTTTTCCCTCTTTAAATATATACCTGGTAACTGCCAAAATTGAAGGAAGAATAACTTACGAAACTTTTAAAAATTGATCATCTTTAACCTGGAAGGATAGCACAACTGTTTTTTCAAAGGAATGTGGGATAGCTCCAAAAATCTTTGGACTTGCACATGGAGAAAAAACAAGAACAACAAAACCAAAAAGCACACACACACAAAAACCAAAACCCAAAAAACCCAGAAGCATTCTCAGTAACAAATACTACCTTGTCCTTCGTTTGAGCCGTATTTTAAGCTCAAGATCAGCAGGATGAGTGGAGTGGGATTTTCATCCCATTTTGATTTAAATCTGGAATCATTTCACTAGTGCTGCCGCAGGCTGGTTTTGTCTGCCTCTTTCTCTTTCTGGGGTGATTATAATTGGTTTGAGCCAACACAGGTTTTGAATGTTAGATGTTGCTGATTTGTGCAGGTGGGTAATATGGAAGGGCAGACTGTGCCCGGGATCCCCCGAAAACCTTGTGTTTTGTAGCATCCTGTACGGCACGGGCTGTCTCACTGTGTACAGCAGCTTTATACAATTCCATCTAGCACCTTACAGCGACAGGGATATTGCTCACATTTTTGCTTTGTCTTTGCAGTTTTTACTTCGGCAAACTGGTGGCAAGATTGCTGGTAGTATGGAGGTTTGTCCTGAGTCCAAAGTAAGAGAGAAACTTCTAGCTTCTTGCTAGCAGGAACGGAGCTGTGTGGCAGTCCCTTCCTTAGGGTGCAACTTAGGGGATGTAGAGATGGGCAGCAGGAATGCACAGCTAGTGCAAGCACGGGGCTTGCTTTGCAGCAGCCACTCTCCAGCCCTCCTGTATCCACCACCCAAGAAACCCATGTTGATGTCCAGGAGAGCCCAATGCTTTTATCCGTATTGCTATTTTCGCGTGGTGCTGGTTTTGTGATTGAGATTTGGGTAGCGAAAGAAGAGGGGTGCTGGTCTTGACGGTTTGTTTTGTTCCTTTCCCACAGAATTCGATCCGGCACAACTTGTCACTCCACAGCCGCTTCGTCAGAGTGCAGAATGAAGGCACCGGGAAAAGCTCTTGGTGGATGATTAATCCAGATGGTGGAAAAGGCGGCAAGGCGCCCCGGAGACGCGCTGTGTCGATGGACAACAGCAACAAGTACACGAAGAGCAGAGGGCGGGCGGCTAAGAAGAAGGCAGCCCTGCAGACCGCCCAGGAGACGAGCGAGGACAGCCCTTCTCAGCTCTCCAAGTGGCCGGGGAGTCCCACCTCCCGCAGCAGCGACGAGCTGGATGCGTGGACGGATTTTCGCTCCCGTACAAACTCCAACGCCAGTACGATCAGTGGCCGCTTGTCACCGATTTTGGCGAGCACCGAGCTAGATGATGTTCAAGATGACGACGCTCCACTTTCTCCCATGCTCTACAGTAGTCCATCGAGCTTGTCCCCGTCGGTAAACAAACCGTGTACTGTGGAGTTGCCTAGGTTGACTGATATGGCTGGGACAATGAATTTGAACGATGGACTGACAGATAACCTCATGGATGATCTCTTGGACAATATAACACTCCCTCCCTCCCAGCAGTCGCCCACAGGAGGGATAATGCAGAGAAGCTCCAGTTTTCCGTATGGTTCCAAAGGTTCAGGGCTGGGTTCCCCATCAAGTAGTTTCAACAATGCCGTGTTCGGGCCGTCGTCCCTGAATTCCCTCCGCCAGTCGCCCATGCAGACCATTCAGGAGAACAAGCAGGCCACCTTCTCTTCCATGTCTCATTACAACAACCAGACGCTGCAGGATCTCCTCGCCTCTGATGCACTGAGTCACAGCGATGTCATGATGACACAGTCTGACCCGCTCATGTCACAAGCCAGCACAGCTGTGTCCGCCCAGAATTCCCGCAGGAATATAATGCTCCGCAGCGACCCCATGATGTCATTTGCCGCGCAGTCCAGCCAGGGCGGTCTGGTCAATCAGAGCCTGCCTCATCACCAGCACCAGTCCCACAACTCCTCTCTTAGTGGCAGCCGTGCCTTGTCCAATTCCATCAGTAACATAGGCTTGAGTGACTCGAACAGCTTGGGATCCTCCAAACATCAGCAGTCACCTGTCAACCAGTCTATGCAAACACTTTCTGACCCGCTCTCAGGCTCCTCTTTGTACTCCTCTAGCGTGAACCTCCCGGTCATGGGACACGAGAAATTCCCAAGTGACTTGGACCTGGATATTTTCAATGGGAGCTTGGAGTGTGACATGGAGTCCATTATCCGCAGTGAACTCATGGATGCAGATGGGCTGGATTTTAACTTTGATTCCCTCATCTCAGCTCAGAACGTTGTCAGTCTGAATGTGGGGAACTTCACTGGTGCTAAACAGGCTTCATCACAGAGTTGGGTACCAGGCTGAAGGATCTTTGAGAACAGGGAAAATGGGCAAACAGGTCAGTGCCCCGTAGATGTGGTAAAATACTTGGTTCCTTAGTTTTACTGGAGTTTGCGCTGAACACTTAACAGTTAGTGCACACTAATAGTATTAATTTGGCTTGTCGTGGCTTGCTTTGTGTTGGCACGTGCAACAGGAGCAACCAATAAACATTTGGTGGTGCAGAGGGAAATGAGGCGAAGCTATAAAAGCTGTTCAGCTGCAACACTGTCAGCACGCATCTGATGCTGTGCGTCCTTCTTAATTTAGGCATGGGAAATGTTAATGACAAATCAGGCAAACCAAGGTGGAGTATTTGTGGGGTTTAGGAATCACGGAGCCTCAACTTGTCTTCTTTGAAGTCGCAACAGATGAATTCTTCTCTGCAGCCGATGCCGCACGTAGCCAAACTGTGTTACGTAGGGATGGGGCAAGGGGCTTTGCAGTCAGTGCAGCAATAGTGCTGCAGAGGAGGAGGAAGAGCATCTTTGCAAGATCAGTGCACGCACTGAGGATTGGGTGTGTGGGACAGATTTGGACTGAATTAGAGTTGTGTTGCTGCTGTGGTACAGCAATGCTAGCGAAGTCGTTTGTTTTGGTTTGGTATGTTTAAAATTCTATTTCTTGGCAAAAAAAAAAAGACATAGCAAATGGAGGAATTATATATTTAAATAGCAACGGTGGGATTCTTGTCCCAGAGATGTGCTGTGTTTAATGTTTTAAATATGCAAAAATTGTTGGTCCCTCCCCGGACAGGGATGGGTATCATTTTCTTTTCGTCTCCATCAACAGAATATCTGTAGTTCTGGGTTCTGACGTCGGTGCTTTTCAAATGTTAGCCTCTTCAGATTAATTTTTTCCAGATTGATGTGTTTTTTTCCATTGCTTCTTTTCCACAGCTGGGGGCATTTGAACTTGTAAACATTGTTTCTGTCATCCTTTGTGATTTTGCAGGCTCCTGCCCATGCCGCTGCCTGCTTACACGTACATATTCACTGACTCATAGGGAAGGTGCCACACAAAGTGCCCTTTCTCCTTTGTTTATTTATTAGTATAAGGGAGTCAATTTCAAAATATAGTAGGATAAAAGGTTAGCTATAAATTATTGAAAGTGTTCTATTAACTTCAGAATAGTATGTAGGGTACCCCAGTGGTGAGGTGAAATGAGGCATTCATTCAGTTTGCAGCTAACTTCCAACTTTCTTATTTTCTGGATGAAGGATGGAAAGAAGGAGTTGGTGTCATTTGACTTTACTGTTCATAATTTGCCCCTTTCATCTTTACTTGAGTTTTCATTCTCTGTTTTGCAGTTAGCTGTTCGAGGAGAAGCTTAGCAGTGGGTGAGCAGCAGTGGTGAACCTCCTGAAGGTCTCCACTTGCGTATGGAGTACCACAGCAGACATCTACTGTGATCTGTCTGTGAGGCAGAACGAGGTGGCACAGGAATCCTCCTTTCAGTCGTTCTGCAACGCTGCCTCGCTCCAGTGGAGCGGTTGGTTTGCTTTCTCTGTCAATGGGAGGATTTTCTCTGGTTCTTCCACATCTTCTCGCGGAAAGCAAGAGGGTTGCAGTGCATGGCCAGGAGGCGGGCTGTGGGGACAGGCTGTAGAGGACGACATGTCCCACTGACCCTGCACGGGACAGCAGCTTGACAAGGCCAGGGCCACAGCTGAATTCTGGTTTTCCTTCAGTCCCAGTGCTGCAGAATTTAAGAAAAGAAAGGGGAGAGAAAAGGATTGACTTGTGAGCCAGGAAGCAAAAATGTGCAGAAGGTCACGCTTGCTGATCAGTTCTCTCTTCCTCCAGGTGCATGAGCTGTTCGGATCTAGAAACCATTTTTGCATGAGGTTAAAAAAAAAAAAAACAACAAATTCCATAAGAATTTTATTGCTGGGAAACATCCAACAGTGCGGTCTGCCAAATGTGGCCTAAAAAGTAGATTTTATTGACGGCTTTGCTTGATACAAGGCAAATAGGGCGGCCTCCTGCTTTCGTATCTTTGTTGGCTGTGCATGGGTAGAAGGCTGCAGGGAGACCTGCCTGGGCAGCGTGGAGCAGGCACACCACGCCACCTCCTCACCGATGCTCGCCCCTGACTCTTCGCCCCAGCCTTGCCATTCATGGAAAGTGTAGCCTCCCTGATCTTGTTGAGGCTGCTCCCTCAGTAACGGAACTGACACATCTGTGTGAGTGGAGTCTCGTTGCAGAGGACAGATTTATTAACAAGACAGCTCTCCTCAGCGGATTACTGTCCAGTCATCTGTGGAAGCCTCTTTCCCTCTCTCTGACAAGGGGACCGGCTGCTGCAGGCTGCCTCCGGTATCAGGTGCAAGTGCAGATGATTTTTGCTGAGCTGGTTCATCATGCACCATTCCTCCTCTGTTAGGCAGCGCTGTTTGAGAATTTGCCTCCCTCCGAGCATCTCATGTTTTGATAGGGGTGCCTCGTGTGACATCAGATACAGTCGTTCTGAATTGCTTTTTCTGTTACTTCTCTATTTTGGTGTAGCAATAGGGACCCTTAAATTAAAATCTTTGCAGGCTTGGAAACTGAGGAACGCTTTCAAGCTGAGGAGCCTGGTGCTTGCTTACGCTAAATCCATTTCACAAGGGTGGCCAGGTGTGTTTTGTAGGCAGACAGAAGCAGCTACAACGGGCTATTGGCATACCTGGGAATAGTGAGTGCCGTGTTCTCCATGAAAAATAAAAGAAACGTTGGAGTCAGTTTTCAGGAAGAAAAAAAAAGAACCCAAATACAAGGTATTTAGCTTATACATACCCTAGGTGTAGAGAGGGGGTTTACTTTGGAAGAAAACCAACTACAGTTTCTTCATAGGGGAAGTAAAAAACTCGTGCAGGAGATGCCACCATTGCTGATTTAGTGGCTGTGCACGTTTGCTGCACACAATCCTGTGCACGGTCCCTGGAGAGAGCCTTGCCTGGTCCCACTGTGCTGGCCCTGCCCCTGAGGCTGGCCATGCCCAGCCTTTCCAAGGGCCGTCATTGAGGCATATAAATGAATTTGGGGTTGTTTTGTTTTGTTTTTCTCTTATAAGAAGGAAAGGAGAAAATCAATATGCTTTTTTCTTGCTTTGTTCACTCAGCCATAATTTTCCCCTCTTAAGCTGGCTGGGGCCTCTGTTGCTCTGTCTCTACCTCCTTCCCAAGAGCACTGGATATGCCCTCCTCCCACTCAGATAATTATCACCTTGTTTTTTTTCAGCTTGTTTATCAATAAATAAAGACGTCACTATTCCCTCACCTGTGTCTAAAATACCTTTTGTTTTGAAATCAATGAGTCCTTTCGTAGCCTGGGGTTCCCATAGCTCCATGCTTGGCTCCGTGGTCCTTCTCAGCCGCCGAGACTCAAGGGACTTGGCATTCACCAAGGAGTAGTTGTGAACAGACTGGCAGGGTAGACCATTCGGGGCATTTACTGCTGCTTGGAAGGTCAGGAGCCAATGATCGACTACCGCTTGGGCAAACTTCTTGGGCTGGTTTCACCACCTGAAAAACTCATCCAGCTGCATCTTATGAGACAGATTTCAATGTGCTGTTTAGCGGGATGTCTCTGGGCTCCATAGCAGAGCTGTCCTGGAGTCACGTTGGCTTGAGAATTGCAAGTAAAGACTTCACAGATCAGTTAAAGTCACTCATGTTGCCCTATCATCATGTAGGTACCACATGATCTTCCTGTAGCAGTAGAGTGCATAAGGTGCTAATAGCAATGTCTTGCAATGTTCACGCAATTTGATTATTAACATTTCTCATAAAGCAAAATCCTCTGAAATATAACAAAATGCCTGTTGATATTTCATTAATCCATATCAGTTTGAACTACTTGCCGATTTGTTAATTGGCATTCAACCTGTTTCTGGGTGAAATTCATACCAAAGATGTTGGGGTAGTTCTGAGGATGACTTGCTATTCACTACACCACCATCTTAAAAGTTGAAGTAGATGGTGAAAATATCTCCATTTGGATGGAGTTTTGAATCAGAAAGCTCTGTACAATGTGCCGCTAGGAAGATGATTTTTATGCTTTACCAGAAAGCTTGTTTTCTGTTCTTCAAGGCTGAAATGTGGAAACCAGAATCAGCGGAGCTGTTTCCTGAGGATGCTGACCGCCTCAGCACCACAGCCATGCTTCCTGTTCTCTCATTTTCAAAAAATGAGGTCTTAGGAGTAGGGCTGGCACGTTTCTTACATGGAGCCAAAATGGGGCTGGCTGCCTTTAAAAAATCTAAAGGAAATTCAGGAGCAGCAAATTCTTCTGGTCCGTTTCTAACAGGTTAGTGGTTAAGGCAGTGGCACGCTCTTAAAGTTTAAGTGTTGTTTCAGCCAGCCCAGGTGCTGAAAGGTGGTTTTGTGACTAGCTGAGCATCATGCACACCAAGCTTAGTCTTTGAACAAAAATATGTAGAAAATGTATTTTGCTGGGAACAAGGATCTCATTAACTCCAAGGAGGGCCTGGCCCAAGCAGGCTCCTCCCTGCCTGGGCACACACCAGTGACAGGGGAGCAAACTCAGCACTTGTGCCCACTGGGGAGGAAGGGGGAGAGCTGGGCAAACCCCACTGGGGTTGCCCCACGTGTGTTCCTGCTGACCCCGGTGCCCCTCGAAGCCTCTTCCACTCAAGGGCCGGTCCCACACTTGCAGGGATGCGGTGGCTTTTGCTGCGTGAAGGCGGCAGGAGCTGACACAGAAACATGATGAATCGCTCGCTCCTTCTGGGAGCAGGGCTTTTTGGTTTGGGTGTTTTTTTTTAATTTGGGTTTATGTTTGGGGGTTTTATTAACCGAGGAAAAAGATCCATATAAAACAGGATTGCCTCTGCAGGCTTATGTTGTGAGTGTACAGCAGCTGAAGCCAGGACAGTGGTCTGATCCCATGGTTTGGGTGGTGTACTGTTGGTGCTTTGTATAGATATATTTTTTAGTAACTCATGCTTTGTCATGTGATTCAGCAGCAATAATTAGGCAGAAACTTGCTGTCCCTGCAGATGCCAAGATTGCAGGATGACATACTCTCACCAGATGACAGCACAAACTGATATTTTTAGAACGACTTGCATCAACTGGTCTCCCCAGTGCTTTCCTCCCTGGATCAGCAGCACGCAGGTTTTATTACAGAATGAGTCTCCACAAATCGTCTTTTTCATGTGAATGAGCTGTAATGATTGTTTAGAGCTGTAGATCAGCGTTGGTCCCCAGACGTGCTGTTGCCTGATAGCCGGGATGGTTACAGGTGGTTTTTTCTTTTTTCTTCTTTTGGCTTTTAAACAGCCCCCCCTAAAAACGTATTTTCTTGAAGAAGTGCGTAATAAGAGATCCTTTTTAGAAACATAGCGTCATGCAGCTGAGGAAAGGCCGAGATCTTTTTTCTTAGCAATTCAGCCCTCAGCCAAGGTGATGAACTGACAGCTGGAGAGGTGTGAGTGCTGTGTCGATGACAGCCAAAGAGCACAGGACTAGCGCAGGCCAGCAAGATACTCCCGTCAGCGCCGCCCCCCATCCAGGGCCCACGCGGTGTGTGGGGACACTGACCCCATTAAATCGGGTACCTGCGGCTGGGTGGTGGGAGTGCTCTGCTCTGGTCCAGTCCGTGGGGGCTATTTAATCAACTTTTCCACTCAAATTACCGCGCGGGGTGGCGGTTGTTGGAGTCTGGCGGAGCGGACATCTGCTGAGCGGCACTGGGATGGGGACGCGGCTCAGCTAGCGGAGGCCGCTGTGTAGCCGCGGTTGTCTGCGGTTGCTCCAGGAAAAAAAGCTACTTTTCCCAGATGATGCCGCAGAGAACGGCTTGCGTTAATGCACTTCTGCAGCTGAGCTGAATATCTTGCCCATTGTTTTTCCCCTTTACTGCCTGCTTTTGCAGACTGCTCTTCCTGGCTTTCATGAGGAATTTATTTCATACAAATGTAGAGAAAAATCTGGTTTTGAGGAAGGACCTTCCTTCTCTTGCCTTTTCTGCCACGTGTTAGTCATGATAGAAGATCTCCTGCCTTACATCAACATGGTGGAAATCCTCTTGTGTGACCGGTGTGAGCATTATTGCCCTGTCATTTTCAACTTAGTGCAGAGGAAAATTAGAAGACTCCATAGCAGGGAGGATGTTTTTAAAATAGGCTTGGTACCTGGCAAAGAGAAAGAAACTATGAGGACATTTGAAATAAAAGAGTACATAGCATGTTTCCATAGCACTGTAAACACATAATTCAGGATATTTCCAGCCATGCAGGCACTTTTTACTCTAAAAAGCAGCTCTTATTCTTCAGATTCAAAAGTGCAAGCAAAATCCTTCGCTGGTCTTGCACAGGTGCAGTACTTATTCATTGTTTTCTGATCCACAGTAGACGTCTCCTTCCCAATCCTCACGAGTGCCTAAAGAAAGCACCATTATTTCAGCCAATGTACTTTACCCCTAATAGAAGATGTATTTTGCAAGCATTTTTGGCATTCTTCCTCTAGCACAGCAGCATCCTGCATAGAAGGTGCTGTGCTGAACACCCAGGCTGATGTCTTGCAATCAATGGCAGTGTCACTCATAACTGGCAGGACTTCCACTTCACTCCTCAGGCCTCTGAATAAAAGGCTGGGAATAAAATTTATCATAAGGTTGTCAAGTAAGAAACCTGGAGACCTTGTAGAGAGATGATGTCCTGTATCTAAACTCTTCTCTGTTGGTCAGGGCAGAGGATTGAACACAGCCAGATGTGGTGGTTCTCAACACTAATTAGGTAGTTAGCACAGTGCCTGTGCTGGAAAGCCAGCATAACTGCACACTCACATGTCTGTAGATGTGAAAACAAGTGTGACTGCATATGGTCTCCTTGTACAGGCAACAGCACGGTGACATACGTAGTGGAGTCTGCATGTGTCTGCTCCTCTTGCAAGCAAGCGAAGAATTTCCTGTGAATTAGGTTGTTCAGCATCAGGTCGCAATACATTGGGAAAACCTGATCTACTTTTAAGTGTGTGAGCATAGGTGAACCAATTTCTCTCTGGGTGTCTCCTTTTCTTCTGCAAAATTTTCTTTGTCTGCTCCTCTTGCAAGCAAGCGAAGAATTTCCTGTGAATTAGGTTGTTCAGCATCAGGTCGCAATACATTGGGAAAACCTGATCTACTTTTTAAGTGTGTGAGCATAGGTGAACCAATTTCTCTCTGGGTGTCTCCGTTTCTTCTGCAAAATGGGTAGAAGGGACCTTACCTTGAGGGTAAAGTGAACTGCGTGGAGGAGCGGTGGATTCTTCCTTGCTGGAAATGTTCCACACTTGGCTTGGCAGGGCGCTGAATAACCTAATCTAAGGTCTTGCCCACAATAGAAGGTTGGACCAGGGGATGCCGAAGTCCTTTCCAGCCCAGACTTTTCTGTGATTCTGTAGACAACTCAGGAATCAGAATAACATGAATATCAATAATTGTGGGACCTCACTACAGTTCTGGCCAAGCCTTTCATCCCAGGGAGCTGATACAGGGTGAGAGAATGATCTGCTGTCTTTAGTTAGATTTACTTCCAAAATCCTTGGTTGTCTGCTATGGTTTGCAGTGTTTCTTAGAGTGGAAGAGCAGCAATAGAAGGAAAACATACACTTCCATGCTTTACGTGCCTGTGCAAATACCAGCACAGCAACTTTTTAGCTCCCAAAAGTCTCACTTCTGTGCCGGCGCTCTTCCTCTTTCCAACCTTCTCCCTCACTCTCTGTCCCCGATTCTGAGCTGGAAAAGATCTATTTTTATGAGTAGAATTTAAAGAGAAAAAGTGAAGTTGCAACATGCCTGAAAGTTCAGGCCTTAGAAAGAAAATACGTTCTAGCCAGCTCTTTTTGTCCCCTTGGGCTTCGCACCCTGGCCTCGANTAGCATGTTTCCATAGCACTGTAAACACATAATTCAGGATATTTCCAGCCATGCAGGCACTTTTTACTCTAAAAAGCAGCTCTTATTCTTCAGATTCAAAAGTGCAAGCAAAATCCTTCGCTGGTCTTGCACAGGTGCAGTACTTATTCATTGTTTTCTGATCCACAGTAGACGTCTCCTTCCCAATCCTCACGAGTGCCTAAAGAAAGCACCATTATTTCAGCCAATGTACTTTACCCCTAATAGAAGATGTATTTTGCAAGCATTTTTGGCATTCTTCCTCTAGCACAGCAGCATCCTGCATAGAAGGTGCTGTGCTGAACACCCAGGCTGATGTCTTGCAATCAATGGCAGTGTCACTCATAACTGGCAGGACTTCCACTTCACTCCTCAGGCCTCTGAATAAAAGGCTGGGAATAAAATTTATCATAAGGTTGTCAAGTAAGAAACCTGGAGACCTTGTAGAGAGATGATGTCCTGTATCTAAACTCTTCTCTGTTGGTCAGGGCAGAGGATTGAACACAGCCAGATGTGGTGGTTCTCAACACTAATTAGGTAGTTAGCACAGTGCCTGTGCTGGAAAGCCAGCATAACTGCACACTCACATGTCTGTAGATGTGAAAACAAGTGTGACTGCATATGGTCTCCTTGTACAGGCAACAGCACGGTGACATACGTAGTGGAGTCTGCATGTGTCTGCTCCTCTTGCAAGCAAGCGAAGAATTTCCTGTGAATTAGGTTGTTCAGCATCAGGTCGCAATACATTGGGAAAACCTGATCTACTTTTTAAGTGTGTGAGCATAGGTGAACCAATTTCTCTCTGGGTGTCTCCGTTTCTTCTGCAAAATGGGTAGAAGGGACCTTACCTTGAGGGTAAAGTGAACTGCGTGGAGGAGCGGTGGATTCTTCCTTGCTGGAAATGTTCCACACTTGGCTTGGCAGGGCGCTGAATAACGTAATCTAAGGTCTTGCCCACAATAGAAGGTTGGACCAGGGGATGCCGAAGTCCTTTCCAGCCCAGACTTTTCTGTGATTCTGTAGACAACTCAGGAATCAGAATAACATGAATATCAATAATTGTGGGACCTCACTACAGTTCTGGCCAAGCCTTTCATCCCAGGGAGCTGATACAGGGTGAGAGAATGATCTGCTGTCTTTAGTTAGATTTACTTCCAAAATCCTTGGTTGTCTGCTATGGTTTGCAGTGTTTCTTAGAGTGGAAGAGCAGCAATAGAAGGAAAACGTACACTTCCAATAGGTGAATGCCTGTGCAAATACCAGCACAGCAACTTTTTAGCTCCCAAAAGTCTCACTTCTGTGCCGGCGCTCTTCCTCTTTCCAACCTTCTCCCTCACTCTCTGTCCCCGATTCTGAGCTGGAAAAGATCTATTTTTATGAGTAGAATTTAAAGAGAAAAAGTGAAGTTGCAACATGCCTGAAAGTTCAGGCCTTAGAAAGAAAATACGTTCTAGCCAGCTCTTTTTGTCCCCTTGGGCTTCGCACCCTGGCCTCGACGTTGTGTCTCAGCACAGCCATCCTAGTGCAGCATACGCGGAGCCCGTGGGCTGTCACTGTGCCACACCTGCCACGCCGCTGGCATGCCTGAATTTTATTCTGCTGAACGAAAAAAATCCCATGCTGCAGTTTTGTCATTGTAGAAGGACTGGCCACAATAGGTGTCTTCTTTATTTGTTTCTAAACAATTTGTGTGTGTTCTTCAGCCTCGAGCTGTGAAGACCTCGGGCACATATTAACTTGTACCCGTACGTAATCAAGTCTCGCTTTTTGAGCCTGCCCCCGTTTTTGGAGTAGATGCTGTACTGCTGGCAGCAATGACAAATCAAGGGAAGAGGCACTACATCGAATGGACGTTTGTCACCAAAGGATTCAGGTTTCCTTCAAAATGTTTGCATCCTCAGTGTCTGGACAGATAAAGTAGTTATTTGGATTTCCTTTCCCTGGGGAGTCATTACAGAGTGGCACACAGAGAAAACACTTGTTTTATAGACCTCTAAGTGATATTTTTCAAGATTTTTCGAGATGTGATCCACTCAACAAGCCTTCCAGCCAAATCAGGGGGTCCTTAGTAGGCCATCATACAGACCTGTGTGCTGGTAGTATGGTTTCCAGTGCCATAATTACGTAAAGGAGCACGTAACTTTTCTCTTAACAAAAAAGTTTATGAGCTGATCATTACATTAGCTTACTGACAAACTTGCCACCAGTGTACATTACCTGTTCCTTGCTCTTGGGGAGCATTGATGCATCACCTTTCTATTCTGAAGAAATTTCTGATGCTGCATAATTGGCACTGGTGGGAATGAAAGCGAGACAGCAACAGGCAGTAGATGATCCTTCAGAGCTCCTCTGATGGTGCATGGGCTGCCATGGGGCTTGGAAGATAGCTATCCAGTTAAGTGGTGGAATAATGTGAGATAGAGGTGAAGGAATGTTGTTGCTGGCAGGGAAATCACAACCAAAAGCTCGTCTACTGAGTATAGCAAGAGTAGCATTTATAACTGGTCAGTAGCAAGGTAGAGGATGGGAATGCAGAGAAAAGAACAGAAAAAAGGGGCATCTCATGTCCCACATAATTGCTTGCAAGCTGAAGAATTAGGCAATACAGAAATATTTGGGTTTTTTGTTCTGCACTCTTCCACCAAATAGGATAAATGGATTTAGCATTTAGGGTTCAAAATGTCTGTGGGATGTGACAAAGGCGGAGTTCCTCCTCACCCCACACTTCATGTTGTTTCTGTTTTAAGGTCATTATTTTCACCACCCATATGCATATATGCTTGCATAAACTATAGCTTGATATGGTAGTGTGGATTCTTCTAATGTCCAGCATATGTATCTTGTTTCCAGCCTTCTGTACCCAGGGGGTCGAAACAGCCATAGCGGAATTGCCTTTAAGTGTGTGTGTGTCAGAGCCCGGGTGTCAATGAAGTTGTGAAGACTGCGCTCCAAAGAAAGCCTTTGCTTTCTTCAGAAGAAAGTCTGAAGAGAAGGAAGTCTAAGAAACTTCAGGAGAAAGCCTAAAATTCCTCCTTCCTTTCCACTCAGTGATGATTGAAAATGAGCTTCAGGTTTGGCAGAGGAGCTTTTCAAGGGAGAACTGATAATTTTCCAAGGAATGGCTTATGAAGTACAGGCAGAGGATGTTTTCCAGTGGTGCCCTTTTTGAAAGCTCCCCCCAACATAAGAAACGAGAAACCATGCCACATGTAAGAGGGGGCTTGACGACTTTGCTGTGGCGAGTTACCAGACGTTGCTCTAACCCACCAGCCCTGCTAGGCTTCACCCTTCTTGTATCCCTCCTTGGCCTCTATTCTATTTATTTTTTTTCATCACTCCTTGTACTTCTGCTGCTCTTACCTCCCAAAACAGGACCCGATGGTACAGGCCAAGGAAAAGGATAAGGTGGGGAGTAGTGTACTTTACCTGGAGAACTGTGTGTTGTCCTTCGAGGACAGCGTTGTCCTGGCTCACCAGAGGAGAAACCCTGTCTGCCTGTGCACATTCAGGGTGACACTCCAGAGGATGAGCTTTTCCCATGGCCATCAGGAATGGGAGGAAACCTCGTGGTGGCTCAGGATGCAGCTGGCGATATTTGGGGGCAGGAGGTGGTGAGCACTGGGGAGTTGTGGTTGAGGACTACTGGTAAATGGAGATGTAGCTGGGGTGCTTGCTTCCCTGCCTGATATGGTTTCGTTGCTCCAAAGCAGCAGGCCACTGACTCAGGGTTAACAAAGGCTTTTTGTGGCGAGACAGAAAGTGAGAGTGTGTGGGTCTATTATGGACCTCAGTGGGGTAATTTGAAGGCAGGCAGGTTAAGAGCTTGATCTACTTTTTTTCGTTTTTTAATCCATTTGCAAAGTCTGTGTAAACAGAGCTGTGAAAACGGAGCGTGTTCTGGTTCTGCTGCGAGCAAATTTCACCTCAGCTGCATGTCTGTCCCTTAGGTGCTGGCACAGTCTGAGGACAGGTGTCCTCAGGAAAGAATATCAGGCAGTGCTGCTTCCACAATTGATGCTCATGAGCATCCGTCCTCCATTTTTTTCCTCTTGAAACTTTGTTTCGTAGTATAGCATTTTACATACTTTTTTGAACATTAAACTCTACTCCGGTACTTCATCGGGAGTTTTTGTAGTAGTTTACTGTTAATTAAATAGCTTTATTTGAAGTCAGCAAGACTTCCCCCACTGGCTGGGCTGCAGCTGTGGGACCTGAGCCTTCCCTTTGGGTGAGGTTGCGCTTTGGGGAGTCACCCGCTCCCAGCTCCCCTGGTGCTGAGGCTTTAAGGAGAAGCAGGGAAAAGGGCATTCTCTTGTTTGAGCTGCGTACAAGCCACTAACCGGGTTTTACTGGGGGCTACCAGGCCTGTCTGGGTATCTTCTGCTGACCTTGTTACAGCCATCAGGACACACTTACCAAATGGAGTCGTTGCCAGGCAGTCACATTAACGAACGGCTAGCGTTAATTTGCCCTTTGAAAACGAAGGAATCAATATGTTGATCCAGTCAGAAATCCCTTTATTCGCGAAACAGTCTACCCCAAACCCCTCCACATAATTAAGGCTAAAGCCAAATTTTGTTTGGGTGAAACGCACAATCTGTCTGCTCCCTAAGCTGTGCTGAATGAAGTTCTCCCCTAATGGCGCAGGGAGCAGCTGTCATGCTGTTGCTCTAATAACCATGAGACAAAATGATTAAATTTCCATCAATCATTTAGCATTATCAGAATAGGTCATTTTGATAAAATGTTATCATAGGCTCAGTGCCTGGCACCTTAGAAAGGAGAGGGGCAGTGATGGAGAGTCATCTCACGACTGCCTTTGGGTGGTCCCCCTTGCAGGAGATGCTGGTACAGATTAATCCAGCCGTTCCCCTAAATCCACCGTTTTTCATGAAGGTACCTGATACCACAGTCTTTTGAGAGTAAAGACATTCCTGTAATCAACTCAAATAGCTTTTTAGTTTCAGCAAGTGCCCCCTTGTTCTTCCACTGTGTAAAAAAATCACCGGTCATTGGCCTCAGGGAAGATCCTCAGCAGATGTAAGTGGTATGAGGGACTGAGCCCTGCTTTCAGGAGCCGTTTCAGAGGCAGAAGTTACATGCCCGGTAATGCAGATGGCTACCCAGCAAGCTTCCTGAAGATGCATTCTTTTAAATGCACATACTTTCCGAAGTTTCATAGCTACAGAATAAGCTGGATGCTAGCCCTGTTTTTAAAGCCCTGCCTCTTGATGATGTGTCATATGAGCAGGAAAATGGAGAAGTCTGAAGTCTGAACCAAAGTTCCTGGCTCCTCGCTGCTTCTCTTGAGCAGCCTTCTTCAGCTGTCCTTCGAGGCTGGTGGTTGGTATCAAACCCTGACAGAAGATTTGTCCAGCCTTTTGGTGATGATGGGAAAGGGCGATCATTTTGGAGAAAAGCTGGAGGATCCTTCCGTGCTTCACCAGGAAATACTCTTCACAAGTAGATGATGCACTGGGCTTCTGTAAGTCAGACTTGGCTGTTGGGTTTTTTTGTATAGCAGAGCAACTGCTCAGGAGCAACTAAACCAACGAAGAAGCACACTCAAACCGTGGCAAGGTTGAAGCATTTTCAGGCAGGGTCATGGTGCAATTTATTTCTTGCTATGAGTTTGAAGCTTCTGGGTGCAAACAGATCAAAATTGCTTGTCAGTGTAAACTGTTGTTGGGTTTGGAGGTTTGCTTGGTTGCCTTTTTTTATTGTGTTTTTTTCCTACACGCAACAGTCTCACTGTCTTTTCTTCTTCCTCTCCAGGCCCTCAAACTGACACGAGATGTAGAGAGAACCCTTTGCCAAATCTGCTGTCAGCAAGTGGACAGTGATACTGTTTACAGCTTACGACCTTTGTGAACCCTGCATTATTTTCCTAAAGAAGCAGACTGTTAATAAGCCCCTTACTGGAGTGAAGATCCTCCTTTTCTTTTTTCTTTTTCCTTTTTTTTTTTTTCCCCCCTCTTCTTTTTGGGAATTGAACTTATTCTGAAGTATGCAAAATCTTTCTTTTCTGGGATGGCCAAGCACCTGCTGTGGAGACAATGTTCAGCACCATCCTGTTGAGAACACACTGTGTAGCCTTTACAGTAGTTACTTGTCAATGAGTATGTGGTGTTTCAATATATTAATGGTTTACGGGATGTTTTAAGTTGGCTTTTCTTTTTGGAGGTTTTCCCTGTCTACCCACCCTCCCCTGTACAGCCTCCACTTTGATTTCTTTAGATTTTTGACCATTTTTGCTCTCTCTCCCTGGGGAATCTGAAGTACCGCGTGCACACAAGGAGATGCTTATAACCCAACACCGCTCAGGCGTCAGGGTTTTCTGAATATACAACGTTTGTTACGCCGATCCACCGGGTGAATTCCAGAGAGGGGTGATGTGATGTGCGTGGTCTGTTTGTTGGGTTGGTTGGTTTGTTTCTTCCTTATTTCTTTCCTTAAATTAAATGGTACAGCCCTGTTGTGGGTTTGTTTTGTTTTGTTTTGTTTTTTCTTTTTCCCTAAGCATCAAACCAGGGTTGATTGCAAAAGAAGGAAAGCCGGTGGGTTTGCCCCGTGGCTCGTGAGGATGGGCTGACAGCAGGTGCAGGAGCCCCTCTGCTGCCCACCGGAGCAGCCTCCCCTCCTGCCCGCCTTTAGCAGCGCTGCCCCTCCTGCCGCAGCCAGTGAGGGGTTACAGGCTGAACTGCCGGGTGAGCGTAGCCACCTTGTGAACGTGTGTTTGAAGAGGCGAAAGTTAAGGGAAATGCGCCGTTTTGCAGAGAAGCTGAGCGTAGAGGCTGGGCGTCGGCAGATGGCTTGCAGTGGCAATGCCGGGAGCTGAGGCACAGGTCGTTGTGAGGTGTGCTGTTGCATCAGTGATCCTTTTTGTTTGTTTGTTTTGGACATACCCTTGGTTATTTTCTCCTTCTCGTTATGTATAATCTGTTGTGGCAGAAAAGGCAGGAGAGGGAATGGCAAGGTGAACAGTATCATACAAATGGCTTTTCATATGAGCACAGATAGTAACAGGATAAATGACACTGAAAGAAAAGGCAGTTTTATATATTTTGCTTCTAAGATTTTCTTTTGTAAAATTAATAATAATAATAATAATAATAATAATGATAATGAATAAAAGGTATGGTGCTGTATAGATCCTCTCTATAATCTGGAAAGTTTGATTACTTTTTATTAGTATCCGGGGAGGGGGGGAGGGATCCAAAAAAAGAGGGGGAAACACCAGTGGTACATAGGAACTCGATAGGAAGACATTCTGAATAGGACAGTGTATACATAATTCTCAAAAGTGATAAATGAAGTTTTTTTTTTTTTGTTTGCATAAAAGCATTATGCATATAAATATATAAATATATTTTATTATGTACAGAAATGGATCATTATGCATGGATGTTAGGAAAACAAACTAGCATTTTAACCCAAAGTCTCAGTGCATGAGTTCCCACGGAGCCGTGTCCCATGCAATGTGGAGTGACTGACTCCCTCTTGCCACTCACATGCACGCACACACGAAAACAAGCATTCATGGGCCCTTCCTCGCCCCTCACTTTCCAGGTCCCTGAGGTGATATTGGTGAAACAACAGCTCCTAGTGTGATGGACGTTTTGTTTCTGTATTGTAGCCCCCACGCTGTTCTCGCGTAAAGATGCACCTCTTGGTTTCTCCCCACAGTTATGACTGTGTAGACTCTGTGCAGTTGTGGTTATCGTAGCCCTGTAGCATATCGACTCTTCCAAGCAGCCAAGGGTTTATCATTCGTCTTTTAAAAAAACTTATTTTTTTTTTCTTTTTACACTGAGGTGGTCTATTTGTCAGCGTGGGGACTAATTTATTACATTTGTTGGAATTAGCTGATACTCATTGCCCATCTCTATCAGCCGCCAGCTACCCAGCTTGCTCGTGTGCCACCGTCACCTGGGCTAGGGGTCTCTTTTTATGGAGTCCACTTGCAGGCACCTTTTACCAAAATTGGTCAAGAGCTTTATCTCCAACCTCCTCTGAGCGTGTAGCATTAGCTCTCAGCTTCCCAGTACACCCTAAAATCCAACTGTACGCAGAAGGACTTCCCTCCGGTGCTCCTTTCCCTGAGCCTCCTCTCAGGCTGCCGCCCTATGGCTGGGCTTGTCCCCCTGCCCCATGGGTTTGGCCACCAGCAGAGCTCACGCGGTTGTCCCTGTGCCGGGGTGCAGCATTTGGCCCCTGTCATGGGTGAGTCCTCCGGTGAGAGCCGGGTTGCCTGCCCAAAGACCAGCACCAGTAGGGCCTGACTTGATGGTATGGCCGAGGTGACAAAAATCCATCATTTTGCTTTTTTTCTGGGTACGGATGCAGTTCTTGTCAAAGGCAAGGGAAGGCCCGGTAACTTAAACCAAATGGGGGCAACTTCTGCTCTGCTACGGCAGCCTGGTCCCCTTGAGTGCAGCGGAGCAGAAATGAGAGGGAAAACTAGGGTCCACTCTGTTCAGAAAATGGGAGAAAAACCAGTTTGTTCAGACACAGCCTATCAATGACAGATACGTTGGGGTTTTTTTCTTAAAAAAATAAAAGCATTAGCAGCTGAAAGGCTTAACCTGCCTCCAGCAATGCCGAGGAAAGCATTTCCAGTGGTGTGTCTGGGGCTCACTGGGCCCCTGCTTTGGAGAGTCTCCCAGCGCTCGCTGAAGAAGGGTGGACTTGGCCAACCTCTTCGGGGTTGGTTTGCTTTCTGTTGCTGTTTTTCGTGGCCACAGTTTTCAAATGGAAGTGCCTGAGTGTCGGGGACTCCATTGTGGTGGCAGGGGACGAGCCGCTCTGCCCTCGTCGCTTCTCAAAGGAAGGAGAGGGGTGCCAGGCGCCCCAGGCCCAGGGGGAGGTCACCACCGCCTGCACCTGCTGAGGTGCCCAGCAAACACCCTCCGCTTCTGAGGTGCTAAATAGATCCTGCTGAATTCAAAGGGCCACTTATTCAGGTGTCAAAATACAGACTTGACTGGCTGTTTTGAGGAAAATACCTTTTGAAAACGTTTGCCTTTGGGTATTTTGAACATGTTTATGCCTAGGAGTTTTACTTCTGAAATCACGTAAAATGGATAAAGGTCCGGAATATTTATGTAGGTATCATTTAAACATTTGATCTAAACAAAAGGTCTAAAAGGGTGACATTTGTGCAGTTCCTAGTCACACGTTTGGGGCTTGATTTAATAATTTTGTAAAAAAAAAATTCTCTTGAGAAAAATGGAATAGTTGACCACAGCTTGACTCTAGAAATGTTTGTGCCACCTCTTCAAAAAGTTACCTTTTAGGTCATGTATTTCTCTAAAATGATGTCATTGCTTGGCAATCGGTGTCCTGTGTGTGTTTCTAGTACACAGTATACCTTAGGAATTGGCAACGGATGCGAAGGAGGACCAGATACATTTTGTTACTATGGGTTGGAAAAAATGGACTGTACATTTGGCTTCACATGTTTAACTTTTTTTTTGAAAAAAGTTGCATGATTGGAAAAAATATGTATACAGTATCTGTAAAACTGTTTTATCTGTTTTTGTTTCAAGCCATGTAAATTGGAAGAATATTAAATCCACAGCCTTATCACGCATGGCCGTCTTTACATACCGAAGAGCTGAACAGTTTATACTTTTCATTTGGGCTATCTTGTACTTTCATTTGAAAGCAGACACTCTCATGTTGCAGTCTTACTGAGGATTTTATATTAAAAAAAAAAAAAAAAAAGATGCTGCCCTGGAGGAATATACTACCTTACTACACAGAGGTTGGAAGGAAGTTTGTTTTGGAGCAAAACCTGCCCCTTTCCAAATGAAGTAGAGACGCATTGCTTACTCCACTTGGTGTTAGTAGATATTGCCTTGTGTATTCCATTTTAAATTGTAATCTAGTTTGTAAAAGAGATGGTGACGCATGTAAATAAAGCATAATGGATCTCTACATTGCACATTTGCCTTTGCTCTGTTTTATCGTGTCGTGGATGGACATCTAAACACAGGACCTGGAAAAGGGGTGACTTCTGAGCTGGGTGAAACCGGCTGGTGGCGATTTGGGGCCGGGGAGGGGACCTGATCGTGCATCCACTTGAGTCTATAAATGCTTATTTACATGGGCCTCTGCGCTTCAACCCTTCACCCAAGCCTGCGTGGTTTCGGTGATCAAATAACCCCCAATGGGATAATTTCCTGCTGCTAAAAATCACAAAGTACACTTGATTTTGGGAGGTGGCGGGGGTGTCCCCTGCGATGGTGGCTGCAGCTGCAGCCCAGCTCGCCCCTCCTGGGAGACAACCAGCCCAACTGCACATCGGTCCGGAGAAGAGTTACACCCCCCTCCCCGGGCTTGGCTGGGTTTCAAACAGTCTTTGAAGAATGCCTGGAGAACTTGAAAACACCCATTGGGGCTTTGGTGTAAGAAAACCAGCAGCCTGACTCAGTAGAAAGTTATACAGAGGGCTCTGGCCAAGGCACAGGAGAGCATGCTCAGAAATGCGAGACAAGTTGACAAAAAACTCTTCTCCGACCCTAATGGGAAGCCACAGGTGTGTATGGTTTTCTGGAGTCATTTTTCAAGGGTAAATGATGCCGTCAAGAAAGAGGAGCCTTGACACACAGCAGGAAGGGGTTTCCCATGACTCTGGGGGGACGGCTGCTGTGTGGTCCATGCAAAGCCCACGGGGGCGTTGTGCTGAAGTACTGCAGTATAAAGAGCAGCTTGGGGATATCCCCTGTTTGACATAGAAAGAGCTATTCAGGCCTTGTCCTGACTAGGGATAGCCTGAAATACTACACGATCAGTCAGAAAATAGCCTTTGACCAGGATAAGTGTGTGTGTAGCTTTCCCAGAATGAGAGCGTGCTTGTACTGCAGCAATTACGGCTTTGCCTTGGAAATTGAGCTGTTTTGCTTGATTTTTCTGGTGGCTCCTCCAGCAGCGATCTGGCAGGGAAGGACCCGCGTCCTCCTTCTTGTTGGCATCACCCCACTGGTATTTAGGACAAATGATGGGAGAGTTTGGCCTGGTGAGGTGCCAGGTGGAAGGGCCTCAGCTTTGACCTAAATCTAGGTAGGGGCAGCAGAAGCGACGACGAGCTAATCAAACCCCGTGCGAGTTTTGTGCTGAACCCACTTGGCTGTGTTGTGCAATGCCTTAGCGGTGACCTTCAGTTCACCCGGACTTGGAATAGATCATTCTTATCTTTCCGACTACTTTCAAAATAAGTCCAAACATTTTAAACTTCTCCAAGTTGTCCCAGAGGACAAAAGCATTTTCGAGCTGCTGCCGAGACTGGTGAAGCAACCGAGAGCTATTTTGGGAGCTCCCCACCACATATGCTGAGTTGCGAGTTCGACCAGACCAGGGAAAACAGCGTTCTACAGCTCTTGTTTGGCTACTGCTGCCAAGGAAGTTCTGGGTGCTTTCAAGAAGATAGAGATAAGCAAACCTGGGAGGCTACCTCTTCTTCTGGTGGAGTCATTGTGACTGGTACCTCCCTGTTCAAAAGGAGGACTTCTTGGGTGAAGTGGAGCCCAAGCCAGATGGAGTAGATACGGCTCTTGCTGGCGCAGAGATTTATGCCGCTGCCAGGGACTCCTGCACTGTCTCATCGCTTCTCTGTTTGCCTGACCCAGCCCGCAGAGCTGTTTTCCCCACTGGCTTTGCCTGTGGAATTTTTTAAATGAAAATACTTTTATCATGTAAACACAAGACATACAAAATACCATTAGGAAAAAAAAAAAAAAAAAAAAA
>VWYH01003553.1:483644-501859 GCA_013399365.1 Pampusana beccarii | reverse complement strand
CCCACCTTTTTTTAACAAAAAAAAAGTTCAAATCTTTAGAAAACTTTGGAATTGTCTGACAAAAATTTCGAAACTCTGGTTTGGATTTTTTATTTTTCACACTTGGATATTCTTTTCATACTAATGACACCGGTAGCTTTGCATGTGCCACAACATTTACTGATTAGAACAAAGTGTCTCTTGCTCTTATTGTTAGATGCTTTGATGACATACCAAGGGATTGATGTAATCTAGAAAACAAGAGAAAATATCATGATTCAGTAGTAACAATTGGCCTAAATGAGGGTCACTGTTGTATGCCTGTGTGCCATTCAGGTTTAAAGATATCTATATCCTGTGAATGACACGTGGTGAAATGGGGGAAAAAACAGTAAAAATAAATGACATCTCATAAAGGTCTTTCCAGCTTCCAAGACAATTACTATCCTGATCAGGATTCCCTCCCTCAATTTTCACTATCTGTTTAGGTGATGCCTTAAAACTTGGGTTTTGCCGAAATTCAAAGCACAAGGCAGTTCCCAAGTGCTGCCTTTTCCTGGGGATCAGTGATGCGGCAGTGCCGACTGGCTGCCACGCCGCCCCTCTTGGCACACCCTCATGGGCACTGAGGCTCCTGCTGGCACCCGTGGTGCGTGACCCCGCAGGGGTATCAGGATTTGGCTCTGTTTCATGTCCTGGGCGGCCACTGTCAGCCCTACAAGATCCCAGCACTGGTGCAGAGAGGTGCCAAGGCAGGAGGATGGGGAAGACATCAGTGGGAGCAAAGCGTGGCAGATGCCACGTGGCTCCTCTCTGAAGCTTCATTTGCTGCATGGATAATGGATCCTCCTTCTGTTTGTAACCACCTTGGGAAAAGACGGCATTGGTTGGAAAGTGCTAATTAAGAAAGGCAGTTAAACTCTGACCTCCAAAGAAAAACGTGGAGGAGAACTGCATTGACATGGCTACCTCTTTGGTCCTCTCTAGGGAGCAGCAGAGGATGCTGCTCCTGACAGACGAGGTCCAGCCTTTCCAAGCCTCTGCTGTGAACGATGGCCCTGGTGTCTGGGCAGCTTTTCGTGTCACATTTGTTGTTTCGGTAGAAAATTCCTACTTCACCAACACTTTATTTTAAATCTCTATAATCTCCTCCTACTTAAGGCTATCCAGGCTTGTACACCATTAACTAGTTCATGGGTGGATGTCCTGGAGAAAAGTCACTGCTCAGAAAGCAATTCATAAAATATATAAAATAATAATAAAAAACCCCTTTGTCCCTATACTCGTTAAATGAAACCCATTGACATTCACACTTCTCTTGAGAGTCATACTTGCAATATCAAACTGCGTTTTCAACCTCAGCGTGCATCTGTTAAGCAAAATTTACGGCGAGGCTGTCTCATTTATACAGAAGTTCTTGCTATGCACTGTCACTCAGCCTAGCAGACTCCTATGGAAAAGCCACAATTTAAGTCAAATCTCTACTGTGCCTGAGCGGTTATAAAATTACAGTGGCTTTCGGAGCTGGGAGATATCCAAGTCTGTTCCTGAGGAAGGCAGCTGGCTTCAGGTGTCTGCTCTGAAGCTTCTGCCTCTAGGACTGCAGCTAGAAGGAGAAGGTAGCACAGGGAAGGTCAGGTGTGTATGTACAGGGGGGTTTCACTTGCAGTTGAGTTTTTGCTCTGCAGTCCAGGGAAGGTGGGCTACCTTGTTGTCACCGAAGGGTCAGTGCAAACAAGCTTCCCATAGAGTAAGAGCAGGTATGTGCAAAGTTATCCTGGAACAGCTAATATACACAAAGCCTTGCTTCCCTTTTTCTATCTCATCCATAGCTGGCACTTCAGGGTGAACTCATTTCACTCTGTTTTTCGCTAGAAGACGTCAAGGTGTCAAGTCATCTGCAGAAAGTACTCTGAGTTGCTGGGTCTTGGGGGACTCAGCTGAGACTATGTCACTAGATTTCCAGCTTCTTAAAGCTCTTGCTTGAATATCTTTGCTTTGCCACAATCTCTTCACTTTACCTCACCAAAGCTTTGTTCCCTTCTTGAGAATGGGCCCTAGGGACAGTGATGTGATGTTGCTGTTAGCAGGTGCCTCTCTCAGTTTGGCTCTCCCTCACAAATGGATGTGTGAGGAGCAGGGAGGCTTGCTGCCCGCTAACCTGTCTCTCAGCCTGTGCCTCCGAGTGGGCTTTTCTTTGTGTGCAGAGGAAACTGCAAGAGATGTGAACGTACACAAATGGCAAACAAGGAGGCATATGAAAATGGCCTAACTGGATGCTGCCCTTTAAGTGATTACATTGCCATGGGGTGCCTGAACCACTCCTTCGTGCCCTTCGATCATTCTTCAATCCATGTCTGAAGTCACCAGTGCTTCCATTGCTGTCAGCAATGGTCTTCCTAACTTTTGATCCCCATGAACCTTTTTTCTTTTTCTTTCTTTTTTTCATTCTCTGTCTTTTTTAGCATTCTCTGTTTTCCTAAGGTCAGGTATTGGAACATTTGTAGGATCAGTAATGTCAGTGGTGGATATGACTATTTTTATGATGTTTTTATACAAGCAAGAAGCCCAGGTAACACAGCTATCTGGCAAGAGCTCATTACCACTACAATACACTGCATTCCAGCTGCGCTGGCAAGAAGCTCTCCTTTTTTTTCTGCTTCAAACTACCTCTGAGTCTGAAGACACAGTTTGCTGGTCTAGCTATGTCAGCCACCTTTTCCTAACAGAGGCTAAACCTTGAACATTGCTTCACGCGGAATAGCAAGTTTACAGCCAATGTGAACTGGTGGCTGTATTCAAAGGCCTGCTAAGGTCAGGAGATGCAGAGCTGAGTGTAAGTACAAATGGTTTGTGGACGTCTTACCAGGTATGGCTGCTCAAAAGGACAAGAGCAGTCCACTTCAGAGCAAACTGCTACAGCCAAAGGAACAGGAAAGAATGAGTGCCTTGCTCTTTTTAGAATTGT
This sequence comes from Pampusana beccarii, assembly GCA_013399365.1. NCBI lineage: Eukaryota > Metazoa > Chordata > Aves > Columbiformes > Columbidae > Pampusana > Pampusana beccarii. The sequence continues at coordinate 498,912 of VWYH01003553.1, read as the reverse complement.
GTCTCTTTGTTCAATGCTCTGCCAAGTCTTTCTGTGAGATCTGGACATTGTGAAGTAGCTTTGCACAGCCTAGATGCAGCCTTGAACAACCATCCACAGAGTCGGCCGTGGTGTCTGCCCTCCGGCCATGCTGGTACTTGTGATCTGTGGTGCTTCCCTAGGCCGTAATCTGCAAAATAAAATTGACAAACTGATTCTCTGTTTCAGTGTGTCAAGAATCCTACTAATTTTTCCTCTTGAAGATTAACAGAAATTGAATATTTTATGCTGATCACCTCATCCCTAAGCTAACAAAAGGCTTATCTGTTTCTTTTCTCCTGTAATTGGCGGTTTTCTGTAGATGCATGTTCAGCATTTCGAGACTAACTTAAAGGTCAAATTTATCATACAGGAAGACTGGATGAGCTCATGGATGAGGAAAGACCATCTAAAGGTGACTTGTCTAACATATCTGTACACACACACAGAGCCCACACACATTTCTTTTTGGTCTGGCCTTGTCTCAGACATTACTTGTGTGCCAAGAGTCTCAGGATGAAGCTGTACTAGAAACGTTAAAGGTGGGTTGAATTTGGTACCTGGAATATAAAATAATAAGGGCCTGGATATCCCACAGGCTTTTTGGCCAAGTGTCAGTCTTCAGCCTCTCCCCCCTCCTCCTGGCAGAACCACAGGCGGTGGCCATAGGAGAAGAATTTGGAAGTAGAAACCAGTTCTACACCAGACACTTCAATAACTATCAGCTCTTGCATGTGTGTTTCCAAAGCAGGGCCTGCACGCTATCTCCCCTCCCACCTGTCTCATCTTCCTCCTGTGAGCCTAATCTCCTGCCACACTTGTCCCCAGGTCCCCGTGCTGCCTGCCCCACCCCGCCTTGGCTGGATGCCCGCGGCCATGAGGCCCTGGAAACCCCAAAGCTGGCAGCAGGCAGCGGCTGCTGGTGTGTCAGCCAGCCTGGCAGCTGCAGGACACACGTCCCACACCCTAAGCAAGGCCCTCATGCAGGACAAGGGGTGCCACCGTGAGGAACTGGGAGGGCAGATCAACCAGATAAAACGCGGCAGACAAAAGGTGCACAGCACCGTGCTAAGGAAGGAGCGATCAGCTATTTGTACACCAAGCAGGATGCAAGCAGCACCACTGGAAAAAGGGTGTTGTGGGCAGTAGCGAGTCAGAAACTGAACTTCTGCTGTGGTGCTGTGCTGCTGGGGCAGTCCTGCAAGAATGAGCAAAGTAAGCAAGAATGGGGACCTATGGGAAAAGGCTGATTTTATTTGTTAGAAGAGGCTGGGAGGGGACACAAGCTGCCCTTCACACAGAAGATTACTAAAAAAACCTTCCTGCCCACTAAGAAGACATAGCTGTATTTCATCTAAAGCAAATGTAGGTTATGTTCTCTTAGCTAAAAGGGTAATTAGCACATTTCTTAGAGGTATGGACTTTTCTTCATTAAGAGTGGTTTTGGGAGCAAAAATGTTTGCCTAGGCTTTTGTCGGCCCTGCGTCAGTGTGAGAGGATGATCTCCTGAGGTCCCTTCTAACCTCATGCTCTTATGACTTGCCTTGAAAAGTTAAAACAGATTTAAAACAACACTTCTCTAACAGCAAAACAACAAAACCACGGAGGCTTCTGTAAGACACAGGTCTCTGTGTACAGTATCAAATTGTCATCTTTTCTCCCGGTTTGAGTGTAACAGGTATTGGGTAATGTTGTCTCGGTGTGTTGACACGAGCCAGGGAGTGCCCCAGACCCTGGACAGGTATTGATGTAGCACAACTGCCTGCTAGAAGTCTGGTGTTTGGTTTCCTTCTGCTCTCCAGTGTCGCCCTTTGTCCCCAGAGAAGCTGCATGTTGTCCCAATTTGTTCTGCGGGCATGTCTGGCTGCAAACAGCAGTCGCTCTCTCCTGTTCCTGGTGAGACTGGAAGCTCTGAGGAGATATCCTGCCCCACAGGTTTCCTTTTCCTGATAAAAACCAGTGCAGAAAGTTCTCGTCTTGGAGCACCACCACACGCTCCAAAATCTGTTGTGCCAACCCCTGTTGTGGCCGAACACCTGCAAATCTGAAGCACCGAAGCATAAATACAGGTGAAAAGGCACGTATTCCCGCAGCATACCGGGTTTGTTTCAGAGATGGCCAGTTTCCCCTGCTGAGAGCATGTGTTGGTCCTCCCAGCAAGGAGACCGAGCTGGACCAGGAGAAGGTGCAAGCAGCAAAGCCCCACCGACCGTGAGCAGCAGAGGTGGCGTAGGCAGGGACATGGGAGGCATGTCAGGGAGAGGCAGCTTTGGGTGAGCACTTGCTTATCAGAAAACCCAGGCCTTGGAGAAAGACACAGCCTGAAGCCTTCTGGGGTGTCCCCACCGCTGCTGCCAGGCCACCAAGGCTGGTGGCTGAGGGGATGTCCCTCTGGGTCAGGAGGAGCCAGACAGCCTGTGTTGGCAACCGTGGGCAAAGCTCAGGCACCCAGGCCAGCAGCGGATGGGCCGTGCCAGAGGGCAGCGGGGACGCTCATGGCAGGATCAGCCTCCTCTCCTGCCGGCAACGAAGGGCAGCCGCTGCCTCCTTGCTCCGCAGTGGGGCCAGCGGTAACCTCTCCATAGGGTCCCGCCATACTCAGCCAGTAACTTGAACCAGACTTGGGCTCCCAGACAGAAAAAACAAACCACTGTGTGTTCGATGTTTACACTAGATGTTTATTTTACAGTTCATTTCACAATCCGTTTCTCTTCTCCCTTTGCTGTGAGTTGATTTATGGTGCTGCAGATCCTATCTGCCTGCCCTGCCCAGAGCACGGACTTGGAGAAAAACCTGCCAGGGGACTCTCCTTGTCCTTGTTGCTGCCCTGTCTACAACTGCCCTTACCTACGAGTTAAGCTAGAGCAGTTTCTTCCAAACAGTGACAAATTAGTCTCTTCCCTGTGCTTACTGTGCTATTTTGAGGGATGGGCGGCTCAGGGTCTCAGAAGAAAACAAGAGCAAACAAGCATGGTGCAAGGGGCTGACCTCAGCTTCCCTCTGACTGATTTCTCCCCTGGCTGGACCAGCAGCTGCTGAGGACTCCTGGCATGATGTGGGACCGCAAAACCTGCACCCCGTCCACTGTGCTGCCCTGCTGACAGGATGCCATACCCGGCCATGGGGCAAGTCCCGGGGCTGTTGGGATGGTCAGTGACCAGAGGAGGTGACCGGTCCCTGCCTGCCATGTGCCATAAGGGACTCGCAGGGGCTGCCCGGATTAACCAGGGTTACTTGCTCCATGGTACACTCAAATTTTGATTTTTATGCTGCTAAGTCTCAGATGTATTCGGGAGGTGGTTTAGCTTCACTGGTTCAACCAAGGCCTTCACAGCAGAACATGCAAAAAAAGATGTATTTTACTGAGAAAACAAGAGATCTGGTGGGAAATCCCTGAGTAAAACTTGGCCTTCCTTGCTGGCTGTGTATTTTGGAGGAGAAGGATTCACCGCTTCCTCGTACGGAGCAAAGTGTTCCCCATGAATAACTGGACCCAACCTAAAAGCAGAAGGAAGTGTATTTAAAAAAATAGAGGTGTGGTAATGACACTATCATGCTTTATGTGCATTGTGTAATCCATGACGTGCGTGGCTCCTGAAGAGCCTGCTCCCCAGTCACGGCTAAATCACGCCTTGAAAACAACAATAAAATCCTAATAAGTTGGCTAGCTAGAGAGGTTTGTTCCTTTTCCCCAGGAAAATGATACTCACCACAAAAAAAAAAAATGTATTTCTGTAGCCTGAATGCTCATGTGACAGACACAGTGGCCTGTATCAATCAAGCCAAAAGTTTTGAAATAAGAGAATGTAAACCTCTCCAGTTTTCTTTATCACTACTAATTGCCCTGACAATGCATTTGTTTCACATAGTTTCACAAAGAGGGCACTAAGAACCTATGGTTACCTAAATTAGTATCTAAATATGTGTCTCCCCACAAACTTGTTCAGCAATTTATACCTTTCAAATTGCCTTTGTGCCAAGTCGGGGGGAGGTTAATGTTAAGAAATCGCTTTCATGTTCAACTTGGTGCAAGCTAGAGCCTAGAAGAAGGGAATTGGTTTGGCAATACGTGTTTTTCACCTCTAGCTCACTGGACTAAATTTAGCCCAGTTATACACTCGTAAAAGTTCTTAAAGGCAACATGAAAATACCTGCTTTTTCCTCCTTTCCTACAAAAAAAAAAAAAAAAGATGTACTTTTATTTAACTGTGGAATAATTCTTTCCTATCTATAATAATTCTGCAGGCATTGGGGAACGATGTGAGAAATAGAGAAATATATGGAAGTATGGACTTCTGTGCTTTTGTGCACATGGGGATTAAATACTTAAAGGAAGATCTGCCATGTGTCATCATTTTATGTGTCAATAACACCTCCAAACAGTACATTAAAGAATAATAATCCAGCACTGTGTGTATAAAAATTGACTTTAGATTAGCCAAAATTATATCTGATAAGGCCCAGTGAAAACTAAACCATTTGCATCAATACTGAGGAGTGAGGAGAGGGCTTGGGGGTTTCTTTTCCTCTAATTGAAACCACATGTTTTAGGAGAGGCAGCAAGGCTGATACTGCTTGGCAGCCTGACATGGAGAGACATTCCTAAAAGCTTGTAAGGAAGTCAAAGTTAGAACTGAAAATCTGAGGGGTCGCAGCACTAGCGAGGGTGAGGACGGTTTCTGCAGGATGGTCAGGAGCTGCATTTCATAAGAGAGAAACCTTCTCCCTGGATAATTTTTCACAGCTAGCAACTATGGCTTGCAGTTTCTGTCTTGCAACAGAGGTGGTACGTGGAGATTTCATCTCCCTACCTGGCCTGTCCACCCTGCAAGAGACCCAGGAAGCCTCAGGGGAAAAAAACAATCCCTGGGGACTCCTGCAGACACCTCCCTGCCTGCTCTTGTCCCCCACAGGCCATGATATATGGGGCTGCAGACGGGGGGTGGCTGCTGAGGGTGGGTCAGAGACTGGGTACCCAGAGGAATGGCAGTGGGACTTGCCTGGGCTGGAGACCAGCAGGCATGGACCAGTGGTGGGGCCTCCCAGGACTTGCTCCTGAGCTCAGCTGGGAACCCTGGTGATGCAGGGATGCTGCAGGTACCCTGGCACTGCAGCATCACCATGGACAGCCCAGCATTGCAGAGTGCTGGGGGTACCCTACCATTGCAGAGACACCAAAGGTGCCCTGGCTTTGCAGAGGTGCAGGAGATGCCCCCAAAACAGCGTGTAACCTCTCGTGCTCAGTGTAAACTGCCCAAGATGCATTTGCAGAACACAGAGTTCCTCCTCACAAGCCCGCCTTCATGTGGAGCAAAAGTGGAGCAGTCATCCTGCTCACCTCCTGCCAGCCTCACCTGCCCTACCAAACTCAAAATCCCAAGGGAAAATATTTCAGAGGTGTTTTGCAATATCCTTCCTCCATATGTTTTTGCCACCCCTGTTTGTTGGCTAAGATCCAGTATAGTATCCCAAGGACACCCTGGTTCCATCCTCCTCTGCTCCTCAGGAGGGAACAAGGGGAGATGCAAACAGTTTTGAAAACACTTGTTTGCATTATTTTATAATTTCTTGGAAGTTTTAAATGAAGTACAGCAATCCATGAACTGAAAATAACCCAAGGAAAGCAGTTAGTAAAGGGATTGTCAACGTATGCAATGAGGACTAAAACATGGCAAACATCACTCTACCAAAAAGAATGGAGATACAGCTGCTGGAGTGTGGGTTTCTCTTGTTTGGAAGTAAAATTTAGTGCCCAGTGAAGATGTCCACCTCCCAGTTCCTGAACAGTTTGACTCCTGAAGCCTCCTTGCAGTAGGCTCTGGAGGTTTGGGTCTCTGCAATTTTTCTACGAGAATTCTGGCAGCTCATGAAGAATAGTTTGCCAGCACTTTATTCCACCGCATGTCCCGAGAACGCAGTTTAGGATTTAGGCAAATCTATGAGCAGTTCGCACTTAGCAGTGTGTTATGTGTTACACCTATACAAGTAAACCTTCCCCTAAATGTACATGCTCAACAGAGGGCATGAGCACAGGAAAGGTACTTGGTGTGACAGCGACAGGGCAGCCGGCAGCCATATCCCAGGGAAAAGCAGCTTCGTCATAGATCGGCAGCCCAGAGCCTGCCCACGGGGCGAGCTGTGAGAGCTCTGGGCCACGGGCACGCAGATCAGATATAATGGAGCGAACTACTGGCATGAAAAGAGCTCCTGCTCTTTATTCGGTGTCCAGAAATGGCCTGTGATATCAGGAAGGGATGGATCAGAGATCCGTAGAGTGCTACTTTTTCTTGCTGATTGCAGGGGACTGCATTAATAGGGCTGCATTCATGCTGATAAGGGCTACTATAGCAAGAGAAGCCAGCTAATATGATAAGGCATGTATTTTTGTGCCATGTTTCAAGCCATTTAATAGCATCGGGTGGGGATGGGGCAAATAGGAGCAAAAATTGGGTTAAAAGATGTCCTTCATGTTAAAGGAACCTAATTGAACTCATTTTCCTCTAGTTAAAATAAGAAAGGGGGTTAAATCAGTTCTGATAAAGTGCTAACTGCATGAATTATTTTCACAGGCAGGAAAAGTGCAAATTTTTATCACAATTCTGCCCATGCAGCCTTTTGGGTTTGGGGTGGGTTTTTTGTGACCCCCTGTAGGACTGTACTTGAGGCCTTTCCCAAATAATAGCCTTAATTGTAAGAAACTGCATGAGGATTCTGGATTACTGCTAATCCTGGGACGGGGATGCCAGATTTGCTTTCATTGTGGATGATTTGATTAACCTTTTACTGAGTCTGCAAAAGGCTATTGAACTGACTCAGACACCTTTTCTGTGTTTCAAAGACCCAAGGCGTTTTTTATCCAGTACCTTCCCTTTCAGTGTGCAGAATTCCTACAATTATGGGCATCTTTTGAGGGTGGCAGCTCTCACAGCCAGGACTTGTTGGGACACAAAGGGGAGGAGCTGAAATGCACTTGATTCAGAACGAAAGCCATTTCAAACGGTGCCCCTCAAATCCCTGGGGCTGGGACCTCCCCTCATTTCTGGATGTGTGCCCTTGAGGTCCAGGATTTGGCCTTGGGGCAGGTATAGCCCATCACTCAGGTTGTAATCCGCTGCTCCTCTGCCATGGGGAACAAAAGCCCAGTGAATTTACGCAGTGCCACGTCCTCTGCTGGCATCCCTCTGCTCTGATCCCTCTGCTCGTGCCTCCCCATGCAAACCAGGAAAGGGTAATGTTTGCATGAAAACTCACAGGAACTGGGTGATCACAGAGATCCTCATGTCCTTCCACGCTTGACCAAAACCAGCCAATGGTTTCAGGAATTTCTTTACAGGGAGCATCTTACTTTCTATGATTTTTTTTTCTGTAGAAGACCAAGCTTGAACAAACCCTGAGCTGACCTCAGTGACTTTGCAGAAGATGAGAGGTCTTCACTTGTCTCCTGCTCTGTGGAACTCTTCAGAGGAGGTCTGGGTCTTTCCATGGCCTTTTCCAAGTCCCTGCAGAAGCACCTGAGTATGCTTGCAAGCTGGTGGTTTTCATCAAGAGGCTATGGTAGCACATAGGAACAACTGTTATAGGCGAAGAGGAGGAAAGGGAAAAGGCATCATGTATGAGCTTTGGTCTTGTTGGTGAACCTCAGAGCCTTCCATCAGAGGACAGTGACAGGTTTCTAAAATTTTGCTGTGATCAGGTGGCTCCCTTTTATATATATATCCTTATATATATTAGGGCTCACCACCCGGCTCTGATGTACCCGGATCTACATTTAAACCTAGCTGTCCCGGTGGGTGGTTCACTGTGTCAGGTCTGTCTCCAGCACTGCAGGCAGCTCTGCCCCCTCAGCCTGTAATTTGGGTAGCTAGCTATTTTTTACAGTGCTGCAGTATGTTTGTGGAGGGGAGGGGGATTTTTCCTCCTTGCAGAGGTGATTCTGGGACTTTATGCAGCAAGAGGACTGGCAGCTTTTTGTCTTGGCTCACAAGGTCGTTAATGTTGTTAACAGCCATAAAATTATTGCACGCTTTCCTAATATCAGTCAACTTTGGACTCGAGAGCCGGTGCTACCTTTTAATCTTTAGCATTTCACTAAGACTTTAAATGTTGGCAGTGAGAGCTGGGCATGAACTAAGCTGAGCAGCAAGTTACAGCATTACTTCACTTAAGCTTTTCCAGGTGGTGACTTCAGAATCAGAGTTTCTATGTGACTCCACAGTATGTAAATGTGAGAGTTCATTTTTTCCCCTGCACTTGTTGTGACTGAGCTTGAAAAATTAGTTCCTCTGAAAGCCAGTCTATTTTAGGTTTTGCTAAAGCGAACTTTTCTTTCCAGACAAGTGGAGTACTGGGCTAAGATTAAACTTTGTGATTCAATCCTTCAGCTTGCAGCCACTTCGCTCCCTTGGCATGAGGCTGAGGTGACACAAGGTAGAAACCATTAACTTCAAAGAAAATGCAAAAAGTTCTTCTAAGAAAGCCTGAAATACTCATGGTCTGAAAGCTCCTTCAGGGATGTAATTTATGGTGCATGTTTGGCGGGCAGAATATCAGGTAGATGTATCCCATACATTATCTGCGCAATGTGCATGTTTCTTTCTATGATCCTTCACCCAGAACTGTATTTTAATATTACAACTGAAGACGTGTATTTAATTGTTGTGATGTCTATAAGAAACTACAGGCTCCTCTGAAGTCTTCTGAAACTGAAGTGTTTCACAATGTATGAAGAGATAATTTGCATTGAGAATCAATATGGTAATTATTGTGTCAACACTTATTGTTCTGGTGTGTTTCTTGCCTTCTTGTCCCAGGGTTTACAGCCACGTACAGTCCCAGTTCATCAGCGAGACATAAGATGTACCTTGGCTCTGTGACAGTCACAGGGCTTGATAAAAGAGATGCAAACTGAAGATGAAGAAGACCGGCACAGTTTGTAGTGTCTTATCCAGTCTCGTTTCATCCTGTCAGGGAACATCAATTAAATCAGATGAAGAAATTAGGGAGCTTTTTGTCTAGCCAGTAAGTTAAATAAATATTGATTAAAACAAAATGATTGTTAAACAGATGAGTCAAAATAACTACCGTACCAATCTGTATGGTTTATATAATGTCAAATGGCGCTGGAACACAAGTGTCAAATATGGGCCCAAAGATGTTCTCCTCCTCCATTTTATTTATGTCAAAGATGGTTGTGCCCTGAGTCAGGGACCAGGAATAGCCGTGCCAGGCGTCGCACTGCCTCAGAGCAAAAAGATGGACTTTGCCTCTTGGCTTCTTCTGCAGCCTGACGGCTCTTTGGGACACTGGGGCGATGTGCACGGGAGGAGCATGAGAAACAGGTGAAGGGTACGGCTTTTGATGTCGTGGCTCCCAGCGTGAAACAGTATAAACACAGCCTGCAGACAATGTGTGGCTGCAGAATAGTTGGCCGCAGAGTTTCTGCCATATAACACTGTGATGGGGCTGAGACCCATCCAGGACATACCCCAAAATGGGCCTGGGAGCTTGGGGAAAGCAACCAGAAAACACCGGCTGTCTCTGCTAGACCTGTTAGTTCTTAATTGCTCTGTGGTAACTGATGATTAATCTGCATAGGAAGAATTATAATGCAAACTTGGATTATGCTTCCAGTCTTTTTAGAGTGCTTGCTTTAGGGACTGTGTATACGTGCGAGGCATGGGGAAGGCCAGTGAAAGTAGAAAGGTGCTGTGGGTCAGGGTAAGTAGTTATAGGAGGAGAATGTGGCTCATTCCTCACCCTCAGTGACCCCAGATCCATTGGAAAACAGCACACTCAAGAGATGGGTACACAACTGAGAGTTCCTCACTTTCCAGGTATTCACAGCACAACTGAGAGTGGCTGGACCTCCTGTGGTTGCCCAAACAGCCACTGCAGACTTTCTGGCAGATCACTTTGCTTCCTATTCTTTCCCCCTCACCTGAGAAAAAGGCTGCTGGATTATTGCTTTTCTAGCCAGCTGCTAACCCAGTAGCGTGCAACCAAGTCTGACAGGCCACCAGACTCAAAGATGCTTACAAATCCTGTTACTCATCCCCACAGGAACAAAATGGATCTTAAACCCATCCTGTATATGTTTTCCCTGGGACACATGTATCTGCTGTGGATCCCAATTGTAGGGGGCCACACAGGGTGATGCTGGGTCAGTCACACACCCTGTCCAGGTTTGCTCCCCACCTCCAGTACAAGGAAAATAGGTGTTTTCTCTCTCTACTGCAAAGATAAAAACAAAAAGCTAGGAAGGCTTTATTATCTGTTTACACTTACAAATAATTTTCAGATACGTTTTTAAGTCTCTGTTGATCAAGAGCTAGGAAAAGAAAAATTGTAAATGGTGCTACTCCCCACGCCAGACAACTGTGAAAGCCTTTATTTTTTTTCCACAAGTAGTTCTAGTTTTACTTAATCAAGGCTGCCAAGGACCTGCAGAACCTGATGACAAGCCTTTTCATTTGAACAAGCACGTTTTTGGGTGGGTTTTCTCCCAACAGGTGAGAGACGGTACACGTGCAGGGTGACCCTAACCTAGAGATGAGATGAATTACCTGCTGCTGGCTTGTCTCTCTTTTTTTTTTTTCCCTCCTCTGTTTTGTATTGGGTTTGTTTTACTGGCAAATTTCTGGGCTACATTTATTAGGCTTCTGTTCTAACACCTAATATTTTTGCTTTACATGTCAGCTTTGCATTCTCAGGTTGCTAACTGCTATCAGATAACTGAGGTTAACAGAGGTTTCTTTCTTTAGCTGTAACTTAGCAGAGAAAGAGTACTCTGCTGAACTCCGGGTATTTGAGTCCCGCTCAAAATTTCACAGGCTGCTTTCAGTCCTTTATCTGCAGTAATCAAACTCACCCCCCCCGCAGCCCTGGGAGGCAGCTCTGCCAGCAGGACACCTCCAGCAGCTGCTCTCCCAGGTGAGCACAAAGATTCCCAAAGCAGAGATCCCTTTGGGCCCCGGGGGGTGTCAATAGGTCTGCTCAGCTATGCCGAGTTTAGTCATGCATTTTAAGTTTCTTCCTGAACAGGGGTTTTAATTCTTGTGCCATTTTACTGGAACAAAGAGGTCAGATTATTTATAGGTCGGTCGCCTTTGTGTGCGTGCAGCTAGCAATGCCTTCGGTGCTCCATTTCCTGGGACTCTTTTTCCCTCCGGCTCTTAAGTCTCAGCTATTCTCTCCTAATGCAATAACAGTAATTATCCTATCGCTGGCCACTGCAGCACCATCCATTAGCGCCTGCCTTACCTAGTGCACAGCACAGGCTGGGAGCCAGGTAAAGCCCGTGTAATTTAGACCTCATCAGAGAAGCCAGCCAGCCAGCCCACGGCCTTCCTGTTTTGGAAAGAGATGGACTTGTCACCTGGATGCTGCTGCGATGGGTGCACTGCAAATGCAGGGAGATAGAAGTAGTGCACAGCCAAGCTTTGGCCCCATCTCTCTTTGTTTGTGTTCTCTGTTGTTTCATCCAGGCTTGCAGTCAAGCAAAATCATCATGACTCGATGCAACCAGAAGACAATATTGACATGTTTGGAGCTACTTGGTAGACTCATGATATTTCGCAATGTGATAGTTGTTTCGCATCCATCCGCTGGGTGCAGAATGGGACACGTGGACCTGGCCCTGCTAAGGTTTCTCTGCTAAGGCCACGATTCAGTGCAACAATGACCTCTTATGCATTTCATTTGACTGCTAGTCTATAGCATCCTATAAGGTGTGCTGTATGGCCCATGGACTGACCGCACAGGCGCTTCAGTCCTCATACGTTCTCAGGGTGCATCTGTGGTCCCTTTGGGCTGAGATCATGATCCAGTCCTGGGATACATGGCTTGGTCTCAAAATTGCAGAAAAGGGGGTGAATGAGGAGAAAAAAAAAAAGTTGCTCTGAAGGGCTGGGGGTGTTCGGCTCCTGCCTGTCCTTCTGCTGTCAAACCCCTTGGCCTGGGGCAGCCTGAAGCTACCCCATAGTCAATGTGAAAACAACTCCCTGCTTGTGTTTTTGCCTAAAACCCTGCTCTTTCTATGGCCAAACTGCTTCTCTCAGTCTCCTGACCTCAGGAAGTGCTGTGCTGGGCAGGTAGGGAGCTGCCCCTAGGGTTTTTTTGTGCATCCTTGCTGTTGGTGGCCCGCAACATCAGCGCCCACCCTAACAGCCCAGCTTCCCATCTCAGGCACCAAAGGACTGCCATTCCTGTCAAAAATCTTTTCAAAAGTGTAACCAAATAGAAAGCAGAAATCTATAAATTTCTCCTTCATTACAGCACTTGTGGTGTGTCTGCTCTTGGGAGGAGAAATATTTTTTTTTTAACTGCTAAGCTGACACATCCTGCAGGATTTGGAGGGCAGAGGTAATTGATGAGGTTAGATGAAGTGAAGAGCAGATCTTGAGAGAATCACTGCTGACACTGAACCCAGCCTCATGCAGACAAGGCCAGATAGTCCTCTGTGCAGACAGTGCAACATATACATGTCTGCACTGGAGAGATCGGTCAAGGAAAATCTTCTTTGGCACCATTTGGACTTGGCCCTCTTCTAGGTAGCAAAGAGCATTTTCCCCTGTGCCTTAGGAGATCTTGGGCTGATAACCACATGCTTTCTAGCATTAAAGTTTCTGGCAACACTTCACTGAGAAGATTTTGCACTTCTGATAGTCACCTGTGGCCTCTGAAACTCAGCAGAAGCAGAGCTGCAGGGTCAGAAATACCCTTTGCCTTTGTTTCTTTAGCTGCTGTTCAGGTTTTTGGCTGAGAAAAACCCTTTGGGAAATTATACGTCTTCATTCAGCGCTTTAGCAATCTGAGGAGGCTGTATTACTTGGTGATGCTTCAAGCTAGCAATGATAGGTCCCAGATACTCTCGGACTTGACAACCAACAGACATCTTCATCAGTGAACTTGTACAAGGTGATGTTGTTTTGATGAGCAATTAAGTTACTATGGATCTAGTCACAGAGCAGAGCTTTGAACTGAGTAGCTCTCACTGTTCGAAGCAAATGGGGAAATAAACACAAACACATATGCATCCGAGACTCAGTTTGCCAAGGGGCAAACTGATGAAGTGGGGTGGTGTTCCCCAGCAAAGCTGGCTCGAGTGGAGAAGGTGCAGACTTGAGTGCAGGGGGGGCACAGGCAGAGGCAGGGAGGTGAGGGATCCCGCTCCCTGCCTGCTCGCTGCACGTGTCCGTGGCACTCGGTTCTCTGGTTAGTCCTAGGGAGCCTCAGGAAGGCTGTTGGGAAGACTCAAGGGTTCACAGCGTGCAGAAAGAGGACTCAATAATTTAGAGGCCAAGAAATGGCAGTATAACTGTCAAAAGCAAACCTGAGCTGAAACTTTGAAAGTTTTTGAGAAAAAATGGGAAAAACTTCTTCAAATCTCAGTGTAAGAGAAGAAGAAAAGCGGAGTCAGGTTGCTGTGCAGTAAATGAGATTAAAGATAATCTAGGCACGGCTGAAAATCAAAGAAGTATTTTACCACTGTTCTTGTTTAAGGAAGACTATTCCTAGGGGCAAAAGCAGGCTGGTTAATGGGAACAAGCATATGGAAATGGAATCACTACTGTGGGGAAGCAAAGCTCAAAGAGCAGGCTGGGTTCCTCTTGGTGGGGGCAGGTCATACCTGTCCAGGAGTTCTGGAAAGACCAGCATGTGAGAAGGCACATCTAATAGCAACTGGTTTTATATATCTATCGAGTCTGTGGAAGGGTCTATGACTGCAGAATATCCATTACAATGCATTTGGTTGCGCGGGGTTAAAAAATAATCCAGCCAACCAACATCCTTGTAACTCTGACCTCACTGGTATGCAGGGCTTTGGAACATGCCTTGAAGGTTAATTAAAAATGCAAAGGCACATGAAAAATGGGATGAAATGCAACTGGAGGTGCATCCTGCCAGACTAACCTGATGGTTCTCTTTGATAAAACAATTATTTTTTCCAGACGGGTGATATCTGCCAGATTTCCTTTATCTAGGCTACTTAAATGTATTTGCTATGATGTCAAGTGTGAAACAATTGATGTTGCTGGAGACAAAATAGATTAGCAGAGGAATTGCATAATTGGTAAGAGGAGGAGGCAATGACTGCTGAGGGTGGAGATCTCAGGCCAGAAGGAGTTACCTAGTACAGTTCTTCAAACAGGAGTTTTGGGACCAATTTTTGTTTTAATGTTTGCATTAATGGCGTGCATTGTGCTGATGAAATGTGCTGCACAAAGCCATGATGCATTACTGGCACGGAGGTGGTTGGAGGCCAGACAGGAAGAGCAGGGCGCCTCAAGAGCAGCTGTAATAAAAAGAGGATGACATTCAAGTAAAAGACAAAGAGTCATGCAGGTGAAAACTGGTGTCAGAGGTGGCTTTTGCTATTAACAGGGAGTGCATCAGTTGGAAAAACAATTGAGAAGAAATAAAAACCAGCATTAGATAGTCAGAGTTTGATCCTTAAGTTGCATCTGTTTCTAGCTGAGATGAAGAAATATTAGTGCCAACACATACAGCACAGATCAACTCTCCTCCTTTCCTGTCCCTCCTTTTGGGAAAGATGCATTAACCAGCTCAGTCGTGTCTCCCAGTGCTTTGGTACCAAGTGAAGCCCTGGTGCAATGTGTTGCCCTCCATCCTGGTAGCTGCCAGCCCTTCCACCAGCACTTGTGCTGCAGCATCAGAGGTCCAACTCCAACAATGGCATGCCATGAGGAACAGTTGCTGTTGCGTGCAGTTACAATGGTTTTAATATTTTTCCTCAAAGCTTGGAAAAGCAACTGAAAAATAAACAAAAGCAACCTCTTGCCTGCGTGATTCACAGAGCAATAAACTACAGATTGCTTTGCCTAGCAATTACCAGAAGAGAAGTTCTTCTGCATGTCTTGTGGAGAAGGGAATTTGCAGGATGGCCACAGATGAAACCTAAACAAACAGGTATGAAGGGAGTTCAACCCTCTGGCTGTGCCTCAAGCCTGTCAGACATGGAGCAACCCAGGTCTGGAAGCTGTATTGCTGCCTTTGTCTGAGACGCTGTCAGAGAGGGGCTGTTGCTGGGGGCTATAAGATAAGACACAACAAGATGCTAAGAAATGGCTTCCAGCCCAGGTTTACCATCCAAATATTCAGCTCAGCAAGGGGAGCAGAGGTGCTCGGGGCTGTCGAAACCGGGCTGCAGAGCCATGCCCTTTATGGAGGGACTGTGTGGTTATGTTTCTGAATTTATTCGGTTCTCCTCCCCCTCTACTCTGCCCTGGTG
>VWYH01003553.1:29602-483527 GCA_013399365.1 Pampusana beccarii | reverse complement strand
ACAGAGCACTGGAACAGGCTGCCCAGGGGGGTTGTGGAGTCGCCTTCTCTGGAGACATTAAAAACCCACTTGGATGCCCTCCTGTGTAACCTCATCTGGGTGTTCCTGCTCCGGCGGGGGGATTGGACTAGACGATCTTTCGAGGTCCCCTCCAATCCCTAACATTCTGTGATACCATGATTCCTTAGGAGGTAATATTGTCTCTATCACTGATACCTTTCTAAAGAGAGGGGTGAGAGGGAAAGGAAGATCATAAGAGAAGAGTAAATAAGAGAAGAGCTGGATGCCCATGCAAAACCACAAGAATTAAAAGCGGAGGCTCTTAAAAGTTGTGCAAGACACACACAGCTTTTGCAGGTTTGGCAAAGCAGCCAGGAGGACTCCCACTCCTCTTGTGAGAGAAACCAGGAGCAGAGCAGGACCCTCCCACTGGGGAACCCTGGCAGCCTATTGATAAGCGGGTTGGTGTTGAGAAGCTAAGTCAAATACAATTATTAAACTGATTATTCATATTCCATTCTGTTCACTGTGGGAAGATACTCCTTTTGGGGTTAGGTTTATGGGCCATACAGATTGTTGGAGTGAATCTAATTAGCAAGAGAACTCCAAATGGAACAACAGTAATTGTTGTTAATGATGCAAGTGTATTATACCAGCTCAAATGAAATCTTGGGTTGCAAGCAGCGCTGAAAGGCAAACAAACATTAACAGTTACACGTTAAAACTCTGTGAGTCCTCACCTCGCTGCTGTCAGGTGTGGTTATGCTGAACTTCCACCTGCAAAACAGCAGTGACTTACCAAATGCTTCCCGGCAGACACTGGAATAAAACGCTGCAAGGAATGAATGACCTGCAGAGCTTTGGAAGGAGAGGTGGTCTGGAAGTGGCGTATGGGCTGGAAGTTCTCCCTTGCTTTGCTTTCACGGAGGCAAACCTCAGCTGCCTCCAGAGCTATTTGAAAAAAAAAGAAAAAACAATCACAAAAACCCAGGACTGTTTTTGCTTGCACAGTCTCTGCATTGTGCCTCTGGGCAGGGGCAGGGCCTCCAGCCTGGGAGAGGGACCCTCCCGGGCTCCCCAGCTGCTGGTGCTCCACTTGGCACGACTCTCCAGCTTCACCAAGCAAGCGTGGGGCGGGCCGGCCTCCAAATATTTTGGATTAAATTTGGATCGTGAGTTATGCAAAACACACAGACACACCCCCCTTATTTTGTTGCTTCTGCCACCGGCACGCGGACCTTTCCAACCGTACCACAAGCTGCGCGCCTGGATTCATTGGAAAGTTCTGGTCTAGGGCCTGCATTTTGGTTATCGGGCCCCAAACTCGAGTGCTGTGCCTGGCACTCACAGTCTGTGAAAACCACCGTGCTTCAACAGTCAGAGGAGCTGGGACAACGTGTTGCAGTTGTGGATTTGGTCCAGCACTGGGCTTCGGCTCTCACCTGGGATGGCCCTGGTCCTGTGCTTTGTTTCTCTCTTTTTAGCCTTCAAAATGTTTTGGATGGGTCTTCAGTTCAAGACCAATCCACTCCTCAGTGGTTTTTAGGGTAGGATGCGTTTGGGAGAGGTGACTTGTAAAGAAAAGTTGCTGGGAAAGGCGGTGCAAACTGCATCATTTTGTTTGTCAGGGGTTAAATGCAAGTTAGCTGTTTTTTTGGCAATACTATAAATAGAAATGTGATGGGAAGCCTGGACAATTGAAACATTTTCTACTTATTCATCCTTCCAAGCATGTGTGGGAAAGACAACCTGGTAAAGATAAAAATGCAGCCTCTCCCTTACATGACTTACTTTACATTTTTTGTGGCATAAAAGATGAGAGTTATAATGGCCAAGGGTGAGAAAGAAAGTGGAAGAACGTGAGAGTGAGAGTTTTAAGACAATGGCATCAGATAAGACCTCCATGCCTGAAGAACACTCCATCCTTGACCAGAACGGGCAAGCTGGCTGTTAAATATCATTTCATTGATATGAAGCTGTGCACTTAGTTAAAATAAAAAATGTTATAGTATTTCTTTTTAAAGTAGCTTATCTTAACAATGATATAACTAGAATAAAAACAATCAAAAGGGCTGGAAAAACCTAATCCAGATATTTTTGTTTGAAATAGCATTTAAGTGTGGTCTGAAATGGTTGGTTTCTTATAAAAACCCTCAAAATCTCAACACGAATTTTCAAAATGTTTTTAATGGGTTCATTAATTTTTTTAAAGCCCAGAGAAAATAAACTTTTTCTCTGTGTAGAACTCCTCTTTCTGATGCAGGTTTTGAGTAATTATAATGAGTCCATTGATAGGTACTCAGCTTTGCCAAGAACATGTAAGGTTAAAAACGAAAAACCTGTGAAAGTACACAGTACATTTAATAGATTTTAAGGACTTCTGTTTGAGATTTTCCAGTGACTGGCATAGTAATTTTTTTCATATATCCAAATTAATACCTAGAAATGTATTTTCTGCAGCTAAGAGTGTTGTCATAACTTCATTTTTGTCTGTTAAATATGATGATATTTGACTTTTTCTGTGCTTTTATTTCCACAGAAGTATAAATGATGAATTTTTTACTTCTCTTTGCTATTCAGATGTGTCAAGGAATTTCAAAGAAAAACAAAAATTTGCCATTGAAAACACAATTCCTGCACTGTCAGACAAACCTTGTTTTAAATATCAAGAGTGAATTGTTTCATCACAAATTATTTGAATAAGAGAACGCACAAAACTAAAATCTCCATTTTTGGAGATATTAAAAACTCAGTTGAACAAGGCTCTGAGGATCCTGAACTAGCACAGAAGCTGGTCACGCTCCAAGCATGGTGTTGGACCATATGAGCTCCAGATGTCCCTTCCAACCCAAACTATTCCACAATAGTAAAATCAAGTTTTCTTACTTCACAATTTTTAGTATATGCCTTCTGTTTCAACCTAGAGCTATTCCAGATTCGGACACTTTTTTTTTTTTAATCAAAACATGGGTATGAGTTAATTTATCTCTTCAGTATTATCAGTCACAGTAAAGAAATCTGTTACCTTCAACCGGAAGGCTAGGAAATGATTAAAAATTACAAAGATACCTCTTGGTATCTCTTTAGCAAGACTGAACAAATTCTCAAGAGGAATCTTCACAAACCATTGTGGTAATTCCCTTATAAATATTGTGTAAGAAGGCATAACAGAACCAGCAAGCTATGTCTGATCATATCATAGCCAAGCTTTATTCTGTAACAGCTTCAATCTGCTAACAAAACCCTCATGTTTTTATTACCAAAAATCATCACACTGTATCTAACTTAAATTGCCTAGTGTTTTAAATGTACTTTTACTGACAAACCTCTGTTATACAAGTTTCTCACATATATGCCTTGAAATTATCAACCAATGGAGCATTTAAGAATAGAAAACAGGTGAAGCACGGCAGTATGGGTTGTGATGGGCTCCCTGGTACGGAGCTGGACTCCCTCTTTTGCAGTAACTCACCAGAGTAGACAAGAAGGATGTAAATCTTATTTATTCTGGAATCTGTGAACCTGCAAAGGTGGAAATGGCTGGTTTATTTTGTTAAGCCACAGGTGACTCTTCCAAGCCTGTTTCTCTTAGCATGGCTGCTACAGGTTTTCAGGATCTGGAAACATCCCGCCTGTGAGATCGTGACTCTAGTGACCAAGAGTGGCTGTCAGTAGCACAAAGACCTGTTAGCAGAAGCTTAAAGGACAAAAATTGTAACTGCATATGTTGATTTAAATAGCATTGTCACTTCTTTCCTTGGTGTACTCTCAATACTATCCCAACATGTTGTCCACTGTCAGTGTCCACTCCTCCTTTTTGTCCGCATGACTTTTCCTCCATTCATTTTCTTTCCTATGGGTTGATGTTTTATCTTGTCTATTAACATAGGACCAGAGGAAGCAGCAGCAGGAGGTGAATAAACAGCAGTTATCCAGCTGGGGTGGGAGAAATTGTGCTCCCAGACTGTGAATGTGGAAACGTGAGAGGAGATCTGCATCAGAGCAGGATGAGGTTTATGGCACTTAAATTCCACCTCCGCCCCGACGCCTAACATTTGCTGTTGGACATTTGTTCATCTCCTGAAGAACATTGGTTAAAAAAAAAAACAAACAAACACAAACAAACACAAAAACCCCCACAAACAAACAAACAAAAAACACAAAACAAAACCAACCCAACCCACAACCTTTTTAAACTTCGTCTCCCAAACGCAATAAATCTTGTAACATTATAAAATGTGATCATGACAGAATAAAGAATTCCCCCTGTTTTCTTTATTATGTACAATTTACCTACTATCCCATCCTTCCAGTGCAGGCTGGTAATATTTAAAGGGCACTGAAATATGCTAATAACGAGTACTGTGCTTGCTGATGTATTATGAAACGTAACCCATTAGTCACTTTATATCTGAAAGGCAGAAAAATTTCCACCTAGCAACAGAAAGGCTTTTAGGATTAAAAAAATACATATTTGGCAGGCAGTAGGCGTGTTAAACTATGCCAGGAGGATCCCAGTCATAGGTTTCTAGAGACAACACAAGTAAGTTGCTATCAGTGTTGCCCACCACAGAGCTGGAAGATGATTCAAAGCTTCGTAACCTAAAGGAGCAAAAGACAAGTGACAGGCAGCCCAGTGGCAGCTGTGTGCTGGTGGTGGAAACCTCCGGGAGGAACCATTTCCCTCCAAAGCCACAGAGAGAAATGTGACAGCAGATGCTCCAGCTCACCTGATCTCTGCTGAGCTGTGCTCCTGCTCGTCATGCTGTCCACAAAGAAGATGCTTCACTTTCTCAGCTTAGAAAACCTGCTCCGCTACTGAAAACGCTCTATTAATGATGGTGCTGGAGAGAGAGTTTGCGAGGTTCTTGCCAAGGTTTCTTTTTTTCCTCCTACATAAGAACGTAGTTGGTGCAAGGAATCTTACCGATGGAAACCAGAGCAAGCAGAACACTTCCATTTTGAACACAAAGCAAGCCAAAGGACAATAACTTTTCTTGTTGTTTGTTTATATAACTAACTACCTAGAAAGGTGGGTTGTTTTCTTCTGTTTTTTGTTTTGTTTTGTTTCATTTTGTCCAGAAGTTGACTGCATCCTCAGCTGAGACTCACCAAACCCTCCCCTGATGGGAGGGCAAGATGTTTGCCTTATTTTATTAGTGATGAGTGAGAGTGTTTGTGCCAAACTTTCAGGAAGGGCTCCACGCTACCCAAGGTGGCAGCAGGGTAGCTTTGAACCACGTGTTTGGCAATGTTGAAAAACGAAGAAACACCATCCATGCCACCTGCAGCCTGACCTCAAATGTCTTCCAGCACCAACAGCAACGTCAGTGTCCATCCCATGGAGGACACCAGTGAGCAAAACAGTGCTGGGCAGTGGGAAGTAGTCTGCTGATGGTTATCTAAGAACCCTTCGGTTTCTTATTCCCACCTGCTGGAGATGGTGCTAGGGCTGATAAAACTCTGCCTGGAGTAAAACTCTTCCCACCTTTTATGTCAAACAGAAGTCACTTTACTCTAGCTTGGGGACGAATCGTAAGCTGTAATTTGAGGACAGCTAAAATGGCTGTGGACTTCTGTTCAGTCAAGTCTTTGTGCTTCCTATCATGAACTAGATAGGGCAAATGCAGCCAGAAAAAAAGGGCTGAAACCTGCCGTCAGAGCTCAGCCCCATCACACAACCAGTGCCTGAGGGTGGAATTCGATCATGGAGGAGCTAATAATAACAACACAAAGCAAAAAGCAGAGTACTTTGCTGCTGTTGCTGAAAGCATAAAAAATGCCATCTTCATTTAGAGACTTATTATGGCATATTATGGCAGAGCATGCCAATAAATGCAGAGCAAGGTAGAAGTGCTATGCTATGGTACGTATGCTTATTGCAATAATTTTTAAAATTACCTTCAGGAAATACAGTTTCAGAAAAAGAAAGGATGTTCTGCTCTTTATTCAACAATAAAAACAGAAAAAAGCTATGACAGTGACAAAATATTCTCTCTTTAAAGTGGGCAAAAATAAACTAAAATGAACCAAGACTCAGAAAGTTATTTTTCTGCCTCTGAAAACCTTTTAAATACCCCCGTGGCCTCCAGAATATTCTACACAAGTGCTTTGTATCTTTCTCAGGTTTATTTTTCATCATATTTAATATGTCCATTTTATCAAATTTTGTACTTTAAAAAACCCCAAAGCTTGCAGCCAAAGAAACACAGGCACTTCAAAAACCTGGTGGCACTCCATGGATTTAATTTTCCCTGGACGCGAGAAAAAAGCTAAAAACCTTTAAGACATTGCAGCGAGCTGGGTTAGGACGTAGTGCTTGCATACGTGTAGAGAGGCAGCAGCGTGTGTTGGGCCCACCGGTTTGCTCTACCGCCTCCTTGCGCGGCTCCAGCTGGGAAAGCTGAGGTGGGCTGCAGACCTGCTAGATGCTCCTCTGGTTGAAGGAGGATCTCAGCTTCAGCTTCAGGAGACCGAATTCCCTTGCTCCTCACAGCCCTCGGCTTCTCAGCAGAGCAGGAACAGGAGAGGTGGAGAAACTTAGGCATACGATGGCGTTGCTGTTGGCCAACATCCCTCAAGGACATCACTGGTACTCTGATGGCACAAGGGCTGCCCAGTAACAAGCGGGACCCAGGCTGCTCTTTGCTCTTTGATGGCGTCTCCTGTAGCACAGCGGACAAAGTCACCGCTGTGTGGGATCAGGCTGCACCACCACCACCAGCACAGTCAGAGCTTTCCACCTGCACCCAGGAAGGTGACCTGCATTTCATTAAACAGTAGCTTGTCATTATTATCCAGCAACTGTAGCAGGGTTTCTTAGTGAAATACTACAAAAATCCTGAATTTGGCTGGAAAATGATCAGCCTTGTCTATTTGCGGTTACCTAGTGGAGGGATTACTCTCAGGAGTTATAAACCATTCTCCAGCAAGGAAGGAGTGTATGGGATTTCCAGCATTAATGCTCCTAAGAAATCATTTGGCTGTCACTAGTGTTATGTAAATAGACAGTTCATGTTTATACTCTACAAAATGCATTTACAAGAAAAAGGCTGACTAATTCGGAGGTCAGCTTCTAATTCAAGGTTAGTGCTCAACAGTTATTTTCCCCTGCCAAATAAAACCACTAAAGCCTAAATTAAAACCATGTGCTCTAACCTACCTTTACATAGTTACTGATATAAAGAGAGTGGAAGCAGATTCGGTATCAAATTTAATGCCACTCTTTAAAGAATGAAGAAAAACATCCTACAGAAGCTTTTGCACAAGACTGTGTCTCAAGACTGCCTGACCTGGAAGGTGTGAAGTGCTCAAGGCCATGGAAGTCACTTTCAGTGACCTGTCACTGTTATGGACTAGTGGCTCGATTTCCCAGGAACGCACTGAAATAAATAGCAATTTAATCAAGAAATCATCCTCTTCATTAGGAAGAGCAATTGGCTACAGGGGAAAAAAATGTGATCAACATGATGACGTTTGGTTCTCTTTTAGATGTCCCAGTTGTGGGGAAAGGGGTTAGGTGCATTAACTCCCTTAGACCCATACTAGTCAGCAATATTATAGAATCATAGAATGTCCTGAGTTGGAAGGGACCCGCAAGGATCATCCTGTCCCTGCACAGGACAACCCCACAGTTCACACCATGTGTCTGAGGGCACTGTCCAGTCTCTTCTTGAACACTGTCAGGCTTGGGGCCGTGACACCTCTCTGGGGAGCCTGTTCCAGTGCTCCACCACCCTCTGGCTGTCGAAATTCTGATAACTATCAGCTGGCAAAATTTGCACCAGCATTTTATTCTCTCTTCCAGCTATTTGCTTATCACCGCTTAAAAATTAATCTGTTTTTTAAAGTTTCACTTAAAATTGAAATGAAAACTAAACCCCACTATTTTTTATTAGCTTCTCAGGCCTAAGTAAAGCTTGAAAGTGGCCCAGCATCTTCTTAAAATGTTTCGCCAGGAGAGAGGGGAGCATTCACCTGAAGACTGAGCAGAAGGTCAGTGGCGTTACTCAGACTCTGCCAGACCAGAAGTAGGGTATGCTGCTTCTGTTTAGCCCCATGAGCATGCACCCAAATGGTTTGAGGGTTGAGGTCTGTTTGTCCCTGTCTCTCAATCCCCCTGTGCCTTCAGAAACGTTTGTCCCAGGTCTGTGAATGTGTGTCAGGCTGATAAAAGCCTGAGAAGATGCAGTGCTGGTGACCAGTAGGAAGAGGGCATGCAGGTGACTAAATCCCATGCAGAGCCAGCCCAGCTGGGAGCTTCCCAGCTTCTTGGCCACTGAGCTATGGACCTTACTGGGGTCACACAGCCTCTCCCACAGACCCCGAACAACACTTCTAGTGCTTACAGCTGCAGAGTAAAACATCCAGTTTACGAAGGGAGAAGTTAGTTGTGCCGTATTTGTCTGCAGAGCCAGCCAGCTCAGAGAGTAGATTTCTTTCTGGCAAAATAGTTGTGGTTATCTGAAATAATCTGCTAATTTTGGAGTACAAAAAACAAACTGAATTATGAAATAAGTAATAAATGTTTGCACTTCATTGCCCCAGTAAAAACAGCCACTTAATTTGTATTACAGGGTTTTGCACCCTTTCCAAAGCATTAAATATTTCACCTGCCTAAGAGCCCAAATGTCTTGTTTCCCACAATGTCCAGCTTTTATAATATATTTATATATCACAGTGGCCAACGTGCATAACACAGACTGCTAGCACTGCAAGGAAATAGAAACAACAGCTAACTGTAGGACGTCTTCCATTTAGTGAAGGGCAGTAAATGAAGAGCATCCAGTCATTCAGCCACTGTGGGCAGGGGCAGCAGGGGGGTAGGGCCGCTGTGTAGGGGCAGGGTCTGCTGTGCTGGCTGCCTGCTCCCACCTTGGTCAGGAAGACTCCTCTGCCCTGCCTGGGACTGCAAGGGCAGCAAGAGGACCAGGCATACCGACAACCCATGGCTGGTACAGGGTGGATGTGGCAAACACGTCTCTCAAGTGCTGCGTATTTGTGGGGTTTTGTGTGTGTGTGTGTTTACCTGGAGATGCACCCTGCCCAAAATCGAAATAACAGGCAGGGCTCTGGGTTCAAGGCACTGGTTCAGACACTGAGGATGTGACCGTCCCCCTGTACTCAGTGCTGGTAAGGCTGCACCTCAAATCCTGTGTTCAGTTCTGGGCCCTTCACTACAGCAAAGACATCGAGGTGCTGGAGCGTGTCCAAAGAAAAGCAATGAAGCTGTTGAGGGGTCTGGAGCCCAAACCTTATGAGGAGCGGCTGAGGGAACTGGGGCTGTTCGGCCTGCAGAAAAGGAGGCTGAGGGGAGACCTGATCGCTCTCTGCAACCACCTGAAAGGAGGTTGTAGCATGGAGGGTGTTGGTCTCTTCTCCCAAGTAACAATGGCTTATTGGTGGACTTGGCAGTGTTAGGTTTACAGCTGGACTCAATGATCTTAAGAGACTTTTCCAACCTAAAGGATTTTATGATTCTGTGATTCTATAGCTTGAAAATCACCCAATCTGTCCAGAGCAAACCAAAGATCTCGCAGCTACTAAGAAAAGTGCTAAGCATTCACTCTCCCAGCAGGATTTCTCACACACCGAACCTCAGCCACCTTTGCTGAAATCTCTCTTATTTCCCACACCTTCTTCTAATTTCAGGTGTTACATCCATATGGTACCTTTAAACCAAACAGATCCTAAATTGCTTTGCAAACTGAACCATCACCAAAACGTACAAAGATGAATATTAAATGCATGCCCAGACTAGGTGTCACTAGAAGCAGCACAGTTAGGGTCATCCCGTATTTAACATTTTAGTACCTAAAAATGGTGACCACATGCTTTTATAATAGTCTCAATACCGTCTAGCACAATATCCAGAGTGTATTGACCCAGGAAAGAGTCGGAATAACCAGGGTTATTATAAGTTAATGTTGAGCCTATGCAGCTTTGATCAATCACGTTGCATCTGTACCTGGATTTGGCTGTGACTGTAGTGGTAACACGCCTTCCACGAGGCGAGACATGCAGCCTGAAAAGAAAAGGCTTTAGGCTTTTGTATTAAGTGGAGAAATGGTTTTGAATGGATCAGTCAAGAAAGCAATAATTGCCATGGGGCTTAATGTAGCTTGTGCAGAAAATGTTTCTCAATTGCTTATGGTGGATTGTCAGATGTAAGAGCAGACAAATTGAGCAGATTGTGAAAATAATCCTAGCACAGCTTCCAACAGCAGAAGTTAAACTTTTTTTGTTGCTAAGAAATGTGAAATTACAAAAAACAGTAACACTGGTTGCTGCACAACAAACAAAAGCATACAGTATCGTTAGCTGCCATCATTCATTATATATCAACTGATTAAAAGAACTTGCTAAGTAGCATTTTCCATGACTTGCCCTTAGATAAAAATGATATGTTTTGGCAGAAAAGGTCTTCTGTATTGACACGTACATAGCGAAGCTCTCTGTAAATTGAGAAAACAGTTTTAAAAACTTTGCTGAAGGGAGCGTGTTTTTCCCTCTGCTCACTAGAGATTTAAATCGTATGAACACACTTCCACAGATTTTTCGGTATCTGAAAGGGGACTAATCAGTTGTTTGTCCGGGTGTTTGCAATATGGTAATGAAGCAATGTTAGGAATTTTGGGAAAAAAAAATATTACAACTAAATCATTTGAATTTCAATATATCCTTATTTGGAGATGCCAATATTAGCTTTAGGAGATGCTACTTTCCAAAAAAACTAATGAAAAATGAGAATGAATAATTGCTGCCAGCTAACTGTTGAAATCATATATATTGCATATATCCATAATAGATGATCATTTAATCTTCTTTAATCTTGAAGGTTATGTGTAGCTTTCAATCATTTAGGTGGTTTAATCATCACTCCAAATGTCAGAATTACCAACTCTTGTCAAACTTAAATTAATGGGAATGATAAGGCATGCCCTCACATGACAGTTTATTTCTATACCCTGAAGTTGAATGGTTCTAAAATATTTTCCAGTTAATAAAAGTTATTTTTGTCCAGTAGTTATGAATTGCTCAATTGCAATTTTAAAATTCCTTAAGGATGAGAAAGACAGTGATGAAGGAAAGATGTTTTCAGTGACTGTGTACTCCTTATCTTTATCTCATGCTGTGCTAAAAGTTTGACTGCTCTAATTTTAAAGCTATCTAATCTTTTATGTGCTAAAGCATATGAAATCATGCGTTATTAGAAGTATGAATTACAAGAGGAGTTCATTTATTTGGTGTTATATATAACCTTTATCTAAAATATGTTATGTGGTTAAAAAATTTTCATTTAGTACTATTCATTAAGTCTCAGACTCTTCTTTCTGAGAATAAAATTGCTTCAACATGATTGAGATATTTTACATGGGGGGAAAAAAGAGCAAATCTTTTACAGAGTCTGAAAGCATCAGTGAATGTTTTGATGCTTGACAGTGAATTGGATGTGAATCATGTGTATAAAGGATGTTCTTTACTGGGAGATCCAGTCAAGTGAGTGTACAAAGCCTCTGGAGTCTCACATGGGAAAACAGTCACATGTTTTTTCTTTAGAAATGCAAGTTTTTCAATTTCTTAGAACATGTGGAATGTGTTATATTCATTTCACTGTTGCATCTGAGGCATGTATGAATATTTTCTTTGTATACACATGGTTGGAAAGATTGCAGAAATTTATTAAAGGCAAACTCTATTTAAGGTTGAGCTTCCAATTCAAAGTTATTTTAATTACAGAAGCATGGATTTTTATCAACTGATTTTTTTTTTTAAGATGTACTTAAATGTACTAAAATGGTGCTTATCAGTTTACCGA
The DNA here is from genome assembly GCA_013399365.1 of Pampusana beccarii. Classification (NCBI taxonomy): domain Eukaryota; kingdom Metazoa; phylum Chordata; class Aves; order Columbiformes; family Columbidae; genus Pampusana; species Pampusana beccarii. The sequence goes on along the minus strand of VWYH01003553.1, from coordinate 471,709 downwards.
TAACCTGAAGCTTATCAGAGTGGGATGCTGCACTCACAAGCAGTGGAAATTTCCACCTTGGAGAAAAAACACATGATACTTGAAAGGCAAAATAGTGTTTTTCTGAAATGTTGCTTAAAGTAGTGTTCCTAATTCCTACCTGAAAAGGTGGTCAATCTACTCAAGAATGATGCTCTGGACAGAAGTTTTGTTTTGTGACAAAAACACATTGCAAGTCTGCACCCATGCTTTTAGTTTAGTACTAGGACATAGGGGCTTGTTTTTTGTTTTCAAGTGTCACTAAATCTTTCTCCCTGCTCCTCCACTGCTAGATTAATTATTTTTCGCACAAGGGCCCTTCTTTCAAAGTCCTCCATTATTCTGTTTTGACCATACTGGGGAACTTATCCAAGTCAACAAAAAGGCAGCCTTTATCACAGAGAGGCTGTTCATGAAGTGGATGGTTTCATACATTACTGTGGGAGAATTGCCTTAACATCGCCTATTCACGCTGATGTGCCAGGTGCATCCACTTACGCAGCTCAAAACGCTGCTACCACCACATCCTCCACTGCCAAGACCATTATGTACTCTGAGTGACGGAGCAAGAGGCAGGACTTAGATCTTCTCTGCTGGGAAGTGGAGGGAGAGAGACCGATCTCTGTGTCTCAAAAAAAAAAAATCTGCTGTAGGTTGCCTTTTAACTCTCTGCAGCTCTGCGACTGTGACAGCTTCAGAAGAAGATGAGGAGGAAAATAGCAGGAGTTTAGAGTAAGATTCTGCTCTGCGTCGCTGCCCCGAGATACTGTAAAGAGGACAAAGAGAAACTGGGATATAAATAGAGAATGACATTTTCCTTGCATTGTCCACAATGAATACATTTGTACATGAACAAACTCATTTGAACGAGACAACATGCATGCCTGATGTTGAAGAAAAGCCTGTTTGTGCTTAGTACATTGGAGACATTGTTCGAAAATAGTTCATCCTTTTGTAAATATTGCCTCGGCATTGGTGCCAGGGTCACTGCTGCTTTGCCTTATCAGCTGCGTAAGTATCACTCATACACGTGCTGCTGCAAGAAATTTTAATGCGGGCACCAGATTTAAAAGGAGGAAATTATCCTCCTAAGCACTGTCCTGCTCATTTGTAGTTAATACTCCTTTCCTTTTCTTCTTGTTTCTTCTTGACTCACCCGGTTTTCCTAAGGCACCTAAAGGGTGTTTCGTATGTGTCACGGGGAAATGAAACTTGCCCCATTCCTGAAGTGCTGCTAGTATGTGTACAGAAAGCAGATGTCCTTTTTGGACAAAACCCTGGTCAGTGGAAATCTTGCCTTTGCTTTTCATCTGCAGCTACAGCAGGTTCAGCTACAGCAGGTCCAGGCTACTTGTGTAAAGGGGCCGATGTCAGCTGAGTGGCGCCGAGGTGGAGATCTTGGTTCTTCAGTTTGTTTGCTTGTTTTCTGGAGAGACATTTACGTGGCAACATTTTTTTTTCTTTTTTTTTTTTTTTCCCCTCCAGAAGTTTTGAGAATCCAGCAAAACAAATACTTGTATCACATGCAAAACAAAATCTATTAAATGAATAAAATATGTTCTGCATCCAATGAAAGCCTCCTTGTATCCCTGAGCAGAAGGCAAATCTGATGAACAAGATTCTTTTGTATTTGTCCCCATACCCAGCTTTTTGGCATAAAATACAGAAAAAAAATCAGAGTTCATTAACATACCGAGATAATGGACCACAACTTGTCTTTAAGTATGCTTGTGCAGCTCCACTGTTATTAGCGAGAAACAACGGGTGCAAATGAGGCAGAATTTAACCATCAAATGAAAAAGCCCTTCTGTGATGTATCACAACAAAACACTTGTGACCTCTACAAATTGTGCAGCCTCCCTGTAGTCAATGGAAAAAAATGGGCTTTCTGGAGCACAGCTCCCATGACCTACATCAGATCCCTGGTTCAGAGATGACTCTGTACACACTCTGTACAGAGATGACTCTTGCAAATATAAGGGGAGTTCAGAGAAGACAAGGCGTACGCTGTGGATGTTTAAAGATGGATGAGGCAAATCCAAAATTTTTTGTTAAAGGATCTGTACAAACAGCTTGTAGCAGTAGCTATAGCCTTGGAAGAATATTTAAACAAAATTGAGAGTAATACTAAGAGGAGAATGATTGCTCCAGCAGACTGTGGTTAGTCTGGGAGGTAATTCTTACTGCTGGGCTATTCATTTAAAAAGCATTTAACTCAAGTGTTTGGTTTGGCAATCCAGGAATCGTGCAGGTGTGGGGAAGTACGAAGGATGGCAGAGGGAGTCCAGTCCCTGGCTGTGCTGGCTGAGACCTTGTTTCAGAAAACTCATTGGAAACGGGAAGGTTTTAACTGAATAGTCTTTGAGTGACCCTCAGCAGATGAATCACGGTTCTAGGTGGCCTTGGCCTCTTCTTAAATCTCAGCTATCCATACCCAGCAGGACTGGTTTAACCCTTATGTGAAAGAGAATTTCATATAATTCAAGTCAAATAATATTATCATTTTTCATACTTCCTTGTCCTCCGAAAAGCAAGGTCAACACACACATGCATCTTATATTAAAATTACAAGTATTTTGTCTCACTTTGGATATGCTATGCTGCCCTCATTTCCCCACCTGATCAAGAACGGGCCTTTATTTCTGAAAACCTCCTGCTCTGGGAAGGAAATTAATATATTTGTATCTGAGGATACTGTTCCCTATCAAGATAAACCACAATCTGAAACTACATAAATTGCAAGACCCTCCAGCATTTCACCCTAGCAGGAAAATACAGTTATCCCTGTGATACAGACAAATAAACCAGGGGAAAGTGAACTACTGACTTGCCCCAAAAATAGTCAATGAAAAGAGCTGAAAATTATACCTTTAAAAAATGCTATGATGTTCAAGCAATTTTGAAAATGTTTCTCTGCCCTAAAGAAGGTATAGTTCAAGTTCAAACAAAATACGGTGGGAGCTATTGTGCCGGCCTTGTGCGGTGTCTGAGGATAATGATGCCCCACATCCTAAGGATTACTATACTCTTCCACTCTCTGCTTTTATCTCTGCAACCATGCCCCAAGGTTAAAAAGTGACACCCTTCAAACCAGGCGTCCAGATTTTGCAGCTGGCAGTGGGAGTTTCACTAAGCTCCCAGACAGAATGAGGATGTCTTTGAACACCTTGGGCCTTCATTTCAGTGTAGTTATCTGCAGGTTTTCCAGCACTGCAATGGGACCAAAATTCCATACTTTCTGTTTCAATGGTTCAAAAATAATAAGAAAATCTAGGGGTCAAAGGAAAACAAAAGGCTTTCATAGTAAAAGTAGGTTGACCATAACTGTGAATTCCAATAGGAACTGGAATCCATTTGTGCAGTATATGCTGCTGTGATTGGCATTTGTATATGGTGGAGCTTAGCAGACTTTTTTGCTCCAATTTTTTTGAGTAAAATTTACAAATTTTACTTCAATAAAAGTTTCTCCAGCCCAGTAGAAAACAGGAGATAAAAAAGTTGCCATTGTAGAAGTGTGGATTGATTACTCAAAGAAATAGAATTATGAGTAGTCAGAGAGACAATATACTAACCCTACATAGGTATAGGTTTCTTCCCTAGTTGTGCTCTGCAATGGCTGCAGAGCCTTGACTTGTGCCATATTTCTGGTAAGTAGAAAGGAAGTTTATCCTTATCGTCACAGGAAAGAATGATAACAAAACCACTGCAATACAATGGAGTTATTTCAACATATGGTTTCTCTCAGTGTTGGGTGGTTTCTTAATAGACCATAAATAGGGAGTTAAATACAAATATTCAAGAGAAAGCACTGTCAACAAAGAAACATCCTACCTTATTAACAGGATTCTAGAAGTAGCCTATACTACAAGGTTTTACCACTGTCTTTAGATGACAATCTGACATCATAAACACAATATATTATTATTATGATTTACTTTTATCATCCAGGTGTCCCACTTCAGACCATGGACCTTTCCTGTAGGCACTGTAAAAATTCATCAGAAATGTGTCTGGAGAGATTAAGATGAGTATCTGGCTACATCTTGGCCTTGATTGCAAAAGAGCATGCTGTCAAGCATCTTAATATCATATTTACTGATGTTCAATTCTACGCTAGAGAACAAAATGGATCACCATGCCTAAAAATATTTGCTGCCGCCTGACAGCGGTGAAAAACGTCATCATCCACCAGGCCATACAGCGGACCCTTGGATGAACACCAGTTCCAGCAATCACTCTCCATGCCTTGCGGAGGAGTTGGTAAGTACATCCAGCCCAGCGTCCTCCCTGCCCTTGGTTTTCTGCACGTACCCGAGCAGCACAGATGGAGAAAGCTAATTTTTCTTCAAAAAGTATCCCCTTCCTGTCCATCTTTGGTTAAAGAATGTAACCTTTTTAAAACAGATCTCGCAAGACAAGCTCCATCTTGTCCTGTACAGCTTTCTGCATGTGGTTATGTTTCATATTTCCTGAGCACAGGTGACCTGAACCATGAATGATGCCACAGATGCAATTTGGCCTGGAAAGCAGTACCGATACTGGAAATCTCTCATATGCACTTGCTATACCCTACATTTGCATTTGCTCCTTTCCTGGCTACATCACTCCAGTGCCCCACGGGCCACCCAGTGACATCTGCAGACCCTCATCTCTGTCCTGGAGAGTCTAACTCATAAGCTCCCGTCTGCAGTTGAAACTCCTACTAGTTCCTTCGCAGGCAGACATGGCTTTTAATTACATTTTTACATGTTTTTATGAAGGCAGTGGGCACAGCTGTTCACGTCCATTTTTTTTCCCTAGTCCTCTTCCATACCGACAGCGACTCCTAGCTCTTGCCTTGTTAGCAGATCTCACCAGTACGGTTGGTACATGGGTTGTGTTGTTGGTACAGGGTCACTAATGGAAATATTAAATAACCCTGATCTCTGAGGTACTCCCAGTTGTCTCATCTACAAAACCATGTCAACAGCATCGGCTGTCCCATCTCTTCTGCCTAGTGTTTTGTGTGTGTGTTACAGCCCTGGCCATAACGCTCTCTCTCGCGTACTAATGATATTTAGCATGACATTGTAACAACTGCCTTACCATTATTAATAGATTTGATCTAGGAGGATAAAATAGGGGCAGAGGGGTGCAAATAAGGGTTGAAGTATAATCAGAGTACTCTTCATACTCCTTAGCACGTTTCCAGCAGTGCCGCAGCTGCCCTCTTAAGTTGTTTCTTTTCCTCTTGGAAAGTGGGGGAGAAGCCTATGAAGTAAACTGTAGTTTTCTTTTAGTAGAGTGGCTTTTGGTTTTTTGTTTGATATTGGCTTTCTAGCTTTGATTTTGCAATGTTTTTTTGAAAACACACACGCACACACACACACATTGCTATGCATTTATGTTAAAGGCAGCCAGGCCAAAGAAAGACGTGCAAGACTTGGAAAGTTGTAGAAAAGTTTCATGTAGCACCATAATCGTAGATTTTTTTTTTTTTTTTAATTTGTTCCCTTTCTCTTTCTTTGTAATTCCTAATGTGTGGTTTGCTTTTCGAACCCCTGCCAAGCACACTGATGTTTTTGTGGAAGTGTCTATTCCAGCCTCACGCCGCTGCTCCGGAGGGGTAACAGCCAGCTGACACCCCATCATTTCCCCCTGGCTATCCCAGTGCAGTTACCTATGCCGAGGTTCATCTCCTGTTTTACTGCTCATTCACTTAGCTTCCCACTTCTTGACATGTAACTTGCCCATGTGAGAAGCTGCCTATTTGCCCATGCAGCTTAATTTTTTTGAGAGCCTTTGGTAAAAATGTCAAACGTCTTTTTTCTTTTTTTTTTTAATTCCCTGAAGGTGTAGCTACCAGATCTCCTTTTCCCGTACCACAGGACTGGTGAGGCGCTGCTTCCCTTCACAAAAGCTGCCTGTTTTTTTCCCTATGTCACACTTACCCATTTGTTCACTAATTCTTTTAACTAGTTCACCTGACTTGGTCATCAGGCCTAATGTCTGCACCTTCTATATGTACCAGTACCATCCTATAGAGCCATTGCTAAAAATTAGTGCCACGTGAGCCAGGGAGTTATTCCTCAAACTCATTTTTTGATACACTTAGTGGTGTTTTTACATATATAAGCTGCCAGACAGATGGTCTTTTCTGTTTTCTTCATTTAACTTCAGGTTTTTAAAGGATGCCTTTTAACTTGTAGCAACTGTAACCAAGTTGTTTAGCTATGCTCAGTTTCTTTTCAAGACTTTCTAAAACTTCTAAAATATGACCATCCCTTGGCTGGACTAGAAGTGAAGTGTGAAAGTCTTGGAGCAGTAAATTGCAGGATTTAGAGGCTCTTATGTCGATCACCTTTTCAGCTACATGCTAAAGACTCCAGGAAAATCCATGTTTTACCATTTTACCACCATCTTCTCTGAGTGAGCTTCTCCATGAATCGTGTAGATGGAGGTGAAACCACCACCGAAAAAAGCCCCACCATAAAGACAAACGAACAAAAACAGAACGACAACAACGAAAACATAAAGCAAACAAACAAAAAAAACCACCAACAACAAGTTTTGTTCTGGCTTTTTAAATTTCTGTGTAGGAAAACTTGTACAGACTAGCCTTTGAATTCAGGTAGAAAAGCAGACACCCCAAATAGGATTTTAGAAGTAATCAGAGTTTGAAAGGGGGAAAAATTGAGATTGCCCAGCAAGAACCTGGATGCGAGGAAGTATAGAATAAAATAGGATAAATAGAAAATAAGAAAAACTCCACAAAGCTTTCCTAATAATAGATTACAGCACACTAGCCAGACATTAAAACAAAAACAAAACAAACCCTACTTTCCAACATCAGGGAAATGAGTTGACCTAATCTGACTGGATTTCAGGAAAATGCTTGTTAGTATGCTACTTGAAAAAAAAAAAAACAAAAACCCTAAACTAAGGAAGACAGCAATTAGTAAATTAACCCTTCATATGAATAAAAGCTCACAAGGAGTTTTGAAGGGGAAGTATCAGGCTAGAGAAAAGTTGCAAGTGGACTCCCTTAAAGAACGATTCCAGACAGATCTTACTAATTATTTTCACTCACTACCCTGACCTAGGAATTAAGTGTATGATCAGCGAATGACACAATGCTGGGGCACTGTTTGCATGGGGAGAGACTGGAATATTGTATAACAAAAGGCACAAAAGTCTTTTTACACGATGGGCTTGACTCACGATCCTGGAACTCAGCGTACACCCAACCCAGCAAAAGCTCTCCAATATGGTGTTTTCACTATAAACCACAGTGGTCAAGTTTCTTAGTTGTCCCACGGGCACAGAAGTAAAATATATCAAATAATACTGCTGTATAAAAATGCTGCAATACAAATCTCATACAGCAAGTTCCAAGAAAAGAGAAAGAATAGAGTTTTGCATGTTTAATGAGAGACAGTCATAATGTTACTTAACTACCAAAAATAAAACCAGCAAAATCCTCCAGATTCTTCTATTTTAAAAAAAAATCATATTTTTACATGTTATTCAAGAGCGCCACACAACTCTTGTATATCCCATTCTGCCTTTAATCTTTCAGGCACAACCTGTAAACTGGAGATTAACCTACAAGATCAATAGAAACAATATAATGTGACACTCAGTCAATCTCCTCTGTTGATCCTGGAAAAATACTTCAGAATTGGGTCTCTTGCTCCCAGAGGTGTCAAGTGAAGCCAGTGCAGGACACGGAGTCAGAAGTACTGTACGACTTTCTGAGGGCTTACCTGAAATAACATACCGTGATGTGCCCGAGGCAATGTAATACTACAGACAACTCTGTTCCATGAACCAAGCCAAGTCACCTGTAAAGCCCCGCGCCATATCACGGGCACGTGGCAGCTCATGTCTATAGTTGTGCACAGCGTAGAGATTCCTCAACAAATCTGGACATGCCAGAAAATTCACAGGAATCCCGTGGCTTGGCTGAAACTGATGACACCTTTCTTATAAAAAGGCTTTTGACACCCTTATCATGCAATACCTGTATAATAATGCAAAGTTCAAGGTCGTAAACTAGGAATGAATAACAAGGACTTTTGCTATCAGCATCCTTTAAAAGGGTAAGTCGGGTGTTTCAGTTAGTCCTCATGGCCTGTGATATATTGACAGTAGGTAGCTCTGAAAAGAATCTAAAAGTTAAAAAACATCAATATATTAGTTGCTGTCTATCTAGGAGTGATAGGAAGGTATTAATGCCACCATGAGAGGCCCTGGTGACACCCTATCTATGTGGTGTAGTGTGTCTGTTCCTAACTCTGCACTGAAAGTGGAAAAGGTACAAGGAGGGATACAAGTATGGTGAGAGAAAGGCCTCCACCTCTACAACAGATATGGCATGGCTATTTCGGCTGAACTGAGGCTGAGCAGATTTTGGCACTAACCCATGAAAGCTCAAGGGGTCATGCTGTGGAAGGGACTTTTTACAGGGAGAGAGAAACGCTCTTTAAACTGAAGTCAAAGACCTCATAGAGCACAAGAGGCTCAGCTGGTACTGCGTACATGTTATCTGAAACCTTCCACCATTCAGAGGAACAGAAAACGAGGAGCAACCTCATGACAAGGGTGGCTTCAAGATGGAGTCTGGTATCTCTGTGAGTCAGCTGAGCGGTGCAACATGGCTGCCCATGACAGCTGGGATCGGGCCCTAGGGCTGAGGAGGTCTTCTCCTGCCTTGCCTATGCCAAGGTCAAACCCGAGTACGAGCGCTTTGATTTTCAAAACGCGTCACAAACTTACACATTTGTCACCAGCCAGTTTATCACCACCTGCTATCTTGTATTCAGTAGTGTTACACAAGAGTGTAAATGAACATGGAGTGCAAACCTCATAATTATTAGAGTCGGGGAACAAATGGGTCTGTGCATATGCAAGTATCTAATTAGTCATGTTGTGGTTGCATATATGTGGAAATACCCTGTTTGATTCTGAAATCACACTGACTGCTTTGGCTTATACAACAATGTGTGTTGCTGTGACTCTTGCATAAGGAGAATTAGGCCTTCCAGTTTTAATAATACTGCACCATTTTGAGCCCTTAATCTTGCACCACAGTAAAAACTTGCAGTAGCAACACATAATTGTGTATTTTTCCAATTTTCCATTTTGTAAAATGCTAGTTCCTGACCTCTGCTAAATGTGTACAGTGGGCTACGTTAGCACAACATTAGATTAATCTTAACTGGAAAGAGTCCCTGCGTAGCTGTAACACTAAAAAGAATATGACCTTACCTACTCATGAATTTCAATTTTCAGTCTTCCTTTTCTCATAAGAACTCTATTGTCTTAGTAGGTCACGTGTGTAGCTCCCCAAGTTCTGTTTGTTTTAGACTTGGCCTTATTAGCTCCTTCTATCCCCTCCAGTTTTGGTGGGGTCCCAAGTGCCTCCTTAGCGATATTGCAAAAGGAAATCCCCATAAACCTCATAAAGCCCTGCGAAAGCTGAGGGCAAAATTGAGCAAATCTCTGCTCTCGCGGGCAGCATCCCACCCCTTGCACAGCACTGCCGGGGTGTCGATGGCAGCTCTGCATAGAGGAGGGAACCGCAGCCCACAGGTTCTGCTCGCGCTCCACGTCTGAAAGCACACCCTCGCCCCGAGCACCTTTTCTCTGTTTGCTCGATGCTCAAAGGAGCTCATTGCTGGGATTTCCACGGCAGAGTGTCATCGCTGAGGTGCTTCTGCGATTTACAGATAACGGGCCATGAAACAGCAACGTAGTTTAGGGGACTGGGCATGGTACGGGCTCATGTTCTGTAAGGCTAGCAGGATACTTGCCTTTCTGCTCAATTTCCAGGGGCACCTGCATGTTTCTGAATTACCACTACTTATTTTAGATAAGCATCAGCAATGGACAGATAAAAATGGTTTATGTGGTTTTAAAGATTAATCCCTGGATCTTTTCTCCAGAATACGACATTTTATTTTGCTTATATAGCAATTCAGATTCCTTCTAATTACTAATTAATTTCAGGTTAATTTTACCTGCTTTCCTCTCTCCCAACACAGAGATGTGTATATACTTATGTACGCGCACATACGCATACCCCATCAAAAATATTTCAGCATAATTTTGAATACGATGAACCAAAAGTTTGGCATCCCTACTACAGTGAAAGCTGACTGCCACCTATGGGTAAGAGTTCATGTTAACATATTTAGATAAAATTTCAGTATTACTCTTCGTAATTAATTCAATTTGAAAACTCTGTCTTGCTAGAATAATTACGTTTATTTGTTATATATTTTGTCAAGAATAATCACTGCTCATCCTCTGAAAACTGGGTATTAAAACCAACTCCCTTACGAAGGAGCATCAGCTTTGCGACGAGTAAAAAAAAAGGGGTACGACATTCTTGTTTTTCTTATTCTGAATAAGGAATACACAGAAGTACCCTAATTCCCCATGCAAAGAAAAAAGACTCATTGTTACACAGCTAAGTACAATTCTGCATTTAATGATTACTATAATTTTAAAGTTAAGCCATCTCAAGGTTTTACTGTTTTGATAATTGCTTTCTTTTACCAAATACATACAAATAGCTTAGCTATGCAGTCTCATACAAACGCGTATATGATCAGTATCCCATAGTAATTTCCTATTCAATTTTTTTGGGGTTTTTTTTCAGAGTAAAATGAAAGCTAAGTGGGGGAAGGGAGTCAGCAGGAAAATGTATGGCTTGATTATGTAAGCGTCGATTTTTCTGATCATCAGTCTATGTAGCATTTACTTAGAAAACTCAAAAGGAAGTACAGACTGAAAAGCCAAACTTATTGTATCAAGAATATTTTTTTCCAGTTCAGCTTCCAGGTACTTAAAAGCAAACAGGCTGAAAATTCCGTATATCTGGCTACCAAAGAGAAAAACGCTAGATTACAGCTGCTATACTGCAGTAAGCTGCATTAAAATGGACATCACTATCCATTTCTCAGAAATAACACAGGTAAAAATAGCTGGAAGTCTAGCAAATTAATGCATATATTTCAGTTGGGGAAAAAAAAACATTTTGCTCCGGTAAACAGAAGCTAACCGTAACCATTATATTTCTCCCTTTTGGGGCAGTGGCATAGTATTTCTGATGGTAGAGAGACAGAAAGGAACTTACAAAATGGAAAATTATATTAAAAGAGATAGTAAATAATATAAACTAAGAATGAGTCTGATACTCATTTTAAAAAATCCCCCTTTCAAATTAATTTTAGTCCTAGGCCTTCTCATTTGTATTCTATTAAATATTATTATCAGCCTATCAAAAAAATCATAAAATAAATGTTACACTCGTGCTTACCTCATGCATTTTCACTAAGTTTTATTACTAAATTATGTTATAAAATGATGAAATACTGTAAAAGCAGTCAGTAAATGTCCCTTAAGTACCAGACATTTTCACAACGACATCTCATGCTTGCTCTCCGACAGCATCGGTACCCTTTATAATTTACGTAATTCAGATATTTATGGAAAAATCTTTGTGCTTTATAGACAAAAACATCTTGTAGCTAAAGTAACTCTGCTCTGCAGTAATATATTTGTGACGCATTTTCCTTCTTACTTCTGAACTAACATGTTATAGACACTGCAAAACCAGCGTTCTCCAATTTACTTCCTTGTGTCCACTTTGGCTACAGAATCAAGCTGTCAGCCACCTAGTAATATTTCCCTGTATTTGCAAACCACAATGTAAACTCACTTAGTCTCCTGAAATGGGAACTTCGTATCAGACAGAAATTACTCCTTATGATGTTTGATGAATCCAGCTTAAAACAAAACACAGAACTGCATGAACATCTGTGACAAATGACTGGTCTCAGCCATTCTGCTCTTTCTTATTTAATCTCCGACTGGAGTACAATTTAGTAGGTACACTATTTTACAGTGCAGACCTCCTCCTACCAACCTACTGCTTGCAAAAGGAATAAAAAAAAAAAAATTCCATGTGTCATACCAAAACCTGAACAGAATATAGTTGAACCTTTTAAAATAATTACCACTGGAAGAAGGGAAGTAAATAAATAAGGTAGCATCCCAAACTTACAAGAGCAACAAAAAGGTAAAAAAATGTAAAAATGCGATAGAGGTTTGTTAAACTAATAGATCTATTAATAGAACACAAAACAAAACCTTCCTTTCCTGGTGACACACCACCAAGTTACTACTCGTATACTTTTACAAGTATAAACTGAGAGCAAAATTTTTCTTTATATAGTCAGTATTATGAATTTTGAGATATTCTTATTTCAGGACCTTTAAAACCAAGGCCTTGTTAAAGGACAGGCTACTAGGAAAGATCTCCGTGATACCGGAAAACACAGATAGGTATCTCCTCATTTTTTTCCACCATGATCTCTATGTTTGATAGAGGATAAAACTCCACAAAACAGGCAGTGCATCTAATTCTCTGAAGGGCCTGTTGTTAATTTTATGCCTTTAAGAAAAGATGAGGAAAATTCCACTTCCCAATTAAAGAAAATACAGAACGCCGTAACATCATAGCTTTAAAAAAAAATCATTCTTTCTGTTCTATACAGATGTCTCACCAATTTCACTTGAATGCTGCTTATACTGTATAACACAGATTTTACTTTAAGTAGTAGTACTTAATGCCTATATGGATTTTTTTGTTTCTAACAGCTTTGCTAGATCGGTCATGGATTTTTACTGTGATATGTATTTTTTCTGCACTTAGTTATATGCCTGAATTTTTCAACACACATTCAAAATATTTCTGTATTCTGGCCGATTCCACTGTATTTTGATGCTGGAGAAGTGCAGTCAGATACTCGTAATATGCTTATAGACACAACTAAACAAAAAAGCAGATACCTTGTGATACAGTGGAATGAACGGGACTTTCTTCTAACAGGGAAAAATCTGTTGGATCATAATAATTTAGTTTAGAGTTGAGAAAGGGAACAAAACACCTGGAACTGACTCATTGTAAATTCCAGAAATGCAAGCAGCTTCACAGAAAGTCCACGGTTACCTTGTTTTTTAAGTAACCATGCCGAGCTGACAGCTATTAACAGGAGCAAGGACTTGCATAACGAGGACTTGAAGGAAGGCTTAGTGCTATCCATGCCGGAGTGATTTAAAGAGAATGAAGGCACGTATTTCTTTATGATGCATTATGTAACAACACAGAGGGCAATCCAAGGCATGCAAAAAAATACAGGACCCACATATGATCTTATACTTGTTATTTATCACACGAATATTTTACAGTGCTTATAGCTTCAGGCTTATGAAACACCAGACTCAGGAACGTTATTCAGTACAAATGAGTTTAAAATGTTTTAGATGACATATTTTATGTTTTGTACATCTTTAAGAAAATATAATAGGTCCTATAAATCATTTTCTTCAAACTTGTGCAACACATGCAATCTCAGATAAAATAAAATTGTCAAAATCAGTGATAGCTGGACCTTCTGGTTCACATTAGTGTGAAGAGAAAACTGCTGTTGAGCTGACAAATTGATAGATTATGAGTTCAGCTGAAGAATAGCTAAAAATGGTGATTCAATCTTGTCACTACTGTATAAGAAGAATAACAGAAGTGGAGATGTTGCTCACGATATCATGTCTTTTATCAAAACCCTAAAGGGTTCTGGTGCATCGAACACATTCTCTTCCTGAGAGTTTCTGGCTTTAAAAAATATCAATGTAAGTAAATGAAACTAAATTGTCCTACTAAAAAAAAAAGATAGGATAAGCTTGTGCCCTAAATTTATTTAAACATGAAAATAAAGATCAGATTGTAAAAAAGACTATATTTTTTCCTCTTTTTTTTTCTTTTTAAGTAGAGATGCTGGTCTTGTAATGATGGAGAGCTAGGTGGATTACGAAACACAAGTAACATGAAGGGCAAATCCGACTGAGAAGGAGAATATTATTCCAATTATTTATATCTTAGCTGGGTTAGTTCCTTAACTAACTTAAAACAATACAGCTCCGTGAAATAAGTAAGGTGATACAGATTCACCCAAGATGCATATAGCATGTAAAATAACACAGACCATCATCCTCTATTACGACACATAAACACAAACACATGGGGAGAATCACCTTTTCTAAATAGCTCCTTAATCTTTCAGTACTCAAAAGAGAACTCCGGGAGAGGCACCTTAAGTACTTCTGCTGTTTTACCCCTCGTCCTCCATTGATCTGAACCTGAATGCGTGGCCATTTATGCTGAAGTGAAGTCAGGTTTAAATTCTGACTTCAGTCTCTCAGTGCTTCATACTTCCCTGCGCTGCTGCAAATCACCACGGAAAGCTCAAGATGGAGGGAACGGGGCCTTGGTGGCTTCTGCCTTCCTCCCACGGACATCACCAAATGTTCCTGGCATGCACTTCTCATTCCTCCATGGAGTCCTGCAACAACAAGAAGGGGAAACAAGGCTTCACAGTCCTCATCCTTCACAGACAGGGATAACAGGTAAGGAAAACGGGGAAACAGAAATGTAGGGGGTGAAAGATCTCTTACTAAAGGTACCCCTTTGCCAAAGAGAAAGAAACCTTGACACAAACTTCATAATTTCACAAAGCCATAAACATCTATGCACCTCAGATTTCTCATTCCACAGTGGTTTGTTTCAGGGAAGGATAAAGTAGTCTTTTAATTTTTATTTTTACTTTTACTACGGCCTCTGCAGTATTTGCTGCTTCTCCTACAATAATTAACATTCCACGTTGCATAGGAATTTTTTATCATTAAAAAAAAAAAATCTCCCCAGCAAAACTGTGACATAAGTTTTGTTCTCAATTTGGGAATGAATGAGGAAGAGGGGATTAAAAGCAGCACAGCAGAAAGTTCATCACCTTGTTCTAAACTGCAGGTAGAGCCAGAAACTGAGATTAAATCCAAGAAATGTCTCAACCCTGTTCTGTGTTTTGCCTACAGTTCTTACACACACATTTGCCTTTTGAGTATGCACACCAACATCTTTAGGATATTCAGGCAACGTATTAACACGTTGTGGATAAGGGAAAGAAACAAGCCAGAAATATTTGGAGGGTGTGAAGCAGTAAACAGTAACCAAGTCGACATGTTTTAAGCAACATCATTACAGCTTGACGGCAAAGTAAATTAATTAATTCTCCTTTCAAGCCTGCTAAGCTTGATAACAAATAAAAGGAGTTAAATTCTCCGAGTTTGGAGTGTCACTGATTTTTGTTTGTTCCACAACGCTACGCAGCTCTCAAGACATACGAGCCCTCCCAGATGAAGGTCTGCTTTTAGGACAGGCCCCATAGCGAAAGGCTGCGGCACGGCAGGGAGGGACCCAGGCAATTCTGGCAGGGCAGCTCCTTGCGCTGCGCGGCCCAGCAGGTATCCAGCCCGCCTTACGTAAGGATCGCATTTGCCTCAGACTTACATCTCGGCACCGCAGGAGGCACAGGGAGAAGAGGCTATTGCATCTCTCCGCGCAGCGCCAGTCCCCTGTGCCAGGCCCAATATCCGCATCCTTTTTTTTTTTTTTTCTTTCTCCTCTCCAAACAGCACATGTACGCAGTGGCGTTTACCTATTTGCTCGAGCCGTGGCTGCCACGCACCCTATCTGTGGGGCCGGCTGCGGCGCCTACGTTCAGCGGAGCGTTGCCGGAGAGGAAACCCCCGTCCGTCAGTCCGTCCGTCCCTCCCGGGCGCCGGGCGCGCTGCGGGCCGGCTCCTCGGCGGCGGCGGGGCGGCTCCGCTCTGCGGCCAGCGGCGGGCAGCGTCCATTGCAGCTCTGCGGGGAACCTCCGCGCCCCGGTGCGAGCATCCACGGGCTCCGGCAGCGGGCGAGGGGGCACCCGGCCCCTCTCCGTCGCCTTCCCTCCGCCTCTCCTGCCACCAGGTGCGTTTATTTCTCACCCCGTCCTCTTCCCGCGAATCCACCGTCCGCTGAGCCCCAGCAGCCTGGCTGGCCCCCAAGTCACCACTGATACATCCCTCGTTCTTTTTAAGCTCTCCCACCCGAGGAAGCAGCGCGGCGGAGCTGCTCTCCGCCCGGCGCTCGTCCTGCATTTCACCGCCGGAGCCCTCTAAAGATGAAAACTGCCACTTTTCTACACTCAATTCCTTCTTTCCCTCCCCGCGCCGGCACCGCGGCGTTACGCGGCTGACTATAGAAGCTCGCCGAGCAAGGGTAAAAAACAATGGGGGGGTTAAGGGAAGAAAACCCACCCGGCCGGCCCCACAGCCGATCCCCGTCCCTGGGCGGCGGCGCGGAGGGGCGCAGCCCAGCCCGCGCAACCCCGCGCACCTGACAGTCCGCCGCGCCGCGCTGTATTTCCCTCCCTTAGCGACAGGGGAGGGGCGCGGCGGTGGCGGCCCTGCCATTGGTGGAGGGGAGCGCGGCGGCGCGGCCATAGGCTGGCGCCGCCGCCAATGGGGCGCGCTGTATCCGGGAGGCAGGGGGCTGTGGTGCTATTTAAATCCAGCTCGGTGATGTCAGCGGGGGCGGCGGTTGGTGGGGGCTGTGCGCGGGGGGAGAGGGGCGGTTAACGGTGGGGCGAGCGCGGTGGCCGCGCCTGTCAGGCCGCGTTAGTAACAGCGCGGCCGCTGCCTCCGAGGGGAGGTGAGCGGGAGTAGCCCTGAGCGTCCTGCCGAAACATCCCCGCGTTAGGGGATCCGGCAGCCCCCCCCCCCTACTCTCGCTGCTCGCCCGGAGCATGGCGCTTGTCCTGGTGGCCACCCTGGAACGTGTGGGTTAATTCGGGGGTGTTGGCATGGCGCACGCTGGGACTGAGCGCAGGCAGGTATGCTCGCTAGTTGTGCGAGTTTCATGCTAAGCCACCTCTTAAAGAGAAGGCAAAAGCGCTACCATCCGCATTGAAAACACTTCAGGGGGAGGGGTTACCTCACAGTACCTTTCTCCGCCGCTCTGATTCTCGTCCAGTGCCTCCCCATGGCCTCAGTGATACTGCAAAAGCCATGAAGTAAATTGAATTTCGTCTCTTGAGCCATGCCCTCAGGAAGACGTGCCTGACCCCTTGGCATTCCAGGGTTGCCTGGGTTTGATTCTGAAGGGCTGCCACAGGCGGGAAATCCTCAAGTGATGACGCTGGCGTAAAGGCGCACATTGAGGCCGCAAAGCATACCAACGGTAGGGTACAGCCACCTGGCCAATTTTCCTTTTGCATTTCTGATTCCTGTTAATGGCAGGTCCTGTTCTGTGAGTCACAGACTTTCAGATGCTAAAACTTGGTGGATGTTTCTTAGCTGCGTGTGTTCTGCTTTCTATTGTCTTCCCAGTGCAGCAATCACAGATGGAGTTGAAATGGTATTATGTTACAACAGAAGAAGATAAGCAAAAACAAGATGCAAATGCACTGGTCTGTCTTGGCAGAAAATGTCTTGTAGTTTGTTCTGCATGTCAGTGTGCTGGGAGACCTGTGCTGGAGCTCATCTTGTTTAGCCTAATAAAGGCTGAAAAGTGGGATTAGAGTTGTTTGACCTGAGGTGTGTAATCATCCTGTCTGCAGCCTGATGCCCCATACCCTGGTGGCTGCGCAGCTCTTTCTCTCTTATGAGACCCAGACTTACCTCTGATGTGACCAAAATGCAGACATCATAAAATGGCATATTACTCATTATAAGATGGGAGCACAAATAAGCATCAGGTAACAGACTGGAAGCTTTTCTCAGTTTGCAGGTGGATGTATACTGTGACCATAGATTTTGGCCTGTAACTACAGGCATTTTGGTTGCCTAAAGATACGTGTCTGGATATGTGGCTTAAGGAGAACATATGGTCTCATGACCTGTGGAAGTGGTTCCTTAAGAGCAGTGCTGTGGTCCAGTGAGCTGAACATTGTTGGTGCCAGAGAAGATTTGTCGTGAGGAAACTGGGACTGGAAACAAGGAGGAAGGTGGTTGCTGACAACCAGAGGACTGAAGGTCCCAAAAGCCTCACAACAGAACAGCAAGAGCAACAGCCTACAACACCTGTCTTATGGTGGAGCTTCATAAATTCACAGTCGCAATTAGTATGAGAGAGCAGGTTTCACCTAGGGCTTAGCAATTAAAGCTGGAGTGGGGAGTTGATATCCCCAAGGAAGGGTTAAAAGCCCTTCTTGTTATGTGTGAAGGAAATGTCCTTGAAACAATGGTTCTTCACTGTGGCAGGATAAGGAAACAGAGGTAGGAGACAGCATGGGAAGAATGGCCATGTGGATGGCTTCTGTGAGGGGAAGGAAAGGCTT
Source organism: Pampusana beccarii (assembly GCA_013399365.1). Taxonomy (NCBI): domain Eukaryota; kingdom Metazoa; phylum Chordata; class Aves; order Columbiformes; family Columbidae; genus Pampusana; species Pampusana beccarii. Next base: position 453,485 of record VWYH01003553.1, on the reverse strand, counting down.
GTAATAAATATGAGTCCTCAAGGTGAATTTGATTTTCATTTAAGGACTTTCTTTTACTGTGAGTCAGATGGATGGATGTGAGAGCCCTTTTCAGGAACCGACTCTGTGAGCCTTTTCAGTCCCATTGCCATTTCCTTGTTCTTCCCACCATATCTGGAAAGCTGCTTGGAATAAAGATGGACTCACTACACTCAGGGTGGTGTTTAGGTATTGTATTTATCCATCAATCCCACACTCCAGATTTTGTCAGTTGCCTGAAAAGCTCCAGGAATATTAGTAGTAATTTTTTGTTGTTTTGATTGAATTTTCACTCCATGGTCCCTGGTTGCATGACCTCAGGTGACCTGGGGAAGTGTCATCTTTGAAATGTCAGATCAGCATTAGGAAGAGATGAGAAGCTGGGCAGAGGTGTTTGGGGTGGTCCTGTTCCTGGCTCACACGTCTTGCTTGGAACTAATCTTATTATCAGATTTGAATTGAGAAGAATTTTTTCACTAACATAGGGGCATTTTGAGGGAAAAAGGGAAGGGGGAGGCATTCACCCTCCTCTGCAAGCTGGAACATGGTTTGCTTTGTAAAATGAATTTGTGTATTTTGGAGGCAGGAACTGCTGGACTGGACAGAGTACTCAGCCTGCAGTAGTATAAACCTGAAGTGTGTTAGGCAGTGTATGGTTTTTAATATATGTGAATGGAAGAGGGAGAAATGAATGAATCTTTCTGGGCTTCACAACTAAGGCATGGACATAGCAGGCAGAAAGGAATATGAAGAGTTAATCTAGTCCATGCTGTGATTTCATTGCCATAAAGCAGGATCCAATCTCCCCATCTCTTTCCTGGTAAATATCCATAGGAAAGGAGCACACACTGCAGGGATAGATGGATGGACAGTGCTGAAGTGGTGGCATCATCTCAAAAGAGGGACACAAGGACAGCTGGCTGATAAAGGCATGTATGCAGCTCCATTGAAAAAGAAAAAACAAACCCCAGATTTTAGCATGATTAAGGAAAGGGAATGCTGAATGATGAGTTCTAAATGTTACTGTAAATGGCACTTGCTGGAGTTTGCTATGTGTTGCAGCACCTCAGCTCCAGAGTTTCACAGGGTGCACAAAGACATTGCTAAGGCTGAGTAAACTGAGGCACAGGGAAACTAGGAAGCATGTAAGTAACTTAATTTCAGACAAGGCAGAAGTCTAAATTCTTTCCCAATCTTGCCATTGCTTCTTCCTGGCCAGTCGTTAGAAATCACTCCTGCTTCAGGTTAGGGCTGTGTGATACTGTACTTTTTTCCTGTTAAGAACACATTTTGTAGAAGAGTCCATAATACTGTGTGTACTGTGTAGGATTAAGCTGAATACAGGCTGCAAGATCGCATCAGTTGCAGTCCTCCATTTCAAAATATCATTGATAAAAACCTGTTTTAAATCTTCTGGTCAGGACTAGCGACGCTTTTCAATTTTTAAATGTGTTTTGTGTGGAAAATCCCTCTGTTAAATAATTAGCAAGTGCTGTAAGCATTACTGCATATTTGATATTTTATCTGCCTGGAAGAAATGGACAGTTTTCTTGCTATAGATTAACCGCAATTTATTTTGTGATACTCTGCTGGAAGAGAGACTTCATAGTTTATTTCTTTTTCATCTGACTATTCAAGGAATGGGGCTGGACAGAAAAAGGGTTTAACCGCAACTTCTACTCCCGGTCCCAGCAGACATTTTGTTTACAAAGAAAAAATCTGCACAAGCTGAAAATGCAAAAAACAGAGAGTGAGTGGTATAAAGGATTGCAGTGCTGGATCTTATTTTCTTGGCCAGCACTGGCTATGATGGTTTATTTGTTTTATCTTTGACATATCCTTAGACCACATTTGAGTGTAAATTTTTCTCTGGCAGTGAAAAAACCCTTGCTGCAGTTGCTGTTGCATGAATTAGCCTTAGGTACCAATGGACACTCATTGTGTTTAAAATGAGGAATTTGGCACAAAAAGCTGTTCGGATTGAATCTTTTCCTCCCAGAAATATAGTTACTAATAATTCTTGTTGTGGATTGAAGGATAAAATCACCTTTTAATTCACTTAGATGATTAAGTCTTTGTTCTTGTTGAGGCTCTTTAAGTGGTGTGTTGTGTCAGAAGTGTGTCCTTGGCTCTGCTGTGGGCAATTCTGTACATCTCGGTGCTGTTAGCAGGCTGTGGAAGGCAACACAGAATGGTAACTGTCACATCTGTTTTCCTATAAAGTTGTTTTGTCCTGTCTTTGAATTGTGAGATGGTTTTGTATTCCTAGCACTGCAACTGGCAGCACTATTCCTGAAGGAATAAAATTCTTCAGTCCTCATGTGTTGGACCTAATGGCCCTCCTGGCAGCCAGTGAGAAGCTTTAGTATGCCAAAAAATGCAGACCTGGGCTCCTCAGTCTGAAGCAATAGCCTCCTTCTTAAATTGTGGGGACCAGAATGGCACAGAGTACTCAAGGTGAGACCGCACCAGTGCTAAATCCAGCAGGATATTTGCCTGTTTTTACTGGCTGGTTATACTGTGTTTAATACATCCCAACAGACCAATCTATCTGTGAAGACTGAAGGGGTTATTTACCATCACTGAGATTGAGAGGATTTTTTAATTTTATTGATCAATATTTCTAGAACAGTGTTGAATTGTAGCTTTCCTGTTGTGATAACTAGTATTTTGGTATTTTGTTTCTTAGTAGCTCGGGACTACAGATCAAAAGGCAGTGGATGCAAAAGAAGGCTGTAAGAATGTGTTCAAAGTAGTACAAGGAGGAATTCTATGTAGTATTTCCCAGATACAATGTTCCTGAGGCAGTGTAAAATTTTACTCTATTCTTTAATGAAACTTTTACTCTACTCTTTAATGAAACGAAGTGTGTTTCTTATGTATTGGCCTGTTTGGGCAGCTAGTCTTAGATTTGGGACAAAGTGTAGTGTGATGTGATATCATATCAGTAGGCAATATTAATCTCTGCATAATTTTCCATAAATTTCCATAATATTAATCTCTTCAGGGAACTTGAGAGGAATGTCCTTTTACAACCCCATATAATGAAGGGGGAAGCTTGCAGCTGAATTTCCCAGTATGTGGATTATTTTTTGTTTTTAAAAGTTAGCTCCCGCATTTCAGTGTTGTATTCCTTCTCCTCACAACCCTGAAGAACAGCCTATTCAATAGCTAGCATAGAATTTAAGTCTAGGCATGACTGTTACAGTAAATATCAGCTTGACATTTAGTATAAATTCTTGCCTAAAATATCTCTGGTAAAGCCGAGATCCTATAGGTATGCATATGTATGGGCTGGTACTAGGGTATGATCTAGGTGGGGTTTAAGCATCACATTCCAAAAAAGTAAATCCATGTAAGCCACTCATCACCTCTTCATCATCCGAGCATATGCAGACACCTACCATCTTTATGACACTGTTTTAATCCTATGTGGAATGGCTTCATGCAGACAGCTGCATCTCTAGCAAACATGGACTTTACTGAGTCCAGCACAGAGCTATTTCCAGTCATGAATGCAAACCAGCAAAGATGGTTATTGGCCACCTCTTGCCTAATGGTCAGTCATTAGAGGACTTGCCAAGAAAAATCAGACTTTCAGTGCCCTCAGACAACAATTTCCACTTACTAGATGAGAGATCTCACCTTAGTGGCCTGAGTGAAATCATGACACAGACTCTTCTATGGTTTTCAGAGTTGATTTTTATTCTCTTCCATGCTTGCATGGGACTGTTTTCCTTTCTATAACCACTTAAAATGCTGTGTTCCTTTGGTTTCTGCAGAATTCACAGTTCGGAGTAAGGAAAGGGATAATTTTAACACAAAACTGAAATTGTGTCTGACTTCTGAGTAGATGGAAAGGGGAAAATGTCTCTAGTGAGATTTCCTTAGGTTTTCCTTAATTTCTGAGATTAAAAATGTACATCTTTGCTCAGGTACACGTACTCTCTACCTCAACTTGTCTTTGCATTCTTTGAATAATTATTCTGTTAGGAGTTGTAAGTCACACAGCGCTTTTCAGTTTATATATTTCAGCATGCAGGAGAAGTACATATCAAATTTATGGTCTGAAATTGAATCATCAACCATCCAGGAGGCAACACCTGCAAGAAGGAGCACTCAAAACTTCTTGTCCTGAGCAATACAGAACACCAAGCAGCTACTGGGTTAACTTGTCCTAACACAGAGCAAAAGCCCCTGGCATGAATCTAGCATTACTTATCTGTTTAAGAACTGAGTCCATGTGTTTGGCTGGTGACTTGTCTTGGTTTTGTTTTCCCAAGGGAATCATAGTAAAGAATACACATAGCAGGATTTATAGCAGATAAGTTAAAGGAGATGGGCTCATGAGACAGCAAAGCATGCAGTAGTAGAAAGGATAAGAAGTACCGTTTTCATGCTGTCTGATAAGCATGATCACTTCAAGCAGAATGTAATTTTGATTTCTAAGTTATCCAAATACCTGCATCAAAAAAAGGAAAACAAAGAGAGAAAGCAGATATTTATGGGCACACTGGTGTCACAAGTGCTTTGGTATCCTGCTTTTGTACACTGCATTCAGTATCTAATAGGTAACATGCAGCACCAAAGCACAGAGCATTTATGAAGATGTCATTAAAGAATGTCTTTAAATAAAGTCTAGGCTGCAGGAGAAAGTAAGAAAAAACATGTTCCCACTTAATCATTTGCCTGAATCTTACGTGACTTTTTTCAGGGTAGGGAAAACATGGACTGTTAAGTAGAAACTGTCTGGTGGCAAGTTAGCTGCTGCTCAGAAAAAGGGGTGAAACTCTGTATGGTGTCCTCAAAAAAATGAGAGCCAAGAAGTAGTTGTGATCTGCTGCAGAGAGCTGAAGGTGCACGTTAATCTTTAAATTAATTTAAGTAAATTTAATTTACCGGTAAAGCAGCTATGATAAGATGCTGGAGAGAGATAACGATGTTGTAGGTGTGGGTGGAAATAATGTGCACAGCAAAACAAGCTGGTTGGGTATGTGGAGAAGCGTGTTGCTGGAAAATCTTATGAGACACTTCATGCTAGCTGCGGTATTGCATATAAACTCATGTCACGTGCTGTAGATCAGGCAGGATTCAAATGCTGAAGAGCTCAAGCTGTGGCAGAGTATCTGGCTTTGTGTGGTTGCCAAACGGCCCAGTGTAGACCACTTAGTATCATCTTAACTTCCACTTTCTGCTTGTCGTGACTACATAGTGATACCTCATAGCAATTTTGAGGTTATTTGAAGGACTCTGGTGAAGGGCATCTGAATGGCTACAGCATTGGAGTGGACACAGCAGCAGCTGGAAGACATAAGAGGATTCAGAGGAGAGGAGAAGAGCAGAAGGAAACAGAGAGAAGCAGAAGTGAACAAGCATGGATTGTACAGATAGAATGGAGGTGTAGCATTATGGTGTAGTTTAAGCCCCTACCATGGGATGCTAGGACCTGTGGGAAGCTGAAGAGTGTATCAGTGCTGTTTGCTGAGCATGGCAGACCTGCTGATCTAATTATTTTTTCTGTAATATTTCTGGAATACAAGTCATGTGCAAGCTGTACTGCAACATGGAGACAAGCACTAAAGACCGTTCAGCTGCTGGGATCTGCAAATGCTGATGCTTGTGGTCCCTCATAATCTGATACGGGGCTAGCAGGAGGGGGCAGGAAAGCTTAGTAAAGAGGAGGGGAGCCACAGGACACTTGATTCTGTGCTTTGAACAGCTATAGCTGTCAAACAACAGTGTTGCTTGTTTGGGAGGTAGCTTGGGTTAAAGCTCTTCAGACTTACTTGCCTGGGGCAAGCCTCCAGGCCAGAATGCTCTTAGGAATTTGCGGCTTAAAGCTCCTTGGCAGCAGTTGCCGTTTTTCAGCTTTTGTGGAATTGGAGCAGGTTCCTGGGAATGGGAGGGGAAATCTCAGAGGGTGTTTGTGACACATCTGGGAGATGCATATAGGGAAGGGAATCTGGGAGAAGCCAGTGGGTGTCCTGGGTCTGTGGCAGACCTGGCGAATGGGGGGCTGTACTCAGTCTGTTTCCCCTCTCTCAGCGTGTCCCCAGCTCTTCCTCCCCAGGGATGGCTTCTCGTGTTCTTGGAGTTCCCAGCTCGTTTCCAAAGCCCACAGCGATCTCTTTCTCACCTCATAGTTGTCTTCCTCTATCAATTCAGTTGTGCCCAGAAAAAAACCTCCTCATGGCTTTGCTGTAGCCTCTAGTTATTCTCTGCTGAAAATAAGAGGGTGCCAGGGTGGCTCCTGTTACAAAGCAAAGGGGGGCAGAAGGTGGGTGAGGGTTATTTAGGCCAGAACAGCAGGCTCTGTCTCGCAAGGCATAGGCAAGGTCCTTTTACAGTCTTCAGCTGCCCCTGCCTTGTCTTGGCCTACTGAGCTGACGTCACTTGAGCAGTCACACGGATGTCAGTTTGTCCTTCATGATGTTGCTGTGTAGTTCTTAGGGATGAAACTTTTGTGAGGTAAAGCAGGATCAGACAAGTGGTATGAAGAAACCATAATTGCTAGAAGTAGCAAAACTAACCTAATACAATAATATTTGCCCAGCAACTTGCTACACCCATCACGGAGCAACACTTCAGAGTGGAACACAAATCAATAGAAGTGCTCTTCACCTCATAAAACTCATCTACCTCCACCTGAAGGGCAGTAACACAGCACTATCTTCAGGTACACCTGGCCATGGAGGCCCTACAGGAACATCTGGGACCAAGCTCACGTAGCTGGAACCAGCACACTTAATGCTCCTCCTGACTACTGGCAACTGCTGGTCCTGTCAGCAAGGGAAGGGGAAGGAGAGATAACCACTCTTCTGTAACTTTGTAGGGTTCTTTGCATTAATAATCACCCTTTCACAGAGGTAATGAATATCCGCACTCCTTCACACAGATCCAATTATTGCATGACGATTAATATGTGCATTTAGCCCATCCTGACCTAAACCACAAGATGATGAAGTCTCTTGAGTCAGTTCAAGTCTGCCTGTAGGTTTCTAAACTAGGATCAGTTAATGGTAGGTATTTCCTGCACACACTCTCCAAGCTCCTCTCCCATGTTCTGCCCTTTCCCTTCAAAGTCTGGTTCCAGTGCAGTGATGGTCAGGAGCTCGTGACTGTCGGATACATCAGGATCACAGGTAAATGGGATGACACCTGATGGGCACAGTAGCCTGTTTGTCTCTATACCTTTGAGTTATGTACAGGCTACGTGTATGCAGCTTTGTGTAGAGCTTAAATGAGCAACTGAATTAATGCTAACAGAATATGCCTTGATGAAGTAAAACATTTTCCTTTTCACTCCAGATCTGTTTTCTGTCCAAACTATGATCTTGGCCAGTTGACCTATCCACGTCATCGATAATGTCCTCTGTCTTCTAGTATAAATAAAACACAGCTCTATGTGTTTATTGCAAGCTATCCTGACTTAGATGAATAACCACCTTCCCTTCATTCAGGTGGTGCCTTTGGTGTCCTCAGGGTCCTCATATCCGTGCAGTGTGTAAAACTGGCTGGGTCTTCCCCTAAGTTATCCCTAAAATAGTTCAGTTGTCTTGAACAATTGAAACTTACCTGGACTTTCTTAATCTCATAGCTTTATTAATGAAAGATAAGTTTCAGTGGTCTGAGAAGGCTATTTTCTTAGCCCTTTGCTCTCTCTCCTGGTTTTCAAGGAAGCTGGTTCATATCTTTGCTCAGTCAATGCTTCCATACTGCTTTGCCTACCTGAATTGCAACCCATGCTTCAAAATGCTTGCTTTCTCACTGGTCTTGAAGTCTAAGAAGAATAGTCCTTTACAAACATAAACAGTAGACCATTTAAAATGTTATCCTTCTTCCAGTCACTCCAAAACTGTCTGTCATGATAGGCACCAAAACGTGACCAGAATCTACTTGTGGGATTTACAGTCACTATTGTAGCCACTTCTTCATAAATACCATCTCTCTCTCTCTCTCTTCACATTCACCTCTTTTCCTAATTAGGTTGCAAAATTTTTGTGACAAAGAATGTCACAATTTTGCTCTGTCTTTAGAGAAACATCTAATACAATAGGCTTATCATTCATGACTGGAATTTCTAGGTATTACAGAAATACAGACAATTTTTATTTTATTCATGTTTTCATTTTAAAAAAGAGCATGTGATTTTAAGGAGTATTTTAGGAGATTTTTGTGGAATACTCCTGAAAGAGAGTACAAACTGTCAGTGATTCAGGATTCTATCCACAAAACGGTTTCTTATCTCGTTTGTAAAACCAATATTTAGCACTTTCAGTGTTTATCTGGACCCTTACCACAAAACCACAAATTGGATCGACCTTCACTGCAGGAATGCTGTAATACCAAGACAGAACAGTTTCAAAACCTCAGCAGCTGTGTATTCTTTTGGATATGTAAAATAATAGTTTTTCTAAGATGTATAATCTCACCAGATTCTTAAAGGACACTATCTGGCTGTATCATCACAAAAGTCCAACTATGCCCTCCCCAAAAATGCAAGGCTTTTTTGAAGTGTAACTGTTGATTGTATTTTTACAATTAAAGAAATTCAGCAACGTATTTGAAGATGAAAGAGCATCAACAAAACTAAGAAAGCAGATTGTGTGCCTTTCTTCCCTAGAAATACCTGAAAATCCCAGACCTGATTGGAACATGGAATTTGAGCAATGTTTCTTCTTTGTTCCCCCAGCTCAAGAGCACTGTTCTTACTGCACTAGTGACAAAAATCATAATGCAGATCTCTGGATGTACCGTGAAAATAACAGGGCAGGATACAGAAATTAAATATTTACTTGTGACCAAGTCCCACTCTGTTTAGTACTTTCTCAAATTAAGACTCTTACTAGCAGATCTGATGATTAAGATGAGCTTTCTGATCAGCCTTCTTTCTGCTGAACTCTGACTTGCCACTATCCTGAAAGCTCACAAACCACAGCCCAGGTTCTAATTGTGTTGCATTGGGGGTCTGGCTTATATTTGTATCCCTAGTAGATGAGAAAAGAGCTGAGTGTGCAGAGGAATCTAAGGTTGCATTAAATCCTTATTGCCTGTTACTGCATATTTAAGATGATCTGCAACGCTCCGTCATCTGGAAGATGTATCCCACCTGTGTATGGGCTTGGTTTGCCAATGAAAACCCTTTTATTCTTGTGTACTCCCATTATTGTCCATCTAAAAAGTTTTGTTAGAATACTCAAGTGTTCCCTCTCTGCAGGAATCTCCCACTTCTATGTACATAATTTTGAAGTATGCATACATGTATTAAAAAAGACAGATTTATATATACACACCTATGAGAAGAGGAAATCAGAGATGAGCTGATATTTATGTAGTCCTAGGCCAATGGTCAAAGTGCAGAGGCCCTGGGTAGGCAGGTGAAAAGAGCAGTATATGTTTTCATAACTGAAATCACAGGAACATTTACAAAGTAGCATGAAACTTCTGCTGGAATGCCTATTCTGCATATCCATACAACCCCTGAAAGTTCTGTTAAGGTCAATTGCAGTTCTCATGGATTTCAGGAACATGCAAAGAAAAAAAAATATCCCATTCAAAATGTCTCATCTGATCCTGCTTAACTGGTAGTTGAATGCGCAGAGTTCCCACTTTTCTCAACTGTTGGCTGAGTGTATTTCTTTTATACCTGTGACAGCAAAGGGAGACATTATGTGTGGTGTTGCTGGTCAGAGAGGCTTACCACACTCAGATACCATCACTCCATCTCCTTTCTCAACAGTATCATTAAATCTTACGCTGGCATGGGTTTCTGTGGAAATCCCTGATGCACATAAATGAGTAAAACTATGATGACAGCAAACTGCCTCAAGCTGAAGTATCAGGATGCAGTTTCACTGTTAGCCTAGGCTGCTCTCAGTCCATTTTGCTGCATCCTTCCCCTGTGCCCCACACCTGCCAGCAGCACAAGTGGTTCTACAGTCACATATTCATGGATCAGCCACCCAACTTGGCAAAACCAGCTGCTTTTGGAGAGGGAATAGCATTTATTTTCAGCTTGGGCAGGTCCCTTCCCTTACTGCACAACTTCATGGAGCCCAGTCCCAACAAACAGCAAGGGGGCAGGGGCAGGACATGAGGTTGTCCGTATCTTTAGCAGCAATGCAGAAGATTTAAACTGATTAAATCTTTTGCTAAAAAAAAAAAGTATTAGAAAGAGATTGATAAAAATGTGCAATTTGCCAGAACTTGACAGGTTCTGTTCTCGGATTCCAACATAGCTCAATTGCTGTGTTGCTTTTTGTGGTGTGCCACTTGAATTGGCCTAAGTAACTGAAGAATCAAAGGTGGAGGGCTTGGGATTTTTTAAGGCTCTGCCAAGCATTTGGTAAGAGTAAGCCAGTATATCTGATTTCTGTAGCAAGAAAATAAAGTAAAACTGTAGCCAAAACTACAACTACTGTATACAGCAAGTGGATAGAATAAGAGTCAATATGGCTTTTTCAGAGGGAAGTTGTATTTCATAAATCTATTAGAGTTCTTTGTGATGATAGTATGAAGTGAGCAAAGAGCTGAAAGTGATCCAGTTAGATTTCCAAAGAACTTTTGACCAGGTCCCTCAGTAAAAGCTCATTAAAAATAAATTTCTGATTAGGTAAGAGACAAAATCTTCTGTTGGTCAGTAACTGTTTAAAAGCTCTGTGGTGATGGATAAAAATACAACAGAGATTTGAGCTGGTGCTGGTCTTTTATTACTAAGTGATGTCAAAAAGGTGAAGAACGCGGTGATAAGATTTACTGATGATATTAAGTTCTTTAGGATACTAAAATCAAAAGCCAGCTGTAAAGTTTGAAGAAGGACCCCATGAATAGCTGAATAAGAAAAGAGCTGACAAAATTTGGTGAACTTAGGAAAATCTTAACTTCTCAATAGAGACTAATGGATTCTGAACTAATATTACTACCATTCAAGAAAGGGGGGGAATTGTTCAATCATTTTGAACAATTTGATGAAAATAGTCACAGTTGAAAGGCAAACCTCAAGGAAGGAAACAGAACAAATGGAAAACAATGGTTGATCACTCTTCTTGTCACATATTTCTCTAGGTTACAAGGAAGAGCAAGAAGAATGATCAAAAGTGTGCAACATTTTCCATATGAGGAGATAGTAAATGTAAACTAAACACACTAAGATGTTTGTGTTTTGAGCAAGGATAACTGAGGGAATACTATGAAAGAGATTTTTGAAAATGGTGACTGGTATGGAGAAGAGCAGATAGAGAGCAGTCATGTACAGCTTCTCACAACAGGAGAACTGAATGCGAGTCTGTCATATTCTCAGTTCGTAGGTTCGAACACAAGGAAGTTATCTTTCCCGTAAGGTAGAATTCAATGTGGAATACACATACTGTTAGGATAACAAAAACGAGAATGGGTTAAAAAAAGGAGTTGGAGCGATCTGAGAGACAGGCCCATGGAGGACTATTGGAATTATTGGGAGCTACAGGATATGCCCTGGAAATAATCAGTTTCTATGTCTAATGAGCTACTCACAAGCACCCACAGTTGGCCACTGTGGGTAAGAGGGAATGGAGCTATGAAGACCTTTGGTCTGCACAAATGCAGGCATTTTAACTCCTACTTTCCAAACAGAACACATGACTTTAATGAGCCTTCTAATATCAACCACGTAATATGAGGTTATCACAGGTAAAGGATATTTCAAATATTGAAATGTTACATTTCATTACATGGACTATCCAAAGGGCCTCGAAATATTCAAGTGGCCTTGGTTGTATGCCATGAATGCAACAAGCCTATACATGAGACTAGAGCTCTTCCTCCTGGTAAACACCGTGCCATATGTTTTTATCAGGCCCTAATTTTGGGGAGAATTAATCTTTATAGTTATTACATTACAGTGTCCTAGTTATGTCAAAGTACAGAGCTGGGGGCTTCTTCATTTATACAAATATTGCTGAACATTTAATTTCAAATTCTCAGTCTGGTGGATAATAAAAAATGACTACCCACCAAACTTGGAGACTACATTTTTGGCAGCTCATCGGAGAGAGATTAATATTGCTGGAATTGCTTTGTTTCTCAGTAATGCCTCCTTAAAAACAGCTTCCTCTGAACACATATTTCTATTTTATTGAGAAAAGGAAACATGGTATTAGAAATCAATGTTTTTAAAGGGTAATTTAAAGAAATCTAATCTTGGCAGATGCTGAAATATTTTCAATTTAAAACAAATAGTATTTCTGTCATCCAGTCAGCTTTTTAAAATTAGACTATTACTCCTTGATAAGTTAATTACAAAACAGAAAGAGACTCAACCAATCTAAAGAAGCATATTAATGAAAGTATAGAGCATGTCTAAAAGCTGTTTTTACTGATTTATTGGTGAAATTTTACTTTTTATATGAAAAACCTTCTCCCCAACATCTTAAAGCATAGGAAAAAATGCTCAGTTTTTCACCCAATCACAACTAATTTTTTACATTTGTACACTGATGGACTATTGTTTTTTTGTGCTATCATTCATTATAATAAGTGACAGCATCATAATTGAAATTATTTAAAATATGGTGCATTTAGATAATTCTTTACTTCAGTATAAATATGATTACATAAGAAATGCTGCTACTAAAAATGGCTTGGATGAGCTACCGAAATGGAATTATTGCCTAGCCGGCCATATTCCTCTGGGGGTAGGAAATGAGAAATATCATAAATTCCTCTGGAATGCAAAAAGATAAGAAGAATAGAGGGCACCTTTTTTTGTTGTGTCCGAGGCCTGGTCATCTTTAGCCAAATCTTTATGCCACAGGGCAGATAACCGGTATCAAACACTGCAGAAGTTTCACACCACACAGGCGCTTAGGCTCCACATGGACAAGGGAAAGATGGAATATGTTGCAGCCATGAGTTGAAATGTCTCCAGGTCCATGAACAGAATCCTGGTTTCACTGAAATCCCTGGCAAGACTTTCAACCCAGTGAAGTCACAATTTCATCCCAAGAATTTTGAGTAAATGTGAGCAAAACTCACCAATACAATTACATTGGGTGATTGGTTTTGTAATATTTGCCCACAGATGTCTCTGTAACTGTGCTGCATGTCTGTCTTTTGGGCTTCTTACAGGAAGGACCAGCCAAAATGTCCAGTGGGAATCCTTCCTGGTTAGTGCTGGGGTCTCAACTGTGTCTGAGCCAAAGTCGTGGCAGGTATCAGTCTAACAATTTAATGGTCTGAACGGGGCAAGCCAGAATCCAGACTAAATGCCCTGTCTCAGATTAGTTCACCAATACAGAAACTGTCCCACAGGGCCAGCTGGTTTGACAATCTCTTTGGGATCCTGGCACTTAGTGGTGTGTACTGACTGATAAACCCACTTCAACTAAAATACTGTTTAGCCTCAAATAGCTGGAATAAAATATAATGGAAGAGGAAAAGGTTTTAAATCTTAACAAAAAAATATATACACATCTTCCTTACCCCAAAATGCTGCTGTCCTCAAGTGGACAGGCAGATTGAGCCTTTTCAGATACTGCCCAGTTTCACAGAAACAACAATCCCCATAACCAAAATTTCTGCCATTTTTTTGCAGCCCCACACCAGCTGGCACGCACACACAAGAGAGGCTGATTGTATCTCCTTATGGCTGTTTAACTGCATTCACAGTCCCGTAACAGCACTCTGACAATTCACGGTGAGTAATCTTAGCTCAAGTCCCTGCTTCATCTTCCTGCTTGTATTTGTATGTGTGTATTTTGTATGTAACCGACATGTTAACTAAGATAGCAAGTGATCTGCAAATTAAGGTGGAGTAGCTCCATTTCTGTCATTCTTCACTATCACTTCTCAACACAAACCCACCCTTTTACCAAAGCTCAGCTGTTCTCCCCCAACAGTCTGTCTCACTGCTGGTTTTCTACCATCATCTCCCCGGGCAGGCAAGAACCAAGCTACCCCTCCTTCCAAGCCATGTGCCACCTCCCCTACTGCCCTTGTCCTTGATGGCATTCCCCTGTCACAGATGGGAGATCTTGGTGCTGTCTCTGAGTGCTGCTGTACTGCACATCTCTCCACCTTGACCATACCCAGAACCAGAACATTCTGCATCAGTTTGCTGATTTTTGTTTCAGCACTTGCCATGGCTCAGTCGGCCAAGAGATGGCCAGAGTTTCATGTAGACAAGGTTGTGTTACTCCAACAAGAGCAAACCAAGATGGTGGTAACGGCAGCTGCTGCTCTACCTGGTGACATCCACCACCAGATAAAATAGTAAAAAATTTTAAAGAATGTTTGAAGATATTTCTTGTACTTCAAATAAAACCAAAAATACAGGTTACAGTAAAACCAAATCCTTCAGTATATATTTTTAAAACCCAGAACTTTTGAAGAAAAATGATATCTCCTTTATGCAAGGCTTTCCGCATTACTCCTCACATTAGTACTATCTCAGATACAGCAACCACCTATAAATTGCAATATTGCTTACCTTCATGAATGTGGAGCAAAATTTAGACAGACACTAGGCTGTTGGCCGTACTCCCCCTTCCTTTTGATTAACAACAATGCAGGTACCACTGTAAAGTTTGTAACTTTATGCTATTTAATAAGAATAAGGAGGGGAAGCAATTATGTCCATTATCAAGAAGTATATGAGTGCAGTGTTGTTTTGTTTGTTTGTTTTATTGCATCTGTCCTGTGCACTAGGGATGACAAACCATAATTTGACACAAAATATTCAGAATGGTTTATTACTAAGACGAAGTTTTATTTTAATTTTCCCAGACTACATGCTTTTCTTTCCTTTGCTTTTAATCACAAATATTTGTTGCAGTGAGAGACACGATAATGATGTTCACCTCTTCTATTTAGAGGGAAAACCTGTCTGGTGATGTTTGTTTTACCTTCATCTCACAAAGTGACACAGTCTATGTGCCCTGAAGGATAGGTGTGTTAGCTCTGCAGTTTTGATTTGGGCTTGCTCCAGGTTAGACCATTTTCCAAACACCACTAATTACCACCGTGGAACAGTTTCTATTTTGCTATACATAAAATCACTTCCTTTAAGTGCAAACTTATAATTTTCACAGAGGAAAAATGGAAGTCAAAATAAATATAAGCTGCACTGAAAATTAGATTTTGGATTATTATTCATTAGTTCACATTGACATGCATTAGGGAAGTTACTGTTAACATGACAGTAGGGGTCTGAGCCCAGGCTCCAGTTCTATCACTTGCTTGTGGCTTTTCCATTGGAGTTTCCTGAGTTGCTCCACGGTGGAGCAGTGTGTGAGGCCAGTGGGGAGTGTCACTGAAGACCTCTATTGGGGACTGTGTCAGGCCTGGAAGAATATAATCTCCCAAGGTAAGTCCATTATCAGGGACTGTATTTGACTTGTGGTATTTTTCATAGTTATTAATGCACCAGCTCAAAAGGTCAAGTGACTTGCATGAGATTCTCAGTTTTCATTTGAGGAAAATTGTGTCTCTAGTCTTGTACTTCTGGAGAAAAGATGAAAATATACATGTACAAAGACTTAAGAAGGAGAAGGATACTTTAAAAATTATCAAAAGACACAATAAACATGAATTTTTGATCTGATGCTATGATCTAGAGGATGAATTAGTGATTTTTGAATGTCAGGGATAGGAGAGATTAGGACAGACAATAGAAAAAGGGGTGGAGAAATCTTCTGAGATATTGATTATTTAAAGAGCTGTTGCTGCGTGTTTAAAACGTGACATGATTGTTACTTACAAACCCCCCCAACTATGTCAAGTCAACACAAGATGAAGAATCCATGCAGTGCTGTAGGCTGTGATCTTTCTGGTTGTTATCTCACTTTAGTCAGTCAGAGTTTTACTAACAAAAAACCTGGCCCCTGTTGTTGCAAAGTAGATCCCCAAAAGCCATGTCTGCTCATCTGGCACAGAATTTCTCTTCCACAAGCACCTCAATATGTGCTTCAGGGCTGGCAGCTCGCATCAATCAGTTAAATATGTTATTTTATTTAAAAAATGAAACCAGATTTTACATGAAATATGGTAGGTTTCTGCAGACTACAGTTTGTTGTAGGATGATTAACAATGGCCAGGCCTGAAATACTGTTTTGATGTTTGCTCAGAATACTGAAAAGCTGGAACAAAAAGTATGGTAGTTTAACAAGCTTCCAACTGGTCTGAAGCATACATATAACAGTAGTAAGATCTAATAATAAGAAAGGAGTTTGGGTTGAAGCACTAGGCTGAGTGGGGGAACTCTTTGGGGAAAATTTTCACACTTGCCCCGACTCCAGCTTTGTGCAAGTCCCTTGCTAGCTGGGGAGAAGTCTCTTGCAGCAGGCATTGCCTGTTCCACCTCTGAGTGTCCTGCAAAAGGCTTCACACAGGCTCAGTGATGGAAGCACGGGGTAGAAATCATGGTGTCTTGCACAGCGAAGTGGGAGAGGAGTGGCTGTGCTGCCTGTGTGTTCTGCCATAACCCAGAGGATCACACTCTGCCAGCTTTTGCTGGAGGAAGGTCTCAGTCCTCACATTCAACTGGAATGAAGGTGACACAGTGGGGAATCCAAACTGCTGTTGTGCACCCCACTCCTGGTTGTGAATTGCGTACTGGCCTTCAAGAGATGGGAATCTCTTTCTATCTTTTATTATTGTTTCTAACAAAGACTTGCTACGTGATGATGGCCTGTAAGTGGTTACTTTATTCTCTCTAGTTTCATCATTGGACTGATTTATAAAACTTGTTTAAGTATGTAAATCATATTTTCATTTTTGCTGTGTAAGAATAAGATAGGAGGGTTTGTTTATTGGTTTTGTTAGTTTGTTTTTTAATTCCTGTACTTCTTTTTTTTTTTTTTTGTTATATTCCACATTTAATTTGCAGTCAAAATTTGCAGTGGGTCATTTTCTTGGAATCATGTGCCCTTAAAAAAAAGTGAATTCTTAGCTCATTCAGGGATCAGTATCCCCACAGAACTTCCTGAGACTAGAACAAGTATTTTCTTAGTAGCATTTGACATTGCTGCCGAAGTACAAAGAGAGAACTTTTCTGTTGAACCTGCTGGCTCCAAAATCCCCTTTTGATTAACTAGCCAATAGTCAAAATTTTAAGGGAAGGGCACAGCTATTTCAGAAGTGAAATTTACCAGTTCTTTATAAATGTCTTTCCTTTCATATCCCCTGTCATAAGGCAAAACCTAAATATCTGAGAAGTTTCCAACAACTGTCTTTTAAAAATTGAGAAATTAGAAAATTTGGTTCAAGTGACCAAAACATTCTTATTTTTCACTTTGAACCCATTCTCTGTGATTCATCTTTATTTGTTTGGTTCATGTATTGCTTGCAGACTGATAAAACTCTGTCCAGCACATGTGAGATGTTGTGTAAACACACTAGCAAAAACGTGCTCCATCCCAGAGACAACCTAATCCTGAAGATGACTAGAAACCTAAGGAAGTGGGAGGATTGTTGGTCAATACACTATCTTACCATAAAACATGACATGCTGGCTTTAGCTTTGCAGTCTTTTATCACATGGTTGTAGTTCTAGGGTTGCAGCTGGAGAGTAAGAGACTCTTATTTCCTTCTCACATTGATTAATATTATGTTGTTCTGCTTGTATCACAGCTGGAGACTGTAGAAAGTAGTTGAGAGCCTCCTGAACACAACTTCTTGTGTCTTTCCCTTGCGTGGGCTTGTTCCAGGAGCAGTGAGTGGATAGCTGAAAGGTAGGAAAGAACTATCTAAAAAAGTGGTGTGATAAAAGAAGACAGCTAAAAGAAATGCAGGGGTTTTTAAACTCCTTCCAGCTAGCAGTGCTGTTTCTTGTACCTTCAGTCCATCCTCCCAAACATGCCTACCTTTCAAAATTACCCCGGCTTTGGAACAATGGTGTCAGCAGCTGCAAGACCCCATAGGGTGTGATTATCTTATTTCCTGTCTGTCGACTCTGTTTAAACATATGCCAGACTGGAAAGGTCATTTTTCTAGCGTGACTCTGGAGTGTGCTTAATGATAGTCTTGTTACTGACTGACCTCCTGTACCTACAGGGATTAAACATCTTGGACAAATTTTCATTGCTTGAATCTGTGCCAAATCCTTGTAATGTGTGAAGGACTTGATCACTTCTAAACCAGTGGTGTAGAGCCAAGAAGCTCAGTTGTTTGATGCCAAGGGGCCTGCTTGATTTTTGCAGTAAAGAAACAGAAATTCACAACCACCATGAGGACAGCGAAAGAAAATGTATCTGTGCAGATCTTTATCAACATTCTAATCTGATTGCTCGGTGCATCCTTCCCGGACCAGGCTGAGTGATGCTGCGGCAGCCAGTGCTACTAGAGCCGTGCTACCTTGCATGATGAAAACACATTATCTGTGTCCAGAGCTTACCATCAGAAGCATACACTTAGCTTTCAAAATAATGGATTTGATTTTTAAGTATTTACATTGCAGAAATTAAAGTAAATTAGACCATGGTGTAGTGTTTGTTTTAGCAACTTGCACTTACTCTACTTCCACCATATTTAGTCTTTAAATGTAGCTGAAAAATCTTACTTTATCCAGAATGAGGCTGTTTTTAAGGCTCTTTTTAATGCAACATTGGCTATTAACATTTCACAGCATCTGGCAACGCTGGCTTTTCTGATTATATTGAACCTTGCTGAACAGGAATTTTTGTATCATTTACCATCAGTCCTTTGCACTGCCTGTATTCTGTATCTTCTCCGCAGAAATAGGAATGATGACAGGTGATGTCTCGAAAGATAAGTAATCTTCCACTACATACCCTCTGTCTACAGTAAGTTCTCTAGATGTTGTACATGAGTTTGACCAGGAAAATTCATCATGGCATGTTACCTATTTTAGTTATCCATTCCACTCAATACAGCTACTAAAAATAGCTGTTCTTAGATGAGTATTTCACTCTCACGTATGTCAGTCTGCAGGATCTAATTTTGTAACTAATTTTACAAAACCAAAGACTCATAAGATGAACAGGCTGCATTAACCTACTAACAAGATGTGAAATTGTATCCTTTAAGAATACCTGATGATTTAAAAAATCCTTAGGACAGATGTCAATTAAAAGGAAAAAGAAAGGGGAGGGATTCCAGCCACCCTTTGATACTTATTTCCTCTGCTTCTTCACCGTGTTTCCATTGTATTGTTTCTATCCTCAGATAAACTTCCTGTCACCAAATTAATTTTGCCATTTCATAAGTCTTTTTTCTTTACTTTTGCATATTCTAAGTTACACTACCATTATGTGAAAGAATATTTCTACTTATTTCTAGGCATTTTCTATATTTTTATTGTAAATGAAAGTGTACCTGTTACACATGCATTGATATTTAAATGAATATTTAAACCTATTCATCAGTAATATGGCTGGAACCAAGTTCAGCATCAACCAGTGGCTGATTAGTGGTCTTAACATTTGTGATAAGAACGGGCAGATAACAGTCCAATTTTAAATGAGCAGGTAATTAGAAATTTTTTTGCACACCCTGGTCTTTTGTTGATACTTTCAAGTAGAAAAAGTAGATGACTGAAATGTTTTTGCTAACATCATGACTGAAGACTGCACTGATGGCAGACCACAGAAAAGCTTGCAAAAACTGAGCTTGTGGTTTAACATTGACAAGAAATCTCCAAGGCAGTTCTGCTGTGCACCAGGACAAACAGGATGGGCTAGATTGTGGTTTGCTGGGAAATATGCATAGGAACAAGAAGAGAAGGAAGAATAATTCTTTCATCCAATCCTTCCTTTTTGTGCTCAGGGGCCTGTTGTAGAATACAAGATGTGTTGAAGAAGAGCAGCTGAAAAAATACAGAGCAGCCCAACCTTTCTTCGGAGGTCATGCTGAGCAGGCTGGCAGGGTTGCAAAAGTAGGTGGGCTTGACACAAGTAGGAAGAGCGTACATCTAGGACAGTCTTCAGGTCACACAAATATCACTCAAACATCTCTGAATATTTGAGCTGCAGCTGCTGCAAGAAATTAAACTGGTTTTTGCCAACATAATTATACAGGTAGAACTGTATTTTTGTATGTAGGATAGTATTCACTCCCTACATGGATGTTCTTGTTCCAAAATAACAAAGAATGCCTTTTTCCTTAGTTTATTTATCGTGGAATAAAAGCATCCATACAGGGAGCCTTACATTCATAAATATATTGCTAGATTTTTACAGGTTCATTTTTCAGTGTAGGCAAGTCCTAAAACTATTACTTGGTAACAAAATGTGAGGAGGAACACGAATAGTATTGATGCTGGGATGTTACCCCATTCTGTTACCCTCGTACACAGAATGCGTTGCTGACTCAGGACGAACCATTACACAGAACACTGTTGGCAACAGAGCACTGTGTTTAGCAATTTAAGGAAAGATATGCGAAGCAGTAGAAAGGAATCCAAAGAAGCAACAAAGATGGTTAGACACATGGTTGTGTGCTTCACAAGCACTGAGCTCTCTTAAAATAACACGGAAGGAAGAAAGAAAAGCCAGAAAATTATATATCAGCAGTACTATTTCTAAAAATAATGGTTTTCAAACTTTTTCATGAGGCATTAACAGCTCTTTAAGGGATAATCTTTATTGCTTTGTAATGTACAAAGCAATAAACAGCTGCTGAGATTGATTAATAGCCAAAGCAAAGTTGAGGCATGTAATCAATCTAAAAAGCCATTTATTGTGAGTATACTACAAAGCAATAGAGATTATTGCTGTTGCACAACAAGCCATAAGAGAGAAAACACACACACACACATGCACACACACACACAGAGCAAAACCAGTTGTTTTCTTTTCAAGGCTTGCAGTGCTACGCTGCCTTTTTCCTGAGCTTTCAAATAGGAATCTCTTTGACTAAGGCAGCCAACTGGCCTTACTGCAAGTGATGTACTGGAAAAAGTATTGCTCTGAGAACTTCAGTGTTACCTGAGGGAGAAATAATATTTGTTTTTTTCAGTTCTGTAACCAGAAATACAAAATTCCACATGTATTCATCTTGTCCTTGGAACTGGTACTGCTGTTCATATTACCAAGAAAAACAAAGAACTGGCTCAACAATTGAAAAATGATCTTATTCACGTTAATGCAGAGCTCATTTGTAAATGAAGGCTCTTTGGCTTTTTTTAATGCATGACTGCTAAATCACTTCAAAGTTTTCCACAGGAATACTGAATGGGACAACTGGGTCTCAACTCCAGCTTTTTCAGGCAAATCCCTCACCCCATTCTTTTTATACAACTTTAATACAGCTCTTAATGTAGTGTGTTTTTTACCTCCTCTCATCTTCCTGGGAGGCTGTTTCAGAATCTTACCTCTCCAGTGGTTTTACACCTTCTTAAGAATTTCCATTTTGAATTTTCCAGGTCAGATAATCCCCATTTATTCCTGAATCAACATCATCTTTTAGGATAAATTGCTCTTTGTCTTCTTTAAAGAGATGACATTAAGAGTTTCTCTCACCCTTCCCTTTGGCAGAACAAACAAGCAGTGCCATTGCAGTCTTATGCCATAATGGGCTTGTCCTTTCATCAGTCTCATCACCCTTCCCCGCTCCCATTCCCGTCTCAATCCCTCTCTCCTGAACGTGGACTCTATGGATGGCACTGAGCTCCAGAGGGGATCTCAGCACTGTCTGCCTTCTCCAGCCACACTCACCCGCACTGTCTCCTGGAAATATTTCGCCCAGGATTCCCAAGGATCAAATCTGAATTTTTTGTCCCCCCTTAACCTTCCAAGCTAGTGGTTAACTTGCACTTTAGGCACAACTTGCGTATCCTTGTTTCTGAACTGATGACCCTGCAACTTATGACAGAAATTTGTATTAGTTCACAAGGGCACGGGCTTGCAGTTTTCATTATTAAGTTTCATTCCATTTCTATTACTCTAGTTCTCAAGGTTATTCAGGTCTTCCTGTATCATATTGCCATCTCCTTCCATATTAATGATGTCTCTCAATTCTGTGTCATTAGCAAATTTCATTAACAAACTCCATCTTCCTATTTTAAGGTAATGAAAAAAAATATGACTGAAGATGTATTTTTGAGGAACTCAGTTAGTAAAATACCATTCAAAGCCAGGTATCACAATAGTAGGAACCAAATTCTTCAGTTTCGCATGTGCAGGAAATAAAAATCAGCTCAAGGAAAACTAAATTTTAGATCAAGTGGATATAAACTTTCCAAACTCGTCTTTAAAAATCTGAACTATTTCATACCTGAAATTACCTAAAATTTAATAATACCTACTTAAGATAGTAGAATAAGTCTTTTCATAATTCCATGTGCAGACCTCTTTACAGCTATAAAAATTTAGAGTCTAAGAGTTGTACTCACAGTGTAGTCGTCACTTTGTTTGTTTCTAAGCATTTGACTTTGGTACTTAAAATATTTGTTTTTCAGTTATTTTACCCTAGGAGTCAATTCTACCCTTTAACCAGTCTTATATTTAATTTCTTTTTGCTTTCACACTATTCCAGCAAATCACAGCTTCCCTAGAGAAGATAATCCCCGTGTTTGAGAACATATTCTCCATGAATTCCTGTTCCCCGTGGGTTTGAAAGTTAAAATTTCCTCATTTTCCTAGTTTGGGCAGCCGTACCATTCTTCTCACAGGAAACACTGGGCCTAGATTCACACCTTCTTACCCCTTCCCTACTTCTTATGTGGTTGTGTTTTTTTGTTGTCTGTTTGTTTTTCCAGTTGGAGAGTTCAGTGCCAGCAAAATCAATGAAAATTATCGGTGATATTTCTTTTTTTCCTTTTAGCATTTTATTTGCAAAATTATTGTCACTGCAGTACCTGATCTTTTGTCAAATATTTTAAAGAAAGTTTCCATTTACACCAGCCAAACTGAAGCTCATACCCATCTCAGCTGTGTCTAATGCTACATTTCTGTTGCTGATCAATCTCAGAAGAGTGAAAGAGATGTTGTTTTGTTTTTTTTCCAGCAGAGTGTAGATAGTGTCTTGTTTTGATTTAGCAGAAAATGACCTACTGGAAGCTCGGTTGGCTGTATCAGCACAGTAGTGCAGAGAGGGGACTGCAGCTTGTACGGAAGGAGGAAGCAAAGAACAATGAACTGCATTGAACAAGGCACTGCAGCCTAATGAGAAGTGCTGCATAATGCCAGTGTAACTGGACCTACAGAGAAGTCCTCTGCAGATCAACCATTTAATATCAAGAGTTCATGCAGGCAGAACTTCTGCCAGTAAAATTGCTTTGTCATAGAATCATAGAATCATTTTGGTGTGAAGATACCCTCAAGATCATCAAATCCAACTGTTAACATAACACTGGCACTAAACCATGTCCCTAAGAACCTCATCTATGTGTCTTTTCAACACCTCCAGGGATGGTGATTCAACCATTCCCCTGGGGAGCCTGTTCCAGCGCCTGACAACCCTTTCCATGATTAAATTTTTCTTAATATCCAATCTAAACCTCCCCTCATGCAATTTGAGGTCATTTCATCTCGTCCTATTACTTGTTACTCGGGAGAATAGCCTAACACCCTCCATGCTACAACCTCCTTTTGATACAGGGAATTAACTAATTAACACTTGAAGAACTAACACCTAAAGAACTAAGGAGGTAACACTTAGAGAGCTAACCCTTAACCCACATCACAATCACCTAGCCTTGCTTAGCTTTGTGTAACTTATTGTATGAGAAACAGGAGTTCACTGACAACTTCACAGGCCTTGCAAAGATAAAAAAACCTTGGGTGCATCCTTGGTGCATCCTTGGGTGAACTAGATAACAGAAACTTGGGCACAAGACAGGAGATACACCAGTTCTAATCAGCTCATCAGTTTGAGTCCCAGCCAACTCAGCACACCAGGCCAAAGGTAAAAGTGTACAGTGGAGAAGACCCTGGTTGATGATCACTGCACAGGCACAACCAGGAGGGGCCAGAGGTGGAGACTATGGAAATGATTTCCCAGAACTCATTGTAATAAGAACCACCTTCTTGGGGGCAGGTTATGAATATGCATAGGCGTTCCTAGAACTTTCATGAATATGTAACACTTTACATCATTTAACCAAGCTCACAGCTACTGGAAATTTGCACACGTCTTAGGTGGAATTATTCCCCGGTGTGTCCAGAGCGCTGTAAATAAACATACCTACTTTACAATCACAGCTTGTAAAGTCATTTCCGTGCCTCGCTGTCACGTAGTTGTAGAGAGCATTCAAACAAGGCCAGAAACAGGTGTACAGAAGAGGAGATAGAGGGGACTGGGGACACATGCTGGCCGGGGCGTTGGAGAGGGGAAGGGCAGCTGGGCTCTCCCCTCACCTCTTGCACTGCTACCACAGTGCCAGCAGCCACCAGGACTCTCACGAAGTGCCCTGGGGCTGGGTACGCTGCTGTTCTTGTTTGAACAAGAAAGTTTTACTGGCAGAAGTTCTGCTGGCATGTGCTACTGACATAGCTGCTTTGGCAGGATGTGTTCACATTTGGCTGTTTTTTAAAGATGCAGTGTGTCCTCAGAGCATCAGGCTTTTATCAGCAAAAGAAGTCTGGCATGACGGGAGGCTAACACAGAATACCTTGTGCCGCGTTCGGGTGATCGCCTTCTGGTAATTTTTTGCAGCATGTTTTAGAGCTGCCGTTGTATACTGTGGGTACAATGTCACATAAAATTTGTGTAAATACTGGGTTAGGTTTTCAAAAAATTTTCTGTCTTGTGTGACAACCTATTTTTATTTGTATGGTTTCTTCATATTGTAGATTTCTCACTGCCAGAAACCCAGGCTGTATCAAACAGCAGAGCTCTCTTGTTCATTTAGGGCAGATGAAAGGATTCTCTCATATCTACAGAGCAGCCTAAAATATTGGGTACTGTGAGCAAGTAGAACACAGAGACAATGAATGATAGCTAACTATTTGCAGTAAGTATTTGCTGCACTACAAGAACAAATTGTAGTTTCGAGTCATACTGCGAACACTGAGAGAAAATTTCAGGGTTGGATGTCAAGTTCATGGCAGCCTCACAGCACATTCACCCTGAGTTAAGAGCTGCTTAAAGAGGAGACAGTGGCGAAATAGGTGGTGCCAGCTTTCTGGAAAGCTGTGCCAGTCTGGGTATTTTGGCATTACTTGGGGTGCTCAGTCTCTAGCGAGCCACACAGAATGAAGTATTTCCTGCTGCACGGTCTTTTCATGCTGGGTAATGTACTGGAAATAACAGATGAACCTGATAAAATGGGCTTTCATAACTGGTGGAACAGTAAATAAGGTTTACGTCCACTTTGGTCCCATCTTGTTTAGAATACATAAAATGAAAGCGGTGCTTCTCCATGATGATCTCTCTAGACAGTATTTTACATGCATGTGGTGTGGGAGAAAGCCCATGCTTGCCTCCCCATCTATCCTGTTTGCATTAATGGAGTTACAAAGCCAGCTCTGGCAGTGAAGGCAGCTCTGGCTGGAAAGATGTTTGTAAAAACAAGAACCTGGTAACTGGGGGGAAAAAAAAAAAAAAAAAAAAGTCCACCAAACCACAAAACTCTAATTTAGCATTCTCCTGCAAAAATCATGAAGGGTCTCATTGGGTCCCTTCATGTGCTGAGTGGAGTTTCATCTTGTTTCCCAAATTCAGCACAAAGTCAGTGGCACTGCTTTATTCTTTTTCCATGACATTTCCAGATATTAGTGATAAGTGCATTCCTTAGATGGCTATCATACACATAGAATATATAGATGGATGGAAAATATGTAGCACTTAGAGACCATATGCATGCATGGAACCTGCTGGACCTCTGCATAACCATATGTGTAACATGAGTTCTGGAACAATGAGTCTGATACATTATGAACATGCAGCACCTGTGGTCTGCAGGCAGCCTGTATATATGCAGCAAGTGTGATGCATTCTGGACACGTCCAGTTTATCACGTATTCACGGATATTCTGCTCAACACATGCACAGAAGGTCTGGCATGACTGTGTATGTGCTGTGCTGTACATGGCTGAGACGTCTGTCTCAGATTTCTTAGACACAAATCAGGAAGTCCCAAATTCTGTAGAACAATTTATTACAAATATATATTAACTCATTTGGTTCCACTGTCACTAAAAATCATCTAAAGTAATTTGAGCTTGTTCCAATGATACTGCATGTTATTGCTTTAAAGCAAGTGTGTTCTGTAAATTGTGAATGTGCTCAGTCACTGCAGTAGCTTTGTTTCTGCTGTGAAAGTTTTGGTTTTAACTTTTTGGACTTTTTCTGAATACTGACATTTCAGTACTCATAATATACACTCCCCTTTCCCTCCCACCAGCAGCTGGTAGATAAAATTTGACAGGAGAATGGATTAGGAAGAAAGGCAACAAACGCTGATTTAGAAACCCTGAGAAAATAAACACGATCGCTACATTAATGCACCAGCCCTTTTACAGTGAATTCTCTTCCTAAATTAACTACATGTGTTCAGTGAGCTCCCCAACGGGTTCTGTATCTCAATAGTTCTGACTTTATCCATGTCTGTGTTCCCAAAAATCTCTTCTGATTTAGTCAGTTCTTGGTATCCTTCCTTGCAGGCTGATGTGAATGATAAGAGCAATATCCCAGCTCAGGATGCTGTCCATGAGGAGTGTCCAGCCATCGTAAGGAGTGCACAACCAGCTGGCCATAAAAGGAGCACCTCGGACCACTAAACTTAAGGCTGTGTCTTGTGAGAAAACAAACATTTTCTTCTTCACCTGGCACTGGCTCTTATCTCAGCTTTTAGGCTTTGTATTGGATTGTGGCTGCCATGATCTTCACAATTTCCTTCCATATCTATTTATTCTTAAAAAAAGGCTGTTGCCTCAAGTATCCCTTCGTGCTCTGGCTGTAGAAATTTGGGTCTTAAACTGAATAGTTGCACCAAAGTCATGCTGAGTTCTGTCTGTCTAGTCAGGTCAAAAGGCAGACTGGAAGAAAAGCCGACATTTCACTAACACGCCAGGGATTTCCACTCCCTGGGGGAGGCAGCAGAATTAACAGGAAATCAATGAAAGCAGATATTGATGTAGGGACAATCGCATAGCAGGTGTGTGGCTGGTGGATGGCTCACAATGCTTGGTACAAGAAGTCCTTGCGTGCCGTGTGTCAGCAGAAACGCACCAGCCGAAGGGTATCTCACTTGGGAAGCCAGCATAACGTCACCAGGAAAGCTCAGGTTCTTCTTGACAGGACTGAACAGGCAGCAGGGAGGGAGTCAAGTGCTGGCCAGAGTGAGGGTAAGGTGCAGAGTTTGCAGGATGCTGGCACAGTGACCAAATCACACTGAACAATGCGAGCTAGAGATTGATCATGGCAATTTCCAAAATCTTAAATTTCAGCCAAATGTGAACACGATTTAAGGAATTAAAAAAAAAAAAAAATACATCTACCACAGAATATTTAAGGTTGAAAGGGACCTCTGGAGATCATCTAGTCCATCTGCCCTACTCAAAGCACTCCACTACAGCGGGTTACTCAGGGACTTTTTCAATCAGGTTTAGAATATCTCCAAAGATAGAGACCACACGACCTCTCTGAGCAACCTGTTCTAGTGTTTGACGACCCTCACCATAGAAATTTGTTCCTATGTTTAAATGGAGTTTTCTGTATTTGTTTGTGCCTGCTGCCTCTTGTCAATTCACTGGGGACCACTAAGAAGTCTGGCTCCATCTTCTTTGCACCCTCCCTTCAGATATTTATATATTATTATATATTTTATATATTTATTCTTTTCCCGTGACATATTTCCTCACTGTAGATAATAGAGATCTTCATATACCTGTTTGATTAACATTTATTAGACCACGTAGTATAGGGGTTCTTTCTAACTGCTGTAAAATGAACTGTTTCACCTGCTTTTGTAATGAGCTGCAAGTGATATGAAACACAGAGCTTGTTTAACAGCACATACCAGATGGTCTATGTAAAGTTGAATATGACAGGAAGATTTTTTTGTCCAGATTGGAGGTGGCACTGTTGTTTTGTTTTGAAAAAAAGAGGAAAGAAACAGGGGGAAATGGGGCTTGCATTGCCAGTTGTGTTGCTGAAATTGCACTGGAGGCTGGTCTTGCTGGTCAGCAACAAGCAGCAGCAAACACGATCAATGAACACTTGGCAGGCAAAGTGTGTAACATCGTTAACTGATTCTGAATTACACTCAAATACAGGCCTTGTATGCTTGGATATCCTGATAAGTTTGATTTGTAGACAAATTTAAGTTAGCCAAACTGAAAAGTGAGACTGGATACCAGCACAAAATCCCTTTCATGATTTTCAAATCTAAAAAATAACTTGAATGAATATCACATAATTGAATACTTTGTATTTTTTGGTCAGTTAGGCAGAACTGCTCAGAACACCCTGCTTTTACCTCAGCAATCTTTTGAGCAAATACCAGCTTGACTAGACAAAGTCATTTTATATGTTTTGATGATATTTCCATCCTAAAGCAGTGTTATTGCGAACAAGAAGATTTAATTAAGTAGCCGCATTTAAAATAGGTGCTGAGAGACTTCATTCAATAAAAAGCACATGAGAAAAGGGATTTAAGCGAGAAAGTTGTATCAGTTGAGACATAGCAGAGACATCACAAAAGAAATATTTGCTATAATTGCCAAAGCTCAGAGAATGAATAAAAAATTAACTCTTCAATTTGATGACCTAGAAAATAGAGGAGAAATAATGTGCATATGAAAAGGATTAAAGAAGAAGCCAAGAAAGAAGGCTTAGTGGGTTTAACTGGGTGGATTTAAAAATTGTTTAAAGAATGATGAGATGATAACAGTAAAAAGAGATTCAAACTGGCTTTACCAGGAAACAGATCTACACATTTTTCTGTGAAACTTTGCTTGTATTATCTCAATAAAAGAAAGGTTCAGAAGAAAATAACAGAGAATGAACTAACTGTGAATGATCTGAAAATAACGTGCACGCACACACACACACACATTCTTTTGGCTTTTAAGGAAGACTATACAAAGAAAAGCAAGTACAATACTAACGAGGTTTTCATTGCATCTGAGGTATTGAACTTGGCTGCAGAAGAAAAAGGAGTAGATGTCTAATTATTAGAGATAAAGTAGAAGGCAGCAAAGATAATGGCATGTGTTGTGTAAACTGGGTAGGGTTACACATGGAGATCTTTTCACTGCTATCATGTCTGTCAGAATCAAACAAGGACCTGGAAGAGGATGTTTTTCTAGAAGAAAGTGGCATAACAGTCTTGTAACGCTATTCAGAAAGACAAATTAAAATGTCCACGGGGTTCTTGTCTAACAAACACAAGGAAGTAAAAGTTATAATGTTAGTAAGCAATTAGCATGAGCAGCTTTAAGTCAATAAGATATATATCTATATTTACATATATATACAAGATGAATTTATTTGGAGAGTGCTTTCAGATATACCTGATGTTATAAAGGAAGCAAGGAAGAAGCTTGGTCAGATGGAGCTGTATTTGTTGTGTTTTCCTATTACTCACAAAGAGATAATAACCACCCTCCTATAAGCAGTTTTTAGATAAATTTCAAAATGCATTTAGAGATAGTGAACAAAGGCTGTCCTCGTCAGTCACGAACAACCCACTTGCCGCCACAGGCCTGTCTTTGTTGTTGTTAGGTGTCCGGAGATTTTCTGATACAGGGTGGTGATGGCATTAGCCATCCTGGCAGCAGGACGTGCACAAAAAAGCTGATCAGTGAGCACCTGGTGCCCCTGGCCAATGGGGTCCCAAAACCTGGAGAGGGGCTCACCTTTGGTAGGGCCTCGCCCAGGTGGCGGCTTGGTGGGGGCACACCGTGTGTGATCCCCTCCTGCCGTTCCAACAAGGCTCTCCAGCCTGTGGGACCGATTGAGCAGAGCTCTGCTGTACATAATGTGAAAACACCCGTATTTTGGCCTCCCAGAGAGCAGGATTGCACTTCTGGACCAAGAGGAAGCTGCTGACATGACCAACTCAACCCCTGGTGCCCGACCAGGGTGACCCTGGGAAGGGTTTTTGTGGCTGGTCGCATCTCAGTCCCCTGGTTTTATTTTACTCCGAAAAGCTTTCAGCATCTCCGTGTCCCATCTGTAAATCTGACCTCAGAGAGAAGGTATCACAAAAGGGCAGGTTCAGCATTTCCAAAACGAGTTACCTTTGCTATTCCGAATACGGACTTCTGCCACTTTTACTGTGCCCTAAACGTGCGCCAGAACAGCTCGGCGGAAGCGACCGCCACCAGAAAAACAACAATTAACGGGCGAGCGCCCCGGACCCCCTCACTGCCCCTTCCCCTGGGGTGCGGGGACGCCAGCCCAGACAACCGGCAACCCCGGCCCGCGGGACCGGCCCAGCGACGCCGCGCTCCCCTCCGCCCGCCCGGCCTGGGCCGCGCATGCGCCCGCAGGTGCCCGCGCAGGCGCCATGGCGTCTCCGGGCTCCCCCAGACCCGCAGGTGCGGCTGTGGGAGGGCGCGGGGCGGGCGGCACGGTACCGGCGGGGCCGCGGTTCTCCGGCGGAGGTGGGTGCGAGTCCCACCCAGCCCCAACGCGCTGCCACTTCGGCCGCATTTCACCTGCGGCCCGGAGGCCGCGGCGTGTACTGTTGCCATGGGAACAGCGGGCGGCGGTTCGGCAGGGTGCGGGGCCCAGCCGCGGCGGGGCGGGAGAGCGGGACCGCGACCGGCGCCCCGCGAAGGCGGGTCCCGGCCCTCCGCCGCTGGGGGCGGCGGTGTTGGCGGGGCCGTGAGGCAGAGCGCCTTGCTCAGAGCCCGCTGCCGGCGACAGCCGTGCCCGCCCGGCCGTAACGCTCGCCCGAGGGGGCGCGGAGCCCCGGGCTGGGGTGTGCGGTGAGTCGGGCGGGGGGTTGTGCAGCAGTGGCTGGGAAGGGAGAACGTCCGGCCCGTTTCCCGGCAGCTTGCTGTCCGCCGTGTCCGGGGTCCCTCTTGTTTTGCCGAATTTCGGTGGGTTACTTTGCAAAGCCCGGATCGGCTTTTACTCCACAGGTGCTGCTTATATGGGGAGTTCCTCTTGGACATTTTATCTGGCAGCCACACTGGAAATCTTGCTCGGTCGAAGGCTGCAGGCTCAATTTCTCATAATATTGTTCTCTTTTCTTTTTAATAGTGATTGCTTCAAAATTTCACCAAGCTGAAAGCTTATCGGTTGTGATTGGTAAGTTGCTGATGTTTAAAATTGTATCTAATAATACCCCTTATTAATTCACTGTTATTAAGCCTGTATTTGGATGCTAACTATTCTAGAGATTTGCCTGAGCAGACAGAACCCGGATTCAAATGTTGGTGAGCAGAGTGTTCACGACTCGAGTACAGGGTTTCTCCTTATTCTACCTAGTGATTGCAAGTATGCCAGCTCTGCGTGCTGGCAATTAAATGACACTGGCTTTGAGATGGGAGATAAGGTGGCAGAGTCAGTGTGGTGCCGCATCTGATGTAGTCAGCCATGCTTCTCTCATGTGCTGATTGACCGGGGATGAGTGCTGTCAGGGTGCAGCTGTTTCGCTTCTGTAGACAGCGAGGACTAATCTGGGGTTCTCTGGCCTGTACTCTTTTGAGCTGGGGTTCTCTGACCTAGTGTCACTCTCTACTGCTTTTGGTTCTTCCTAAACAGAGAAGACTAGACCTCTGGAGTAAACAACTCGGGAGAAAAAAGACCAGAGCCCAAGTATGGCTTTTTAGATGCTAGTGTAATACTCTTCTGCCTTCTGGTAGAGAGTCAGAGAGGAGGTATTTATCTGTGCAAGTTAAGGCTACCTGGGAGATGGTCACAGCAGTGGGGGGCAAGACCTTTGTGTACCAGTTATGCTGTCCCTCTTGACATTGCAACATTCTCTTTATCTGTCCCCTGCTGGGATTGGGGAGCAAAATGGGAATGCCGCTGGATTTTCAGAAAGAAGCGCTAACAATTAAGATTATTTCTTATTTGCAACTAAGATATTTTAAAAGGGCTACAGAGTAGAGTTTGTGAACAAACAGAAATTCTTACCAATAAATACAAAACCAGACAGAAATAGTCTTGTATAAACAACGAAAAGCAAGGGTAAAAACATTGTATGCTGGGCAGCCAGTGCACTTGTTCTCCTTCCACTTCTGTGCTTCCACTTTCTGCTTGTCACTTTTATTTGTTGCACCGTATTTTAAATTAGTCTCTGGCACTGCAATGGAATGATTCAGGTACCTTATTCTCATCGAAGTCAAGAAAGCTTCTGGTGACTGGGAAGGTTTTTCCCTTATGCGTGGCTCTAGGTTGTTGTTTTCTAGGAAAATAACTGGCATAATATACTTGAAGGTGCTTCCTCAAAACTTCTGTAGCATGGGACAGCAGAGAGCAGATGAAACTTCTTTCTTGAGTACTGCTGCAGCAGAGCAATTGCTTGATGCTTAATTGTTTCAGCCTTAGGCATTATAAAATAGAAAGTACAGATTGTCTTTCTTTTGAGAAAGAGATGGTGGTTGTATTGTGATGGCACAGCAGCCGAACTCATTCAGGTAAAGAGTTACTCATGGTTCTTAAATGCTTCTAAGAAAAGGTAAGCTTTCTTATTCTGTCATATACATATATAAAAACATCTCTTATTTTATAACACTGTTTACTTGTTTTTCTGTGTTCTGTTACATTTTCTAGCTAACAATTGTGGGATATCAGTTAATAATATACTGGTGCCATATCACTGCCGCAATTCTAAATGTGTATAATACTACCTTATGCCAAAATGACAAAGCGTTAACGCTCTCATCGGGCTGGCGGTAAGTCTGACGTTCCGCTTGCTGCCGCCGCACCGCGACAGCTCCCAGCTCGCTCTGATCTCAGCCTCGGTGCTGGGAAGCGGCGGCTGCGCCCACCAGCCTTGCTGCTCTCGCCTCTCTGCTAAAGCAGCAACACAGCCGTGAGCTCAGTCAGGCATTTGAACTAAGTCATAGGTTCCCTTTGCAATGGTAATTATTAAAACCTTGTTTTTAATGGATTGGAAGTGCCCAAGTAGCAGGACCTAATTAAGCTTACAGTAGAAAAAGTTCCTTTGCCAGTTCAGAAGAAATAGGTAAGAGATGAAGGCATCAGCAAAAGGTTATTATAATGGAACTGTGGCAAATAAATGTACCTCTAGGATAGAAAAGTTACAGTTGACAATAGCATTAACAAAAACTTAAGCTGATTGTATCAGAGGTGGTGCTGTTTCACAGAAACACATCATATCTCTCAGGTTGCTTCTTAGTTTAACAATGAAGAACATGTACAGAGATTCTATAAAATACACATTTCAATGTCACAGCACAGAGATTTTAAGAACTAAAGAAAGCTGTGTCCTTCAGAGATGAAATGTAAGATATTACATTTCTTGAGAAGAATTATTTTAAAATTTAGTGAGGTTGATGGAAATATATAGACCCCAAAAAAAGAAATGTTAATTAATTCAAATTTCTGATTTGTAGAATTGTGTTGATTATCTTTTAATATTTATTCACAGCTATTTTTTCCATGTATGGTGGATAATAATGGTGTCAGACATATGGCCTATGCAGAAGACCTTCCACTTGAAGGTCAAAATCTTGATTCTTAGTAGCTGGGAGAATAGGGAATGATTATCTACCTTCTCTGTTCAGTGAGGAATGGCTGTGTAGTTGCTCCAGATGGCTGCAGTGGAATTCCTTACTTAACTCTTTTGAATCATTTGTAATAGAGGGAAGAGGAGGGAGCACAGAGAGCTAAACTCAGTCACAGTGAAGAAAAGTAATGTATTAATGGTAATCAAAAGGATTTAAAACACTGACAGGCTCCTGATCTGTTCCTCTGTTTTGTAATTATGCATGTTGTAGTGAAAGAGGTTGGTGCACTGCTCCGTAGCATCCAATTTTATCTTGTGTAGTTCAGCTGAAGGGGTTGGTTTGCCTATTAAAGAAACTGTGCCAGAATGTACAGGCTCCGAAGGATGAAACAGAAGAGGCAGTTGGAAATGTAAAAATGCAGGACAGGAAGAAGTGAACTAAGAAACTAGAGAAATAGTATTTTTTGCTCCATAGCGTAGAAATAACCAAGATGATGGCATCTGATCTACTGTTGTTTCAGTGTCCTAAACTATGTGAGAGAATAGAACCCACCAGATGGTCTGAGTCAAAGACGGTGCAGAAACGTATTTTTCTCTTTAGGTAAGTTTGAAAAGCAGAAGAGGATCTTAGGATGGTTTAAGGTTCGTGATGTCTTTGCTGTAAAATGACGAGGATGGTATCTACAGAGAACTGCACCAGGATAGTGATGGATTTTGGGTGGCTCGAGAGATGAAGCAAGTCTTTTGCTGCCCGCTGCATTTGCTACAAGATGCAGCAGGGCAGAACACAGATTCAAAGTTTGGGTTGATAATTTATCTCACATTAGTTTTATCTCTGCATGTGCTTGAGGGTGGGTTCAGGAGCTGTTTCTCTTGGAGAAAAAAAATAGCTTGCCTGTTCTTCCTTGTCTCTGCTTATCAATTACTGGTAACTGTGTTTCAGTTACTGGTAGTAATATCTCTTTGATTTATTGGAAGCTGAAGGTTGATAGCTTATTTGGGTATTTCTTACGTTAATTGGAAACAAAGTTTCTCTTTACAGCATATTACTAAATTCTTGGTTTGGTTATGATGTTTTATAAGTAACCAGGTGTTAAGAAACATATTTTCTGTAGTACTGGAGAGTACCATGTTTGGCCCAGAAAGCACTGTGGGTACTGAGTGTGGTGTAGTTTAGCTCCTTCAAAAAATGAAAGGTTCTCCATGTCATATGCTTTCTGCTCTTCAGTATTTTCCTACAGAACTGAGAAATTGCGAGGAAAATACAATATCAACAAGCCTTATTTTCCACTACTGCACCACTGTCTGGGATTTTGTTATAATATCCTTTTTAACTACATTGTGGTAGTATAAATATTGATTAATTAGTAGATTATAATTGAAAACTAACATTATATTCTGTACCTTCCATTATATTGTACAGTGTTCTTCTTGTGCATTACTTTGCAGAGGAATGCAAGCTTCGAAGAGTAAAAATACACAGAAGGCAGAACCATTCTACAGGCTTTCAGTTCCAAAGCAGACCAGTTCTGAAATTATAAATGAAGCCAGAAATGTTCTACGAACACTAAGAACTGGGAGACCGTTCACACCTACAGAAGACCAAAGGAAACTTTTTGGATCTGGATCCTCACGAGCTCCTCAGAATAGACCCCCTTCTGTTTTTAGGTACTGTGGCTTTAAGATTTTTTTCAAATATCCTTTAGCAGCAAAGGATTTGATTCTGTAATTATGTTTCTAGTGATTTTTTTTCACCTGCATTAATTTGTATTCCTAATCGCATCCTTGCCTTCTTCTAATGATCCTTACTGTTGGTATCTACACATCCAGGAAGTTCCTGTGGATTAGAGCTACCAGAGGCAGTCATTACACTAGTTTTGTGTGTGGAGAATAGTATAGGAAAGTGATCTGTACCTCACCTTTTTCTTAAGGCAATGTATGCTTTTAATTGAGATAGCCTTCAACTTTTTCCTAGAAGCTGTGAAAGCTTACTTGTTTCCACATAAACTGTAGATCTTTTATTCAGAGCTTTCTCATGTCTTTTAAAATACAAAATTGTAGGTCTCAAAGTTTGAAATGCTCTTTTTTTAAACAAAAGTTATACTACTTCAAAATTATTTCTACGTGGAGTTTTGTTATGTAGCATAATTCACAGAGCTTAATAGATCTGTCTCTTGTGACGAAAGAGAAAAATGAATGTGTATTGGGCATTTTACATTTTCCTAGTCGTGTTTTAGCTCTCCTTATATGCCATATAGCCTAATGACTGTAGAGAGGAGATATGAGCTGCATTTGTAATGTTAGGTGTCAGGCATGCCGGAAAGGGTGCTGAAACATGTTTGAGTGACCGTCCAAGTAAGTCAGAGTCGATGCTTTTTTCATGGCAGCGCGACTTGAGGCGCTCAGTGTCTCTGGTATTCATTGCTGCCTAGTGTTGTGAGTTTATCGAAGGCAGGAGCCCGAGAGTAGCTTGGCTGCTTGTTAGTGAGCAGGTGCTGAGGTCGCTCTGGCTGACACCCGTGCTTGCTCTGTCCGTGCTTCTCCTGTGTATGGCGAGGAGCCTGCTCATGCCTGCGCGAACCTGGAGTTTCTACCCTGCGTTGTTCTGCAGCTTGTGTCGGATAGCTTGGCCACTAACTGCAGTTGGCTTCGTGCATGAATTTAAGCTTATATTAGAGAGTTGTTATAGATGCGTATGAAATAAACCGTATCATGGCTGATGTGCAAATGATCTTGTAGTTCTTCTCCCTCGATGCTGCTGAATTCTCAGATATCCAAGTTAAATAGCGTTTGTGGAAGAAACATGATGGTGTTAAAGTTCTCTGTCACTCTTCCTTTCTTCCCCCTTTTCCCTGTATTCATTAGCAAAGGGAAGAAGTATGCAATAAAAAACAAAAACAACAACAGCAAAAGAAACCCAACCACAGAACGCTGGATCAACTTTATTCATATTATGTTTAATTTCTTTATAATAGTCTTCATGCATCCAGTTTTGATGTGACTGAATCAAGACCAGTGTCTGGTATTCGTCTTAATCCACTAGATCACGTGAGTACTCTGGCAATGACTCTGTTCAATACTGACATAAAAATATGTGTATCAGTAGTGTTAGGAAAATATACGGGTTAAACAGGTTGGAGAGACATGGAAGCTTGTTGTAATGTTAATCTGAGGCTTACAAAGTGGGTTTTGCCACTTTTTCCCCCAAATAAACCTGAAACTAATGTAAACTATTTAAAAATCGCTATATTTCATTATAATTCTAAGTGACGTGAGCAAGAATCAGAAGACAAATATTTGCATCAGCTTTCTTGTGTAAATTTACTAAAGTAGAAAAAGGTTATGAGCATCAGCTTGAACCAGCAATGTGCCCTTGCCACCAAGAAGGCGGCCGATGGTATCCTGGGCTGCTTTAGGAGCAGTGTTGCCAGCAGCTTTGGGCAAGTGATCCTTCCCCTCTGCTCAGCACTGGTAAGGTCATACCTGGAGTGCTGGGTCCCATTCTGGGTTCCCCAGTACAAGAGCAACTGGAGAGAGTCCCGTGAAGGGCCGCTAGGATGTTAAGGGACTGGAGAAAGCCTGAGGGGTTTGGGGCCATCAGCCTGGAGAAGGCTCAGGGAGGATCTTCTCCATATATAAATAACTGAAGGGAGGGTGCAAAGAGGACAGTTCTAGGTTCTTTTCAGTGACAGGACCAGAGGCATCGGGCACAAACTGAAACACGGGAGGTTCCCTCTGAACATAAGGAAACACTTTTTCACTGTGAAGGTGACCAAGCACTGGCACGGATTGCCCAGAGAGGTTTTGGGGTCTCCATCCTTGGAGATCTTCAAAAGCTGCCTGGACACGGTCCTGGGCAAAATCATCTCTAGGTGGTCCTGCTTGAGCAGCCGGGTTGGGCAAGATGGCCTTCCAACCTCAACCATTTTGTGCTTCTGTGATCAATAACTTGAAAGTAACTAGAATGATTGTGCTTTCTATTTGACTTACACATCTATAAAGCGTAGTGATTGTAGTTTATTTAAAAAACAGATAGAGGTACTTGTAAGAATCCCTTTTCTCCCTCTGTGCAAATTTTGAACTGTTTTCTATTCATAAGTATTTATTCTTTCAGACATCTTATGTTTAATCTTTAAAAATAAGGTTAAGTCACAATCATTTGTTTAGCACTTGAGAAAACAGAGCATGCTAAAACAGCTAAGTATACTTGCTGTATATATTGTTTCTTCAAGACAGTAATCTACATGTAACATTATTGAGTAAATGCTGAAAAAAAATTCTAAGAAAAGTTATACTTCAGTAATTTTGATAAAGTTATGTATTTATATGAATAAAATTTAAAAAATCTGACCATACTTACATTTAGATTAGATATATCCACAGTTGGATTAAAATACTGGTGTTAAATTTTCATTTCTCTTGTGTGTGAGAGTGGAAAAAAACAGAGAAAACTACTGTTAAGACCAATGCAAAAACTGCCTTTTCTGCTTTACCGATGGAGATAAGTTAGTACACTGTAAATGTAGAACTTGTTTTAAGGAAATTGGAGAGAACCTTGATCTTAGAGGTCAATGTGTTTGTGTAGGGCACAAGTGTTCTGTACCAGAGGTTCAGTGGGTTGGTTACATCCTCTGAGGTGTAAGATACTGACATAAATAAGACTAGAACTTGAATGTTTCTGGATCTGTGTGATTTGTCTCAGTGTGCTAGGAAGTGGTACAAATGATATGGACACATTTGAAGTGTTTTGGAAATCCTGCTTTAGTGCTCAAAAACCAAACCATAAAGAATAAATGTGCCGCTGGAATTGTTAGTGCAAGTCTTTGGCACAACTTTTTTTTTCGACAAATAAGCATACAGAAGATGATGATAAATGAGTATTTATGAGGGAAATAAATAATTGGGAGTTTCATTTGCTCTACTCAGGCTAGTTTTTGTTTTCTGCACCCCAGATGTTTGCTTTTACATGGCTTTCTGTGATGCTAATGGTATAGATGTCTGGCTTGTTCAGTGTAATGGTATCATTAGANAGGGAAATTTCCATTCTGATAAAATGGTTTCTCCTGATCAAAGTAAGAATGTTTCAGTACATATTATTTTGAAAAAAAAAAAAAAGTGCATTATGGGTTTTAATAGTGTTAATTATGTGAATTATTATATTAAAGGACCCACATGTCCTTTCAGAGTAAATTTTAAAAATATTTAAATGACTTTAAGGCCATTTGAAAATGCAATTTCCAGAAATGACGCTGGCTTTCACTTGTGAAAGTGAGTTTAAAGTTGTGTGCCTTTCTTTCCTATAGATGTCTAAGTAAACGAATTTTAACTGCAAGTTTTCTTCAATGAGTCAAAATAGCATTAAATGCTGAAATGTTTTAAAGAGATATTGAGGTGGCATCATCTAAGGAGATTCCCCAGTGGATTATTGACCAAAAAGGGAGGAGTAAAAAGGAATTATATGTCTTAACGGGCCTCCAACTACACCATATTTGCTGCTAAGAGTTTCCTTAGCATAGACTTAATAAAAGTTGCTAAATGTGGGATTTAGAAGTAATTTTCTTGCAGATGGGGAATGGCTTGACATTTTGGCTTCCTTTACGTTGAGTCATGATAAAACATGCTGGAACCCTGTCTTTAATGAAGACTCATTTGTAATAGTGACAATTCTTACATTGCCTGGGATTGTTACTTTACATGATAGACTGAATATCTCACTTTTAACCTTGTTGCAAAATAAGTCTTATACAAAAAGTACTAAAATTTACTTCATTATTATGTACATATTCTATAAATATGTATTAACATCTTATCCCCCTATATGTAGTTTAATCCATTAGCCTTAAAAGTTGATGTTACTAATTGGACAAGTTGAGAACCTAATGTATTATAATTATAGCCTGATTTTACCTCATCTCTCCTTTGGGGATCATGCAAATTTTTGTGCAGATTCTTATAACGTATACATACCAAGGTATAAGATTTACAGCTATCTTTTGCTTGAGGTCCTTCATAATATACAGTGTCTGAAATATAAACATTCATTTCACAAGGTAAAATCCACCTATCTGTAAAATGGAAATTAAAAAAAAAAGGATGAAAGATTAAAATGTTAAAACACAAACACAAAAGACTTAAAAAATTATGTTCATAAGAAGACTGACTACTTTGCTCTAAATAGTATTGAGGTTTCTCACCTTTTAAATAGATATAAGCAAATTTTGATAACATAACACAACAAACAGTAATTCATTTTGAGCTCTGTCACATGTATTGTGTAAGATCACTTCTACAAAATATATTCTCTTTGGCTATTTCAGATGAAGAGAATCCAGATTCTGAAGAACCTGCTATGAAGAGTAATCTTTGCAGAAGTAATGATAACTGCTTAGCAGAGCAAAGGTCACACACACCATTTAATGATGACAGTAGACAATTAATTTGTAATGAGCATATCAGCAGATTGGAGAGGGAAGACTTCCTAAAAGGGACAGCAGGAAGATTTTTATTTCAACTGGGAGGAGAAAGGTCAGTATTGCTTGAGTGTGGTAATGTGCACCCTCCACACAGCCCTCTGCCTACATATTCAATTGTGCAAGTATCAAAATGTTTAAAATCAGTGGAAATTAAAAGTAGCACTATTTATACATTAAAACAAAATTATGTTTAGATTATTAGGAAAAAGAAATATTTGTGCTTCTGTTCTTAGGAAGTTTCTACACTGAAAAGATTAATTTTTCCAAAAATTGTTGGTAGGAATTGCTCGATATGAGAACTCTAGTTTTTTTTGTTAATTAATATTTCAGAACTAAGTCTTCTAATAATTGCATGTAGAATACTCAAGTTTAAATTCTATGTGCTTGTTTTTATAGTTCAGGCCTCTTGTTTGAAAGTGCTATAATTCTTCCCTTAGCTCCGCAGATGGGTAGAGCTATGTTTTCAGTTCTGGTGTTGGGGAAATATGTGTTCATGCACAAAAAACAGGCTTAAACTCATTGGCAACAGAGACAGAATTTTTTGGTGTGTCTTTGCATATTTTTAGTTCATTTTTTTTGATGACCAAACAGATGTAAGAGATTGATGAGACTTATGTGCATGCAGTCTGCTTTTACTGAACCTAGATTATTACATCCATTCTGTAGTTCACAGAACTGAATTCTTGCACAGGGAGGAATAGTCTTTGGCACTATATTCAATAGGTGTATCAGTCACTGCATGGGTAGTTGGATGAACAACTGGTTTGTGCTAATAACATTGACAGATCTGACAATCTCTACAACAAAGAATGAATAACAGTTTATTTTCAAAATACATCCTCTAAACTCTTGGTTACACTTAAATATAAATACTTCCCAGTAGATACCTTCTTTCTAGTATGTTTTTATGCTTAGGAAAAAAAGTTTCCCTGGATATTCTTAAGCACCTTTGATATTAAGTAATATATTCTTAATTTCATAAAATGAAATGCCTTTCATTTACTAACTTGATGATTATACTGAATAGTTTAGAGAATGTTGTCTGTTGAGGCTATTACAGCAAATGATACAAAGCAGAGCTATTGTAACATTCTTCTGTTATATCAGACTGAAAGCAGGATTAAAAAAAAAATCTGAAAGACTGGAGATTTGTGGGAGCAAAGAAGAAGTTTCATGAGTATGGAGGGAGGGAAAATAAGAAAACAAACCCAGCAATGAAAAATTGTGCATGAAGGAAAGTAAAGCACCAAGGAGAATCATCTTCTCCCACGAAAATCATTGACCCAAAAGACTTTATAGGTGAGGACTGGATGGATTATTATACTACGTAAGTTATTGAAATTCAACTTGTATTTAGTAGGGGTGTAGTGTGGAGTACTTTAGTGTTGCAGTTGAAATGGGTAGTTAGTTAATAGGATCCAAGTGTCTCTAATAAGGAAGGACCAGTTGATACTTTTACTAATTAGAAAGAATGACCTTCCTTCCGAGTAATAATTTTAAAACTTGCAGGTGTGATTAAATAGTTAACTCATTATACATCCGTGATATCTGTTCAAAATTAAATACTGCTCCTATATAAGATTGAGAGCTCTGCAGGTTTTTGATTTTGGGTTTTTGTTGCTGGTGCTTTTCACAAACACCCATTCGTATGGCATTGTGTACCATAATCATGGAGTTTTCTGGTAGTCTGAATCACAGAATGTCGTGATTAACCTTATTTACCTTGATAGTTTTTGAGAATGAATGGCTCCTCTGTTGAAATATTCTAAGGGACAGGCATCTTTACCTTCTCCTGTGGGTTGTGCATGCTTTCTGTGTACTTAAGACAGAGATGATTTTTGCCAATTCTGCTCAAGAGATGCTGCCTGTGCTTGGACCAAGGATCACTAACAACATTTGGGTGCTCATATGGCTTAGAGTACCAGACATACCTGTAAAGCTGCAATAGTTTTGGGCCCCTCATCATAGGAAGGACATTGAGGTGCTGGAGAGAGTTCAGAGAAGGGCAACGGAGCTGGTGAGGGGCCTGGAGCACAAGTCTGATGAGGAGCAGCTGAGGGAACTGGGGCTGTTCAGCCTGGAGAAAAGGAGGCTGAGGGGAGACCTTATTACTGCCTACAACTGCCTGAAAGGAAGTTATAGCATGGAGGGTGTTGGTCTCACCTCCTAAATAACAAGTGACAGAACGTGGGGAAACTACCTGAAGTTGCACCAGGGGAGGTTTAGGTTGGATATTAGGAAAAAATTCTGCACAGAAATGGTTGTCAGGCAGTGGAACAGGCTGCCCAGGGAAGTGGTGGAGTCACCATCCCTGGAGGTGTTTAATAGGTGTTTAGATGAGGCTCTTAGGGACATGGTTTAGTGCTAGAGTTAGGTTAGGTTATGGTTGGACTCAGTGGTCCTGGGGGTCTCTTCCAAACAAAATGATTCTATGATTTCATGACAATATGCACAAAAATAATACAAGATGCTTTCCTTTTAGTAAAGGACAAAGATCCCTTATCTATA
The DNA here is from genome assembly GCA_013399365.1 of Pampusana beccarii. Taxonomy (NCBI): domain Eukaryota; kingdom Metazoa; phylum Chordata; class Aves; order Columbiformes; family Columbidae; genus Pampusana; species Pampusana beccarii. The sequence continues at coordinate 410,960 of VWYH01003553.1, read as the reverse complement.
TCAGCCCAAGCAGTTCATGCTATGATGGAATGGCTCTGGGTAATCTCAGTTGCTCTCACACATTCTAATTCATGGCTAAGACTTACACCAATAAACACGTTGGTTCAGTATTCACGTATGGTACTATATAAGTCAGGCAGACCTTGATCTTTTCTGAGTGCAGAGATGTCATTGTTCATCTGACAAGGTGGCTGAAACATATCACAAACATGCCCTTCATGTAGTTCATTGAGTTTGGTCTTGATAGGCGTTGTATATGAAAGGTTCCAATACTGTAGAGGGGTCATTGCAGTAACAGAATTTTGGAATTCTTTCTCAATAGAACATCTTTACAGGTACCAGATGATCACTATGATTAGATTGCATCTGCTTCTGTGTCATAAATATTATACTTGAGGCATCTTATATGAAGTTAAAAGATATTTTTACTTAGAGTACATTTTATTCCAGAATAATAGGCTGAGAGCTTAAAGGAATGTGAAGACTTATTACCTGGAGTCCTGTCATTCTCCACGTGGAGCAGTTCTGTCAGCCTCAATTCTGTATCCCAGTGACTTAAAACCCTTGAACGAATTAAGCATGAGGATTTTTGAAATAGTATACCTCATAGAGGAGAAAGTGCATGAGGCTCTTTACTCCTTTCCCCAAGATCTTCTATATGTACCAAAATTACTTTTCTAATAAATCTCTGGTTTGGTTAATGATGAAACTGTGGAGCATGCCAAAATAGCATGGCAGATTCCTGCCATTAATGCTGTTACGTTTATTTCAAAGAGAACAGAAGGGAGGCATTTTATTCCAGCAAGAGACTTGCTCACTTTCCATCTCAAATTCTTCTGTTGTCCCGGGACTGATGAAAAGACTGAACAATGCTAATGAAATCACTACCGCTTTATAAAGGTACTAGGGTGAAAAAAAGAGAAAAAGACCTTCTGAGGGGAAGAGTTGTTTGTCATTTTGTTTGCAATTCTGTTTTGGAAATAACCATCTAGTTATAATAGAGCAGGTATATTAATTGAAGCAGATTGAATTTATTGACATGTTGCCTCAGGAAAGCAAGGAGTAATTGCTGACAGTCATAAGGAAGCTAAGTTTTGTTTACATCTTCATCCAGCCGTTGTGCCTTGCCATCTATTGTGATTGCTATAAAAAATGAAACTTCTAAAATGTTTTCTCCATTCATATATTTCAACAGAAGTGTCAGCAGTGATAGCAGATTTGTTGATGAAGGGTAGCAGTTTCCCTGGTGCGAAAAGATTATTTTTTTTTCCTCCAATTTCTCAATATTCTGAAAGCTTAGATGTCATTCCAGGACTTCTTAGAAACATAAATGCCTTCAATGAGAGAGAACTTGGTGGCAAACAGTTGCTTCCCAAGTGGCCCGCTCTACACTTTTTAAAGTAGGTGATTACCATAAATAGCTACAAAAGGATTAGAAGGTGCTGTAAAGAAGATATACTGTGTCCTACCTTTCATCATCATTGCTGTCCTTATTAAATGCTTGTTTGACAGAATCCTTGAGAGGTGTTTATCAACTGCTTCCGTAAGACTATTTTCTCTTTCTTGTGCTTTTTAAGGTTTTGGAATGTTTCAATAGAAAACTACAAAAGCAGGGGACAACTGAATACTGGAAATCACTTCTGTCTGATTGCTTAAACTAGCTTCACATCTGCACCCAAAATATTAATTCCTTCTCAAAGAAAAGGATTCCTACAGAAGAGATACATGGGCATTTCCTTCAGGAAAGAAATCTGTTTTGCTCTGGGTGAATTTTTGAAATGAATGACACACAACAAACTAATATTCACACCATGATTTAGCTGATATTGCTGCAGATTGTCCAGACTTCTTTCAGGATTTGTCTTTTCTCGTTACGTATATTCTCAACTTCTGGAATTCTCATACAGACATAGGAACAGGAAATTAATCTACTCCTAACTAATCTTTCTGTATTTCTGCCTCAGGTGCACTAGCCATTCAGACCACTGATTTAAGAAAGAAACAATGGAGTGGTGGGAAAGCTTTCCCAGGTGGAGCTTTCTACAATGTTTTCCAAATAAAGTGTGTCACTTGGCTTTCCAAGAAAGTGTGTGTTTTTATATAGGGTCAGAGGATACTGAGAGAAAATTGAGAATGAAGAATTATTTTTTTCAGAATTTTATAGACTTCTGAAAAAAAGAGCAGCAGGTAGCTGTTAATCTCTGGCCTCTTGCGAAAGAGAGAGTGGGCTCGTTTTTGCAGTTTACTCCAAAGGGAGTCTTTCCACTCCAACCATCAGTCTCAGGCTAAGGTAATTGGTCTCCAAATCTGGGAGATGTAGGTCTGCAGGGTCCTTATGACCAATTGAATGGTAGTTCCAGAATGGGATAGTATGCTATGGAAGGGGTGAAAAATAAATGCCAATTCAGTCCAGGTAGGACTATAGTAACAATGGATTTAGATTGAATTTTTGCTTAGAGTGAGAATGCTTATGCAAGATCCAAGTTAGGAAGATGAAGATGCTGTGGTTTTCAGACTCAAATATATTTAGGCTAGTATTTTAGATATTTTTTTTAATGGTTAGAATTAGGCTATCAGTTGTCTGTTTGCTTAAAGATGCCCTGCCACAAATACATATTGTTAATATTTTCTGTATTAGGCAGAAGATGCAAAGACTGTGAAGAATAAAAAGAGTACGGATATAGGTTTTTCATCAACCTCTGCTGTTCTTTTAGGCCATACTATTTAACATGTGCATGAAGTTCTCTATCAACAGCCTGTGTAAATAGAATGCTATATTCTTTTTATCGCTGGAGCCGTCATCTATAATAGGCTATGACCATGATTGTGTTTATAGAGGAATTGTTATTTGTTCATCTTTAGGATGACTAAGAGTGTAGTTGGCCTATTTGTCAACATATTTTTGCAAATTACCTTGCCCTTCTACTGTTTATCCTTTCTCATATCAGTGGAATCAGTTACAGTTATAGTCTCAGTTACAGTTTTCACTGCATGCATTTTTCTCTTTTCTGGTGGTGTTACTTATGATATAATCCTCTACAATTCCTGAAATAATTTCAGGACATCTATATTATCAGTTTTTCAATAATTTACATGCTTTTGAAAATCTTCATAGCTGAGAAACAGGACTGACTAGAAGTTTGTGTCATCGGTTTAATACTTCAATTTGTATTTCCTTTAGTGGTCCGCAAGTAATTTACTAATGTCTCTGTTATGTTTTCTAAAAGGAAAATAGTCTTTAAAAATTGGGCTGTTCTACTAAATTTTTTTTTTTTTGAGGCACACCTATTAATTATTTCCACATTGTGTTTGTATCTGTCTTGTTTGTCCCTGAGATGACATCATAGAAAGGAAAGTTCAGTGGTAGCTGAGCAAAATAGGGACATGTTCTCTTATGTGGTTCAGTGAAGGTCAATTCTTTGCCTAAAAAGATATCTAAATTCTTTATCTAAAAAGATATCAAGTGTCTTTCAGGCGCTAAGTTATGGGTCAGGAAGAAATCACCTGGTTTAAAACAAAACAAAACCCACAAAAACATATTGCCTACTATTCAACCAATGAAAAGAAATACAGAAACCTAATTCTGATGTCCTTTTGGCAACGTAAAAGGTCTGGATAGTATAACTGAATAGGAGTAAATGCATTAATGAAAAATGCAAATGCTAATTGGCATATCGAAAAAATTAATTTCTATGAGACTGAATGATGAAACAAAATACTATTTTTTTTCTCATTTTTCCAAAAGCTAAACCCAATTCCTATTAGTTGCTTTGGCAAAAATACTAGGATGTTGTTTACACTTCTTTTCAAAGTCTGCAGAGCAGTGTCTTTGTTATTAAAAATCAGTAACTACGGTTTAGAGTTAGAACTCTTGTTTCTTGGTCACTAAACACTTAGGGTGGAAGAATCCCAGTAGCAGAGGACTTATGTTCTAAAGCAGTGGCTCCTAAGCATTGTGTAACTGAATGTTGTCTGAGTCGTGGTCTCTCTTGCTTGTTCCAGCTCCACATCTGACTCCCCTTCTCCTTTGCCTTGGGGTTCTTGTACCACCTTGTTCCTTGCTGCAGACTCAGGGCCTGCTGCATCATATTTCTTGCTCTGATTCCCAGGATCACCATTAGTTCCTTTTTAACTTTCCCTGGGGCTGCCATGCTTCTTTTTGAGATGAAGCTGTTTATCCTAGAGAACAGAAAGCTTGGAAGGGGTCATATCAATGTACATAAATACTTGAAAGGAGGGTGCATCGTGACACCCTGTTTGGTTGTGTGACAAGAGCTCTTCCTTCTCCCTCATAGCAGGCACTCAAAAGAGGAAAAACTAGTTATTTACCTGTTCTTTTTAGAGGCTTATTAGTTGTGTATATGCTTTTACAACACGTCCTTGCAGCTTTTCCCTTTGTAGTCTATATAGAATTTGGGAATCTTTGGTTGAAAGGAAAATACACAACTGCTTAAATAGTCAAATGATCCTTATCAACAAAAGGCATGCCATGCTGGATACTGCTAGCATTAAAAATAAACCCAGTTTACAGTGTGGATGTAGTCACAGTCTGAATGTACTTGTCAGTAACATCTCAAAGAACTGTCTTTCTGAATGACGTATCTCTTTCAGGATTACCCACAATCGAGGGACTGAGCTCTGATCAAGTCTGAAAGAACACCTTTGTACCTAGTAGTCTTTTTGATACATCTGGCTTGCCTGAGCTTTGCTTAGCATTCCTCTCAATCAGCTTTTCTTCCCACTTAGTGAAATGTCTCGATTTTTGGATGCGGATACATCACATCTGGCTTTCCAGTGCACACAATGCGCGTTTGTAAAATTGGATGTTCAGAGCTTGTATTTATGTATAAACAGTCTGCATCTTTTACTTATTACAGTGCTTAGGCTGTTTTTAGAGCCTCGTGAAAGGTTAGAAATTGCTCTCCTAGATGTTTGAAGAGCTGAAAACATCGATATATGAAGGATCAAAAAAAAATTTATAAAAAGTTGAGTCATGTTTTCAATTTTAAAATTAACAAGAAGAAAGGAAGTTTGTTGGGGCTTGAAGGGGATTAATGGAGGAAATGAAGGAATGAAGGAAAATACACTGGGGAGAAATAGCGTTACTATGGGGGGGAAGATGGAAGAAAAAAGACAGGGTGGTGGTGGGGAATGCATCAGGGTGGAAAAACGCAAAGATGGAAACTGAAAGAGAGGTACAGGCTGGGCACCCTAGCAGCATCCTCTTTGCTGGAGGTATCTAAGAAGCTTTTTTTGTCACTGTTAGAAGATGCTGGACAAGTAGGACTTTCAGCATAACCTATTATGACTTTTGTATATTTTTGTTACATAAATTGCTAGTGTACTTTTACATTAAGTATGACTGGTTTTGATTTTGACCTTGTCAAAATAAAGACAAAAAATAAAAGTACTGTAAGGACAAACAATGAGACTATCAGGGACTTAGATTTGCTTATGAGGAAGGAACTTAGAACAGTAGTGCTATTCATATAGAAAATGCTCTGCAAATATAGATGTGCAAAAATTGTATGCTCATAATTACAGTTTTCTGACTTAAGAAAAAGGGCATCAAAGAAATAAAAGGAAATGTAAAGGCAATAAACTCAAATGCTTTAGAAACTGGTTTAAAAATAAACTGAATCCCACACCCCAAGTACATATTACTTTACTTTAGAAAATGCTACTAGAAGTTAGCAATGAGGCCAACATTTTATCAAAAGCACATGGAATGGATGATAAGAGATCTTTTATGTGGCGACAACACAGACTAATGCTTCTTATCAGGAAGGAACTTCTGAAGAGGTATTTTTAGGGTGTCTATGCCAGTTCTATGTCTTCTTCTGGTACACTAAAAAAGGAAGTTGAAGACAAGCTTTTGGACTAACTAGACTATAATCTAGTTCATATTTTTATGAAATGTATGTAAACATATGTTCTATAAATGTTAGTATTTTGGTTTTTTCCAAGCTCTCCTCCAAGTTACCTAGAAATGTTGCTTAAATGTTGCTCATGTTTAAGATTTACTGCTATTTGGAAATTTTTGTGTGGACCTGAGTGAGAGAAAATGCTGTTTTGTTAGTCAGTCTCCATAAAGTCCTTGGATATTAAGCCTCATATCCCTTCTATTTCTGATGATGGAAGCTAGTTTTGTTCTTCTGATGTCTTCAACCACCCCTCATCCCAAGGAAGTTGCCTTAAGCAGTCATGTAGAATTTGCCAACAAAAGATACCTATAAATACAAAATTAAGGGTGCTTTGCAGAGTCTTGTTGACTTCTGGATCACCAAGTTCATAACTGAGTTTCATTTCTGTGTTTAAAAATGGAAAAGGTATTTCCAGACACCAGCTAGTGTCTACTGTGTATGGCTTCTCACAGTGTTTACTCAAGACACACTGTACACAGCCTGCATGAGAGTAGCTCACGGCCTTTGTAAGACACTGTTCAGATTCTGGTTTACATGGGATAGTCCCAGTTCCTCTCTCTACTTCAAGAGAGAGAATCCATAGATTCAGTTTAGACGGATGAAAGAGAAGCGGCTCATAATCTCTGGAGGAGCAAAGTCATGTGAGATTTTGGCACTTGCAGAAGCAGATAGTAGGGGGCTAATGGCCTTTTCCATACTCGCTGCCCTTATCTTTGCTCATTCTCCGTTATTCCTGTTCTTCTCTTTGAAAACTAACCCTTACATTCTTCATCCTTCATTGCACTATCTCAGTTACTGTGCTCCTTTGTTCTTCTCTCACTTCCATGTTTTCTAGTTTTGCCTCTCAAAGTTGTAATAATATGTAGGTGTTACAAGAACCTTACCATGATGAGGAGAGTAGTGTCTAGAGGGAATGCCTTTCAGTTCGACAATTCAGAAAACACAATCATGTTTTTTTTCTTTCCAGTTAAGCTTTGCTACCTCACTGATCAAAGGCGCTTGTTAGGAACAATTCTGTAGAGCAGCATTAAGTTTTTAGTATTAGGCTGTATGTCCCCCTTAAATGGTAACTAAATAATCGATAAGGCACCAGGGCTATGTCTGTACTAATAATAAATAAAAATTAAACAAAGAGTCACTGACTTTGTGGCCAACTGCTGTGTCGTGGATTCTGGTAATACAATGAAAGTATTTTAACCCTCTCTCCACCACACAAAAAGTGTTGGCTGGGGTTGCCCCTGCCTCTGCTTGTCTGTGGCCTGTGCACAGGCGTTTGTCAAGGAAAGTACTGCCTTTCTTGGGCCAAAACTGTAGCAGGGACCATGTGAGTGTCTTAACAGTCTGGAAAGGTGTGGCGCAACATTGAAGCCCATTGCCAGACTGCTTTACAAGTAAAGAGGTAGCTGGATTCTCAGGTGTTTAGGGCTCTGCAGTATGAGGGAAGAGCCCAGGCACTATTCCTCTATTGGGATCTTGCACTCACATTTGTGAATTGCACCTTGCTGTTGTGTGCAGCTTCTTTGGAGAGAACTACCCCAATTCTTTGCCTCTGGGATGCAGTTCCTAGAAATGTGGTTTTCCCTGAAATACCACTGAAGGTGAGAGTTTGCAGATTTACCGTTAACAAGAGGTGCATGGCAAGAACAAGCAAGTAAACATCTAAACATGCAGAGTTTCGGAATAAATGCTACTTTCACTTAATTATGCAGGGAAAAATACTGAACACAATCCTGCAGTGCTGGCTCACCTTCCTTTTGGAAGTCCACTTAGTCTGTATACATTCAAGAAAGCAGTGTTCCTCCTAGGGACTACTATGATTGCCCTAATATGAGAGGGATAGAGATGATCCAGTTGCCAGGTTCTTTTTCCTCTGTAAATAATCAGAGCCTCTGTCAGTTGATTTCTTGATGAGTCTCTTATCAGATGATCAGATTTCTGCCAAATGACTTTGTTTCCAAGGCAACCACTCTCTTGACAAGCCAGTTCCCTTCAATAGTAGGTAACACTTTTTAGAGTAGGTTGATTACATTTTAACTGCATAGTTCTTAACAAGATATTGCTTAAGTTTCAGCCTTACATGAAAGTGAAAAGATAACAAAGAAGCAAAAGTCTCTGTAACTAAAATGGAGTTGGCAGCATGGTAAAGATACATGAAGGGATTTTGTAATCTCTCACAAAATTCATGAATTGTGCATACTCCCTGAAGACAAGCCTGCCCACTAGTCATTCTTACGTATGTACTCAATGTATTCTTTTTCTCAAAATAATGAGAGTTCCAGTTAAGCTGTTTAACTTGTGAGGATGTTTCCCAAAAGTACAGATAGTTCTGTGAATACCAGCAGTACAGCAATCTGCTTTCCTACTCGCATACGTCTCTAAACTGGTCGATACTGGTGTTTAAGAAATCATAGGTTTGAACCAGACATTTTTTTGTTGTTAATGCAGTTCGGACTGTGACATGATCTTACCCTTCATCTCAAATATGTGGTGTTTCTAGCTGGTAAGTGTTCCGGTTACCACATCCTTTGCTTCAGTGTCTTTTCTATTCAGCTGCTTTTGTTTCCTGTGAAACTTGCAGGTTTGTCTTTGTTACAGTTTCTCGGATTCATCCTGTGGATTTACATTTTACAGGAAGAGGCACAGGCAGAATACAGTTACAAAACTTTCTCTGAGGGAAGCAAACTCAAACATCCATATTCATATAGGCAGATAGTATCATGCCTACATACATTTCTGAAGATACTGATTTCTGAATATAGCTGGGTTAGTATCAGGTGACTGAAGTTGTTATTCTCTTGCTTATACAGTGTCGTTTCAGGTTATAGTCTTGATTTCAGGGATGGTTGAAACTCGTGGAATAATTTCTTAAACTTTTCAAGTTTGTATGACAAGGTTTTCAGATAAATGGAACCAAATTTTGGTTTCTGTTAATACACTGAATTGTATTTATCGTGTGCTGTAGAAACCCTGTTTTTTACAGATGTCGGTTTATATTAGAGATGTCAGCACTTTTCTATTTTTTTTTTTAATCATTGCTTCCCCGGAGCTGTAGGAATTGCTGTATATGAGCTGAAAATATGTCAAGATAGTTTGTGTATGCATTTGGATTTTGGAGCACTTACATCTTCATGCTGTAAAAAGAAAGTGTTCTCCACTGTTAGCCATAATGAAGCAAGTGTTCCTCTGTAATGTGATTGCTTGGGAAATCTTTAACTGATCGCAGGGGACTGTCCAGACTCTTTTGTAGGGAAATGACCCTACAAGAGCTTTGTCTTTTATTCTGTCCCCATCTGTTGATAGGATGACTTACATCTTCTGTCTGGACTGGCAGACAGGATTTAGGCGCCAGTCCCGCAAACCACTTAAACAACAGTTTAGCTTTAAGCCTTATAGCAACTAAATTAACAGGTTGAAAAAACAGAAATAACATTGCTAACACACCACTCTTACCTTTAGAAGGAAGTTAAGAAGGTTAGGTTGTATTGGTACATGAACTGTAAATGGAATAAGAAGTATTAATTTAAACATACACTGAGAATAGAAAACATAGATAAGACTTTTGTCTTCAGTACAGAATTTAAAGGAGGAGAGATTCCTGTTTAATAGCAAAGAGAGTCTATATCTTGTTTAGTTCTTTTAGATCAGTGCTGCTTGAGTGTGTAGCTGGGCAAACAGAACAGATTTATCACAGATATATGTAGTAGTTTCCTGTGGCTAAAGAAAGACTAATCATACAATCAACCAGAATTATGGCATTATTCACTGTTGCTTTACAAAGAAACGTCAACATACGTGTTTCTTACACTAACAGAGCTAGTGACCACTGTGCAGTTAGCAGTAGTGCACAGACCTGAAAATGCTAATATTTCACTGAAGGTTACTAAAGTGTTTGTTTCTTTGAAAATTCTTCTCATTAAAACTTTTAAAAGTGATAATTCAATCAAGAGATCACTGTCTTTGTGAATGGATGAACTTACAGTTTTAAGCTAGTTGAGTTTATGTTCAGTTAATGAAACTGATGATAAAATAAAAATTGGCTCTTTCTAAGTTAAGTTTGGTTCAGCTTTTGCTTTTATTGTACAAGTGGAAACGCTTTAGGTTTTGTGTTCCATAATGGTGACCTCTTGTGGTGTAAATATGTCAGCATTTCTGAAAGAGCTTTCTGCAATACATGGTGGAGGGAGTTTTATTTATATGTCATTTTTAATAAGCAGATAACCTACTAACTTAGTAAAATAACTTATAATCTTTTCCAATTAGTTATTAATATGCAGATCTCCCACTGAGCGCCTGTGAAGAAAGAAGCATTTTGAGCATTCTATTCTGATATATTTTGTATGTGTATGTACTGTATCTTTTAGTGACCAAATGAAAAAGCCTGACACAAGTTCATCATGGCCAAGGAGTACAGGCTGGAAGAGAAGAGTAACAGGTACTTCATAAGGCATTTCAATCTCTAGTCAAAAAATGTGAAATACGGTCAAACAGAAATAATCTAAATTTTGTGATTTCAAGAACTGTTTCTTCTTTAATCACTGAACAGTATTTTAGTTTTCTAGATGTATTGGTTTTTACTGTTTTTTTACTGTTGTTTCTAAAGAGAAACAATATTCAAGGGATCGTAACTCTAAAAATCTGTTGATATTTTATCTCGTTTTTCCCACATGTAGGCTTAAGAATTTGCCAGTCCGTTAACACCTTGTTTGCCCATCACTTTTTGTGAACTGGCGTAGTTGCACAGACACTAATAAAGTTATGCCAAGCTATATTAGCTGAAGATACAGATTTTGGATTGCCCTGTCGGGATGCATTTTGCTAATTTTACATAACGGATTTTAATTAATTTTTCCTCATAGCTGGCACGTTTAATACATGGCAAGTGCACATTTGAGAGTCTGCTATGGAAACCTGAAGTTTCTACTCTGCTATTATTATGCCTTATTACTATTTTTCTAGAACCGAGAAGCTGCGTTATTCTGGATCATTCTGGCGAAGGCTGTAGTGTGCTCTGCTTTCATTTCCTCCAGGGGAACCAGGAGTATTTAACATGTCATGGGAGTTAGTATTCTGTGGGGCTGTATTTTCTGTGTTTATACGCCTTTTAATTTATTTGTGCTATTGAAAAATCATGTGTGTTATTAGTATTGTTTCTTTTTATATCTGCTTTTTTTAACATTATGTAGCTTCCTTAGTTTGTGCATACTTTATCGTTAATCTCAGAATAAACAGTGGGATGGCAGTAGGAAATCTCAGTTTTTTCTTCTCTATAGTGAGGTCCTGGAAGGAGTGTTCATTTACAGATTACTCCTGTTTTCTGATATGACTTGTGTTTATACTTTCACATTTTAGAGAGGAGGTAGACTGTTTTAATATTTATGTATTCGTGGCCACTCAGTATTCCATGAAAAGGCTAAACATGATAAGTCAGGCAGTACACAGCTTTTGAAAGCTCATGTTGCTAAGGCTCTTGTATTTACATGCTAAAAACAGCAACCAATAAATTTAGACTGATTAGGGATTTTTTTTTTTTTGACCAGAATGCAAAGCTGTGGTTAAGACCTGTGAAAAATGAACTTCAGGTTGATGAATTTTTTTTTTTTTGAGGGTTTTGGTTTTTTTGTTTGTTTGTTTGTTTGTTCTTTTGCTTGCATATTTTTGCTGTTGAATTTCGATTCACTCAGTTGTAAGTTTCAGGACAGCTTCTGCAATATTTTAAATACAACTAGTACCATAACTTTTAATCAGCACTTAAAAAATCGCCTAGGACCGAGGCACATGCAAGTTTACTATGTATTAATGTTGCTTTTCTTTATAATCACGTATTTCCTGTTCATTCTTATTGCTAGGATCAGTATTGTTTAGTAGAAGATTATTATATTTTTTTCCCTTGTTACAAGAGATATTTGTTTTAAAAAATCATGCCATTATGGCTTTTAGGTTGCTATGTTTTTCTGATGAATGCAGAAGAGTGGCACAAAAAAAAATCAATTGTTTTTGTTCTGAACTAAAAATTGAATAGCTTTTAAATTTTTTTTGTAGTGAGAAGTTTGGTCATATCTGTAAATGCATACATGAACTATTCTGTTTCTTGCTTAATAAAGTTAAGCGTGTGCATGGTTAGAAAGTCAGTCCCATCTTTCAGTTTCAGAGGTAGCTACAAATTGAGAAGAAAAGAAATAATTGAGTTAATATGTGGGTTTTGTGGCAGGAAGAAACAATGCAAACTATTCTACTGTTCTCATTTGCTATGTTGTTACATTATCTGGAGCAGAACTTTCACTTCATTGCAAATTCTGATTAGTGCTTTATTAATTAAGCTACTCATTGATCTAAATAAGACTATTAACTCATTTGATCTAGAAAATAAAAAGGTCTGCAGATAAGTAACAGTAGTATTACCTAATAACATGTACTTATACCAGTGTGTATACATACATACACCAACAATATATAGTTATTGTAATAACATACTTATGAGTGTATTACTTATGAAACAGCAGCATTTTTGTATAATCTGTTGAAATAGATATAATTAATAGATTCATTTTGTGTAAAATATAGGTAGACAGTTAAATTTAACACAGATAGACAAAAATAGTCTGTGTTTCTTTTTTTAAGGGCAGGCTTTTAAAATAGTCAGGAAATTTTTAAGTGTTTCACTGTTCCAAGTAATGCTCAGTAGACAGTAACTTTTTTAAGGTCTGAGATACTGTCCTCATGAGGCAAACTCTTCAATATCAGTGTTCTCATATAGTACAGTATTTTTTGTGTTTGATAGTAAGTATATTAAAAATTTACATTGTCATTTAAATGCAAAAGCTAGTAATGAACAATAGGAGGCAGTTTCTGACAAATCTATGACTTTAAAAGTTGTATATGTTCTGGTTTTAAAGGCTTTCTTCACATTTAGTGGAGTTGTGTTTCTTTTATTTTCCTATTTAAAAAACAAAGAAAGAAACAGCAAACCAAACCCTGTCTTTATAACAACAACTTTGGTTGCCTGCAAGATAAGGAGCTTGACCTCGTCTTGAACTCCAAAAATATGCCTTCATGCACCTTGTAAGCAATTCTTAGATCCTTTAAAACTCAAGTTGTGCAGAAACTCTTGCTCTCCAACTGTAGTGGGCCAATGGTCAAGACCAGAATTCTGTTACTACACATAGTGCCAGGTGAATGTGACAAGGATGTTCAGCAAGTTGGAATAATTCCCAGTAATACTGCATCCAGATGAAAGTCAGTCCTGGAATCCATGTTTTAATAAACTGTGTTTCACCAGCTCCCTTGTCCAATCTGAAAACAGATCCACACTCCCACTCTTGTTTCCAGAAGAATTCCAGACTGCTAATTTTTTGCTCTGCCAGTTTTTAACTTGATATTTGCTGTCACTGTGGAGGAAATTTGTTGAGAGTGGCCAAGAAAACTGGGAGTTGGTTGCCTTCAAGTTTTTTGACATGTTTCCTGGAGGAAAAAAGTCAGATATCTGTAGTTTGCTATTCATTTCCCAAGATGCTGTGTGAGAAATTGTTTAATGTAACAAGGAATAGGGGGGAAACATGATTTTTACAGAATTAGAGTTTAGAAATTCTCAAAACTAATTACATGAAGTGGTTAGAATTGCTAACAAGGCCTAACTGACCAAAGAGTCAGGTAACCAAGCTTGGTGCAATATTGTGCATGTGTACTAGGTAAAATTGTGCAATGCTAGAGGATTTTCTGTAGTATGGATAGTTTTAAACACGGAATAAGCTGTTGTGTGGATACGGAGCTGAAAAATAGTAGGACATGTGGTTGTAAAAGTAGCCATTACCTTCCATTTCAGCAATCAAATGAAACGTTAATGTCAGCAAACAAAAATGAATCTGTCTTTATGTATCAAAACATTTATGCATCTAGTTTTGTTTGGAACTTTTTTACTTTGAGAAAAGGTAAATAAAAACCAAAAGCTTGAATATGTAGAATAACCCAGAATATAGCAAAGTGTTACATTTTTAGACTTTTTTTTTTCTGACTGATGAATAAAGCATTTGTAGCTATTTATTTGTGTAGAAATTGAAACCTTCACTGGATATGTGCTTTTGTTTTGAATGTATTTGGAAGGCTTAAAGGATGAAACAAGAATAGATAAATCAGAAGAGGAAGAAATCTTTTGGCATATAAAGGTTCTACCAATTCTGCATGAGCTGGAGAAAGGTGAGCCACGCTGTTCTGGAAAGGGTGTATTTTCCACACTATTTGCTGCAGTAAACATGGGACTCGTTTGTGTTTACTACAAAAGAATAACAGTAGTTGGACTCTGTTGTCTTTTATGTTTTCATGTGTTCGGTGACTTCGCAGTGTAGAGCTGGCCTGGGCAACTGTCTCTTGGTGGCCCTGCTTGAGCAGGGGTCTTGGACCAGGTGACCTCCAGAAGTGCCTTCCCAGCTCAACCGTTCTGTGATTCTGTAAAAAAAATACTGACTTGGAGAAGATCTTGTCTAATTCAGTTACCTTATTTTAGACAACATAGCTCTGCCAGCTTAGCAGTCAGTGATAAGGTAATAATTTTAAAAATAAAGTACTGCACACATTTACTGTTTTAACACAGAATGTGTGTTGTTGAGTGTGAAACACCTGTATAGCACTGATTTCCAAAATATGTCATTATTTTAAAAAGACAGGATTCTCACTCCCGCATCTGTCACTGATATGTAGAAAAACAGCAATCAGGAAATTTGAAAACAACTGTACAACTTCACATTTTCTTTCCTTAATGCTGAGATTGTCTAATATGAGCCCCTGAGTTAGGGTTTTGCATAGTGAGATGTTCTTTATAGGTAAGCAAAATATTATTTAGAGGTAAAATCTAATCGTGTGTTTCCCTTGTCATGAATGTAACTAGGGAAAATAATTTTTCATGCCCCTTTTCCTCAGTCTTACTTGATTTGGTTAGTGTGTTGGGTTTTTTTAGCTTTTAAAGAAATTGTATTATGGCCTAGTTTTTCTAATAATAGATGAAATCATCTAATGATTCTTTCTCACTAGTAGTGCTACAAAAACCTTGAAGTTAAGAGTTCTGCTGCTTCTTGAATATTCACACAGATTGTTACTGAACAGCATCATTTTCTGCTGCAACTGCTTGTTATATTGCTTTATTTAGGCTGTTTGCTGCACAATGACTGTTTCACCTATCAAAATGAATGTTAGAATTTTGTCATTTTAATGTTTTGAGTGAATCTGTTGGTAGTTCAATATTTTTTAATTTTGTGTGCAGTCACTTGCTTCATATCTTTCAGCTAATTAGCTGCACATGCATTTAGGTCACATTTTTTTTTATATTTTAATAGAATAGCCTTTTTCTTCCCCTTTCTCCCTCAAAAATATTTGCATAAAACTTCCAATTCAAAAATATGAAGTTTAACCTGGAACTTAAGTATTGTGTAAAATCTTATGAATGTCATGCACTTGAGATGGTTGTTATGTGACAAAAAGAAATAGAACCCCAAAGTCTCTCTTTCTAGAGAAGCAAACACTTAATTTTGTTACATTCCAGTACTCAAGGGAGGATAAGCTTCAAAGATGCCCCATGGGATGAGTGATGAGTAATTTTTGTTGATGTTAATTTTCATGAAATGGAGTGGAGACCTTTCAGGTTTGGTTCCTTGCCACTCCTGTGTCACTGTTTGCTGTAGCAGAGGGTTTGGAATCATCTTAAATTTTGTTATCTTTTTTGTAATGATGGGGGCAGAAATGGAATAGTCATTGCTGTTCCTTGAGTAGGAAGATTGCAAACGGAGAGCTTCCAGGCACTGCTCAGCATGAGAGGTGGGTCCTTGAATGGGCCTAGAGGTTTGGAGCTTTAGATATGATGTTTTCTATTGTAATTTCCTGTCCATATTTCATCACAAGTGTTTTTCCTCCTTGAATATGGTTCTATTTCAGCTGTGCAGTACATCATGAGTAAATGCGGAGTCGATACAGACAGTTTAAGTGGGTTTATATGGTATTTTATTAGTGTCACCTTATAGACAAAAGCAAATATAAGATGAGAAAAAAAGCCCTCACTCTTGAATTTTAAAAATAGGCAAGACTTTGCCTTTTCTATCTGAAGTAAACATGTACATGATTCCATTGTGTTGAGATGCAGGTTTTGTAATAGTTTACTGCAGGTTTTATTTTTGTGGTTTTTAAATAGTGTCTAAGAGATTCAGGTTAGGAGGTAAATGACTTGTCAGTAGGCCAACAGTCACTCAAATATATCTTGCACATCTACTATGCACTGGAGAGTTCTAACGAGTTTTTACATTCGCTTGTTCTTAATCCCAGCAAGGTTTGGTGTATTAGGCTATGTATACAGGCAGAAGAATATTCCTTAACTGTCTGGTTTTCAAATGTGATGTTTGGTGGAGCTCCTAAAAGGGTATATTCAGATTCACAATTTCCTGGTAGACATTTGGTCAATCTGATTATTAAGTATTAAAAGTGAGTTTCATTTTGGCTTTTGATATTATTTTGGCTTTGTGATTGCTTGGCTTGAACCTCACCTTTTTGAAAGAGCAGCATAAAACTGTTCTGGAGGATTGTGTTATCATTTTAACAGATTTATTGAGCACCTTTTGTTGTTGTTGTTTTGCAACCCATTCTTTATTTTGTTCTTGTCTGTCTTTTTCTGTTGAGGTGCTCTGGAAAAGGTGGCATTGATAATTATTCTTTATTTTTCTCTCTCTATTCACCCCCTTCAAGTAGAAGACAATATAGAAAATCTTTGTCTGGCTTGCACCGAGCTCTATCAAGCCTTGAGTGAAGGAAATATGCTTGGAAAAAGATTTAAAAGAAGAAGTGTGCTTCTGAAGACATTATATAAACTTGTAGACATTGATTCAGATCCACTTTGTCTGAAACTGGCAAAGATTATTCTGGCTGTAAGTATTTTAACATGCTGCTTGGTAGAATGTGAAGCTCAAAATTGTGAATTACAACTTGCATTTAGTTTTTCATGTCATACTTTTAAACTGTGTCTGAACTAATCCTTTCCTAAACACCGTTTCTTGCCATGCAGATACTGGTCTCCAGATTGGCACTTGCTGGAACCATTTTTTTGCAGGGAAGTTACATCTGGGAGAGAAGGGAGGGATACAAAAGAGCATCGTTTGTGTATCGTGGCGGGAATATTGCTTAGATATGGAAAAGAGGCAGTGTCCTATGCTGTGGTACACGTGCAGGGATTTAAACAAAACAATAATTAAAAAAAAATACACATGGAAAGGAAGCTTAGTTTTTTAATAATATCTTAACCTTATTAACTTTATCTGAAAACACCAAAACAGGGTTTTTTTGAAAGTAAGTGTAATTATCTGTTTCTCTAGTATTTCTGGTTAAAACTCTCAATTAATTTGGTGCTTTTGAACCTACTGATTCATCTTCTACTAAGTATGTGTGTGTGGATGGTCACTGGTGAAAGGATGCAGACTAGCATGTTGTAGACGTTTTAGTAATTTGTGCATGTGGAGAGTTCTCCTTTAAGGTAGCATGTGTTACTTTAATCAAAAGTTATAGTTATATATTCAGGTACTACTTAGATGTTAAATCGTGCTTATAAAAAAGTTCTGTTACAGTTATTTTTGGGGGAATCTTATAAAAGTCATGAACAAGAGAAGAAATTGCCCTTGAAATGCAGAGGAAGAGATTTGTTGTTGTATTTTTAACACTTTTACTTCCCTTTCATGAGGTCTCAATGACCATTAGTACATCACAAGATCTTATTTTCTGACGTTTGAGAATAACTGACATCATGACATGTACTGTTGTGCTGGACTTCTTTGTGATATGGCTATAGATGCCAAACCAGTGAATGCTACGCTGAATTTTTGTACGAGTGAATTAGGAAAAAAAAAAAAAGGTGCAAGTTACTGATATCCTGCCTGCAGAAAATACGTTAAAAGTTTATATATCATCTGCTATTTTAAAGTCAGCACAATTTGCTAAATAGAGCTTAAACTAGCTAGGTTTCAGAATCCTTTAGTTCTGCAAACTTTTCAGTTTGGCTCAGTGTACAGTCAGGGCTTCTGCTGGAATTTAATAGTTTTGTGAGAATACAAGTTTGTCATGGTATCTGGACTTGTAAAATGTTATGGTGCGTATTTGAACGTAGATTTTAGTTGTGGTTTTTATGTCTTTTACTTTCTTTGCAGATGAAAGTGGACGGAAAAAATCTTCTCAGTGTTTGCAAGCTTGCATTTAAAATTTGCAGGAATGAAGAAAATGATGGCATCATTCAAAATGATAGATTGTTGGGTATGTATTCCATTCTTATATAACTTAGATGTTGAAATTCAATAGTTAGATTGATCATCTTTCAAGAAACATTCTCAAAGTTAACTTAGGCACACCCTACAGATTGCCTGCTAAGTCAAACTAACAGTCCATCTAGTCCAGGATTGTGTGTCCAATGATGGTGACAGGGGATGCTGTTTAGGGAGAGCATGGGGGTCTATATGTTTCCTGTGTTCTGTTTCCCCTATACTACCCTGGCATCTGGAATTGTTACATTCTATTAGGGACATTAGATGTTGCATCCCTGCCTAATTGTTTTTAGTCTCTGTTTATAGATCCTTTGTTCGTTGACTTGCCTAATTCATTTTTGAACTTTCTGATTCTGTCTGCCTCTGTAGTCTAATAGAGCAACAAGTTCCAGAAGTTCTCTGTCTGTTGTTTTAAACCTACTTTTCATCATGCCCCTGCTTGTAGTTTTGCAGGAATTGTAAGAGTTTCTACAGTCAGCTTACCCTCCACCTTCATGATTTTTTAAACTGCAGTCATATCACGTATCTCTGCCTTCTCCTCTTCAGCCTGAGGAATCTCAGCCTTTTAGCTCTGTCTCTGAAAGGATATTGTGTCATTCCCTCTGTTCTTTAGTAGCCTTCTTCTATACCTTCTCCACCTCCAGTAGATCCTTTTTGGGATGTACAGAACAAAGCTGGCTGTGGAAGTCAAGATGTGTCTGCACCAAACGTTATTGAAGCAAAATAAAGCTGTTTGTGTCATTGGCCATCATCAGGAAGGATATTGAGAATGATCATTGGCTTTTTTAGACAATGGTTTTGGAGAATTGTCAGCAATGGCTCTAAGATCTCTTTTGCGATTGTAACTTTATTTGTGTCATACACACACACACTTTGCAAATATGAGAAATATGAAGGAAATGGCAGTGTATGATAGTCAGTATCAACTGATGGCCGTTCCTTTCATTAAAGCTTCAGTATGTGTTATTAACCTAGGCCTTGACCTTGCAAGTGTTTGTTGCATGTGCATAAGTTAAAGCATATGTATGTATCTGCTTAAATAGATGAGGAGAGTAGTAATGATTTTTAAAGTTTAATATGTGAGTATTGTCAGAGATAAAGACTGGATAAGCCTTTCCAGTAGTAACATCAACAGGAAAGGACCTGGAGAAAAGCGAGCAGCTCAGATGACTCAGCTGCCTTAGGATACTGAAAACTACAGTCTTGTAGCAATTAGCACTACACAAAAATCTGGTCAAGTTGAGTGACTATGTCTGTGGAGGCATTGGGTTTTTTGCTCTCATTGTCACCTTCACTCACTTTTCTTTCACTTGCTCTTCTTTCCCTGTATTTTAAACACTAATGAAGGAAGGAATGTTTTTGGTAGGGGGTTGTTTGGTTGTTTATTTGTTCACTCTTTATGGTTTGGGCCCACCTTATCCAGGCTTAAGACATGAACCTGGGTCATCATCATAATCGCATAGATTACTGTTGCAGTCTCTGAGTTATAGATTCCATTTTTCTTCTTCTGGCCCTGTGAACAGCTCCAGTAGAAGAAATAAATAAACCATTCATCTCAAAATAGCTAAATACTGAGAAGGGCAGTTGGTGAGAGTAAAAGTTTGGGCACCAGCTGGGAGTGTGTGTACTTCATCCATATATGCCCTTACATTATACTTGAGGAGAATTTCAACTTGAGGTGAGACATAAAAAACTTCATAAATCTCTGAAGTTTAATGAGATGGGAAAATGTTTTTATTCACCTGGATGGAACACAGGAAGCAGAAGTAAATCTATGTTTCAGTGAGTTACTGGAAATTCAAAAGTATAAAATTGGTTAGGATTACTTATTTATTTAAGATACTCCCACCAAATCTAGAATATCTCAGTTGGACTGTGGAAGATACACTGGGCTTGTGCTAACAGCAATTAACATTTCAGATACCTGGCAGTAGTAGCATAAAGCAAAAATTTTACAGTAACTTTACCTACATAAAAAGTAAATCTAAAAAGGCTACAAGTAGACCTCAAATGTGAGATTTTAATTAGGCACCTGTGCTTTTTTGTGCTCCATTTGAGATGCTTTAAGATATTTGATTTTTAAGGAAGTCATGAGAATAAACTTATTTGGAATGTGTCAAGTTTAGTTCACAAAATTCCAGGCACACACAGGATTTCTGCAAATGTTGACTGAGGATTTCAATGATTACTGCTATGTGTTTACAACTGGTGCTGGTTCTTTAAGCCTGGGAGAACAAAAGCCAGGCCCGTTCTCTTATTCATCAATAATTGTTTCTTGGTCTCAATCCAAACACCCAATTTTTCTAGCCCATTTATTAGAAATGTATAATAAAGAGTTCAATCTGAGTGGGGTTTTTTTTCCCCAGTTCATCTCTTCAATGACTGAACTATTTCAACTACAAATGTTTATATTAGACTTTCTGAATGCTGGTTTTCCTTTTAGATTGTTTGTTGGAGGTCCTGAGAACTGAAGATCTACACAAAAACCATGAAGCTCTCCTGTATTGCATGGGAGCTATAAAATTCATGTCTGGAAATGCAGTACTCCTTAATGAAATGGTCAACAAAGGAGCTATTGAAATGTTTCTGCAATTAATGAAGCAGATTAATAATAATACAAAAGAAAATGACACTTATTTCTCTAAGTTGGGCCATCTATTAGTCCAGGTTAGTATTTACTTTTTTTCTAAAAGTACACGCTTCAAGGACAAATTAAAAACTTAATTAGAGGAGATAAGCTAACCCTGTGTGCTACTGACGGAGTTGTACCTATATTTGAATAGGCTTCTTTTCAAGAAGTTTACATAAAGTTGTTCAGGACCTAGGTTATTGTAGACATTTTTGTGTTGTCAATTTTAAAGGCTTTAGAAATTCTGAAGTTAATAGAAATATTTTTAGGTACCTAATAAAACCAGCTTCTTAATATTACTTTATGGTGCTGACAATGTTCTGGATATTATAGTAAACAGAAAAAAAATGTGTTAACTGTTTAAATTATTTGAACTGAAATAATAAATAAAACCCAGTTCCCCAATACTCTAGGAGATTACCGAGAGCTTTTTCTTACAAGCATAATGCCTTTTAAAAAATGCATATGAAATATAGCTACATTTTTTTGACAAATTGTTTTTGAAGAACTATCATTTAAGGATAAGGTAATTGTAAAAGCCAACAGTTTTTGAAACTTTTTGAAGGCAGCAGGCTCAAAACTATGTTTTCACTTGTGAAGTACCTTGATGGCTATGAAAACTAATCCTTTGCCTTAAAACTTTTAAACCCTAGTGTTTTAGGAAAAAAAAAAAGGTTATGTACCTAAATCCTTAACTATGCATAGGGGGGTTTTGTATTTGTCAAGGATTTGCCAGGTAGATTCCTGGCTTTTGTCTTTGAAGTTATTGATGTAAAGATTAGTGAATGGTATAATTGTAAGCTTTTGGGACTTCATAGGAAAATAAATTGGACAGTTTTCTGAGGCCGTGTTTACACTAAATTTCTCTACCTAATATGCCAGATTTCTTGTCTACTAATTTACAAATGAGATTTTATACTACTTGAGATTATATGAGAAAACAGATAGCTTGCATCATCACATTAGTATTACTGATTTTGGCTGTTTCTTTTAGTGAAGCTATGAGGTGTGTCTCTCCAGAATAGTGTGTACAATCTTAATACAAACATAAATAGATTGGGAGATGCTACAACGCACTGAGTGAAATTATGTGGCTTAATACTTACATTTGGCTAAGGAAGTCCCAAAGTGTCAAATTGCTGAAGACTGGGAGAATATATGATGAAAGTGGAAATTTTGTGCTTGTTGTGTTCCTATTTTCGTTCTTATCTGATCCCGTCATCATTAAGTTCCTATATGAATCATAAAATTGTTTTCTATATGCTTCTATCTTTAGAATTGGGAATGTTCACTTTCTTGTGGAACTGTGGATTTCCAAACAATTCTAAAATAATCTCTGCCATTTTGGTGATATCATACATTATATTCTATACAAAAATTGACTATGGGATTTCCAAGCCTTCTTTTTCAAGAGAAGGTGTACAAACTTCATGTCTGCTTGAAATCAAGATTTTAATAATTTTATTTTATTAAGATTTTGTTTTTCTTGAATGCTTCTAGACTTCGCAAATCCCGATACTACCATAGTGTTGCCTTAGGCAATTGTTTTAGTTAGAAACCCCCTTTTGAAAAGTGTTGAGGAGGGACTGGGGGTCCAGGATAGATTCTGTTCTCAGTGTAATTTACAAGATGATAGACAGTGACTTAAAACACCTAAACTATAGGAAAAGTAGGCTTAGATGAAGAAGTAGAGCATTATGCCTCGCATATGGAAGCTGTGCAGTTGTTTCAGTGAGTGGAAATTTAGGTTGTAGTTTTGTGTGGGCATTTTAAAACCTAAATGAGATATATGTATCTTGTATCCCTTGTTACGTCAATGTAATTTAAAAATATTGATTTTTCTGGTAGCAGGAAGGTGGTGGTTAAAAGCAAAGCGTATTGCTGACGTTTGGTGGCTGCTGTTTGCCTTAATCATGTAACACGTATAATTGGGAATCCTGCTGAGTAGAAAGAGAGAGAAATTCATGTTAAATAGATATAAAAAAGAAGTTTTTGCTAGTTGGGGCATTTAAAAATAACAAGTGATGTCCAAGGAATAAAACTAATGAATCAGATTATTTTCAGCTGTTTGACTAGCTGTCTGATCTTCCCCACAACTTTGCAGATATGTTTTTTTCTTCCATCATTTGCAAGTGGATAAATTTCATTTTTTAAATCAAGGGTTTAATTTGCAAATGTGTGAAAGGAAAATGTTATATTTTATACTTTTTGGGGGGCCATTATTATCTCTGCTGTTTTCAGTATGATTGGGAGCGTAGCAAAATTATTTTGTAGAGTTTGAACAGACTGGCTGTTTCTGACAAGGCCTCGAGTATTTTGTGGAAAAGTCAATAGTGACATCTGTCTCTTATTGGGGTTGCTGTTTCACTTGTTTGTGTTCTGTTCTGTAGTAGTACAGATACTTCCTTTTTCTGCCTCTTGTGGGAAACACAGTGATTCCTGCTGCTATGGAATTCCTGTGTGATTTTCTCCTATCAGTTTCTTCAACAAATCTACATTAATATGCACCATTTCTTCCATGTGAGTTAATTGTTCAGTCATCATAGACAGACATAGGAATAGTTCTGTTTTCAGGGATAGAGATCATCAAAGAAAGTTTCTTCAGTGATTCATGTTTTAAGAATAAAGGAAGTTTTTGTGGCGTACTTCAACTTGTAGCAAATGATCTACTATCCAGTGACATAAAGAAATAATGAATAAATACAAGTCTTCAGGAAACGAGAGCAAATTATACTGGAGGAGAAAAACACATTTAATAGTTACAGTGATCTCTGAGGGAGGCTCTGCCGTCTCTTAATCCTGATAACTGAAGTAGCTCAGTTAACTGGGACAAACTCTTCGTTCTTTAACAGTGTAATTGCACAATCACCAGATGGCAGTGTTATACATTGTCTTGCCAGGTCCTTTTAGTGGGAATAAAGTCCCTCTGATTTCGTTGTTGTTACACAATGGATTTTATTCAGAAGTCCTACAATACAAGAATAAAAATGTTTGTAATAATAGTTATTTTTCCTTAATAGAGGGCATGTAACCAAGGTAATCTTTGACTCATTTTATATTGCTTCACCTAATAGTCTGATCATATTTATATGAAATATGGTAGTGTTTATTCAAAAGCCGAGGCTTATGAAGTGTCACTGACAAGACTTAACAAGTACTCCGTGTTCCTTAATTGAAAAGCACTTAAATGTCTTATCCTTTAAAAATAGCATTTGTCTGCTGATAAATTTTCAGTTTGGGTGAATTCGATCTTCCGCATGGCAACATAAGGATTAGGGCTGGTGGGGGCTGCTAGGGCGAATTGTTATGCATTTCTCCCTGAATCACGGTGTCTGTTTGAAGCAATCAGTGTATCTCTTGAATTCATCTGCAGTCTGGGTAGCTGCTATTATTTTTTAATTTGTACTCTTCACATTTCACTTGCGTACTAACTGTTCTTTTGTGGACATATACTTCTATGAACTTCTGAATTTCGTTATCTCACACATTTAAGTGTATATGTTATTTTACATTGCTTTTCCTTTCCAGCCTGCCTTTGCGTGATGATGCCTCTTGATAGAATTTACTTCTGGGGTATTTTGAACTATTGCAGTGAAAAATTTTACTCTCTTTTTGGAGGCCTCTGCACCATTATCTATTGATAAAGATTTTATTTTTTTCATCATCTAATATGTAAGTCTTTTTGCTGCAGTGAAAGTTTGAACAACACTTTTGATATGTGGCTTATCCTTAATTTTCTTCATTGCGAAGTTTAGCTAGAGCTCAACAAATACCATCCTAGGCTGACTGTGAACATCTTTTATGTGAGTGTTGAATGGAGTCTTCTGTGTCTGTTCCGTTTGGTAGGAAATTTTCCACCAAAATTTTTGAATAGCAAAGTATTAGATCAGACTATTTTTATTTTAAAATATTTATTTCAGGATTGTGTTGATTTTTGAAGCATCGTGACTTGTGAAAGAATACATATCTGGAAAGATGTTTTTGTGATTGTTTAGTTAAAACAAAAAACTCCAGGTGTATTCTTAAAATATGAGGTAAAAGCACATGGCTTCCATAGGTTCAGTTTATGTTTATTCTGAGTATAGTATACATTCCATATTTAGTGCTGAAGCTAAATCCATTCACATGTCACATTCACATTGGCACATAATTTTTCTTCCCTCTGTACCTTGCTTCTCCGTTTTGACACATTGTTCCCTCTCCTGTTGTTCCATTACAGGACATCTTGAATTGCGTTTTCATTCTTCATTCATGTGGTAACTGAGGACATGCACATTTTGTCAAATTTGTTGAAGTAGGACAGCAAATTGAAAGCTGCTGAATGATGGACAGGGTAGTGCATAGAATCCTTTGAGCAAAAGCTCCTCACACAAAACAAATTAACCTGCTCTTTGTCACATTTTGCCTTTAAAGTTAGCATTTACATATCTCTGGACAAGCAGTCCAATTCAGCGATAAATACTTAATTTTTAGAGTTTTTTGTGATTACAGACAATTTGAACAGATAGTCTTTGTGACTTATCAAACTACATTTGTAACCAAGTTTAACTTAAATACCTTACTCTTACAATAAGGACAATTTGAAGAATCCCCACATTCACATTAGATAAATGACTTCACTTGAATTTTATACTAAGTTCTGGTTTAGATCCACAGTTAACTTACATGTCTTTACCTGTCTGACCTTGGCATTTGAATACCCTTATCTTGGAAAAGAACCAGAGCATTTCGAAATATGTAATAGCTGATTCATTTTGCATATCTACAAGTGATAGATATTTTATGCTTAAGACTCCTTGAAATAGAACAGTATCTTCTGAAAGTTTCTCCAAAATAAACATGAGGACTTAAGCTTTTCATTTTATACTGTTTGAATAGTACATTTCTCTTGATCTTGATTAGCTTTTTAATTTTTTAATAAAAATAAATTTTATTGTCTTTAAAATCAGTTGATCGGAGTTTGCAACTTACAGTTATTATCAAAATATATATTATGTATCGGTATTAATTTGCAAGACTTAAATGTAAATTTGTGAGATCAGACATTACGCAAAAAAATCACTGTATCCACAGCATTTCACCTAATTTCCCATTGGTGTATGGTTGTATACATGCATACAAGATTTTAAAGATCATGTTTCCCTCAAAGGAGGAGGTTACAAGCAGGCAAAGGCCAGCATATCAATCTTTCATTTTCAAACAATTATTTCAATATACACAATTTTGCTACATACACATTTCCCGTTATAATTTATTGGTAGATACCTACCTGCAAAAGGTTCCCAGGGCATTCAGACTGCCTTAGATGTTATAAAGGAGATACAAGCTTTATTAAATTTTTGAAACAGTGTGGATTCTGCTGTAAACGGCTGTGATTAATAAATCTTTAAATATTCTCCAATGCAGCTGACAGCGACTTTGCGAAACTTGGCTGAGTCGCCCCCGGCAAGACAGCAGCTCATTTGCAGAGGAGCAGCCTCTGAGCTCTGCGTGGCGCTAGAGCAGCGTATGAGCGACAAGGACGTGTGCACCTATATCATCAGGATATTCAGGTACGTATAGAACACGGTGCTGTTGCTGCAAGCAGGCAAGTCAGTGTTACGGCTTCGGGCGACCTCGACGAGGGCAGAATCAAGCACTAGCATGGGAAGATTTACATTGATTTTTTTTTTTTTAAAGATCTGTGTGTTTTTTGATGATTTTGTATGATAACTGTGTCTTTATAATACTGATAGAACTGTTTAATTGTAGCCATGCAAACCTGCCTTCATTATCCGTGTTAAAAATGTTTTGTTGTATTGTATTATTCTTTAATCCCACAGATTCTGAGGTTTTTAAAGTACCATTTATCGTATTTTAAAGCTATGTATGTATTATGTATTTATTAATCCTATTTTACTCCATGTTTTTAAAAATGAATGATAGAAATTACTCAAGTTTAAGTTATGTTGGGGATTGTGCATTGTGAAATAAAATACAGGGAAGAGAAAATGTCATCAGCATGCATTGTACTGAGCTGTCACAGGGTCTTTGAAGAGATTAATCTGTGGGGTCAGGTCTCAAGTGTGCAGATGGAAGCACTGAAAGAATCTCAGTTTTAGGAGCAGCTCAGTGGTGGTTTCCCAAAATGTGCTTTTTAAAGGGAGACTGGTATGAGTGAATCACACAAAAAAATCCTTTTGTAAGCACCAGCTTGCAATGTCCGATGCTATATGGACTTGCAAACAGTTGAAGGATTTTTGAAGAAGTTGTGAAATTAACTGTTGGTAATTTCAGGAGTAGTTGATTTATAAGCACGATTTATGAATGCTGTTCTGGATGAAGTATTTGCCGTTGCTGTTTTGTCATTGTCATGAGTCATGTTGCCTGTGGCTCCATGTTCATTGAGAAGTCACTCTGCTATGGACTTCTCTTCCTGTTCAGCGCCTCCAAATTATCCATCACTTTCGCCTTGCTGGATGAGAACTGGTCCTGCTTTGAAGAGCAGGTACATAGAGGCTCTCGTTCCTTCATCTCCACAGCTGAAAACAGGCAAATCTGGTCCTTTGCCATTTGTGCTACCTGCAAAGCATGTGAATCACTTCCCAAATTCCATGTCACCTTGTCCACATCTGTATTTCTAATTTTGTTCCTAAAAGGAGTTGAGTTCTAGCAATGATTACAGCACTTTGAGCATATTTACCTCTTCTAAGGAGAGAGCATTTCTTTTACTTGGAAAATGCCATGAAGAGTGGTGTAATGGCTTTGTAATTAAATGTAATTGATACTTACACTGTAATTCTGACAAGGACATTTACTTGATCTAGAATTCAATATGGAGCAAAAGTAATTGTCTTAAAGTTTCCTAGTGCTTCGATTTCTTTTTTTCTCAAGTTTATTGAACTGCATACTCTGAGGATACAAATTAGCCATAAAATCAATTTAATTAGCTTCCTGAAAATTGCAGTCACAAAAAACCCAAAACAAAACAAAATTACACTATGCAGCACAGAGCACAAATTTGAATTTTGTCTTCTAGTAACATAAAATTATTATTCTGTTCTCTCAGTAACTTTAGGCAGCTTCTTTGTAGAGAATATTTTCAAACTTCATATTATTCGTTTCTCCAAGTCTGTAAGTCTTGCTGTAATTGTTGTAATTGAGCCTCAAGACAGTTATTTGCTGGTTTTGACTACATGGGAAGTAAGAAGTTATCCTCATTTATTCTGTTACTGCAGTATTTCTGGTATGACCAAAGCATGTCCAGTTCCCTATTTTTGTCATGGTCCAGGTGAGCCGTGTAGGACTGGAGCAGCTGTTTAGGGAACATGCAGAGGTAAAACCGTGACCACAAGAAGACGTGTTCTCCATATTTTTGCTGGTGAGAGACGTGATCTGTTGGTGCTGTCGCTGCGCTCTACCAGACACGCATTAGGAAGGGACCCTTCATTTCCACTCCTGTCTGACTTCCCATGTCGTCTTGAAATCACACTTGTCCCGTTTAACACTAAGAAGTGCTAGAGTTAGCATACTGTGCCCATATGGCAAGCAGGTCGGGAAGCTCCTTATGTTTGTGTCTTCCCGTAATTCGCTGTGGCAAGGATAGCTAGGCGTCTGTTGTGCTCTTATTTAACTGCGTATGCCTCCACTAGAAGTCAAAGTATTGGCATTAATTTCATTTGTTGGAAAACATGGCTCTGAGAGTCAAAAGCAGAGTGATTTTTTTTTTTTTTTTTAAAATCTGTTGTGGAAAAACGTACTTTCATTCATTTATATTTTATTTTTGTACCTTTGTAGCAAACTCTCATCCTACGATGACTTCTGTGCAGCTTTAGCAGACTGCTCCAGATGTTACATCTTATTTTTAGCTCTACTAAACAAACACCAGAAGCAGCAGGTCAGTTTTTTTCTCTCTTGATTTTTATATGTTAATCCTCTGATGTGTCTGTGTATTATTGTGTATAAGCTTGTTTTCGGTGACCTACTTTTATGCATTTACCAAATAAAAATTTTAAATGGTAGACAACATTTCTAAGTGTTACAGTAAATAATGGAAATAATTTAGATTAAAAATTCAAAGCAATTCAGAGGACAGAGAGTTGATTAACTTGTCTATCCTTTGCACGTGTAGAAACAGTTCCTTGAGTAGTTAATTGTTTTTCTTAGTTTTAAAAACCACTTTTTTAAAGCAAATAGTTTATCTGAATATTTAATAGTAGGAAATTGTTGGAATTTCTCCTGCCCTCCTCCCCTGCAAAAGAAGTGTGCATTTTCCAGAGTTAAGCGATTTGAAAGCAGAGGAAAATTTGTTCCTTGATAACTGCGTAAGATATCAGAATGTATCTCTCCTCTGCTGGAGAAAACTGTATGCCTAGAATACTGCATTTGGAACATTCACCTAGAAGTAAATGTTTAGAGTTTGTCAAAATGCTTTGTATTACAAGGTAAAATTCTAAGAGTATAGTTGCTCCCAACTTCATTAGAACTTCAAGGGTCAGGTGTTGCTGTAGTGTCCTGCTATAGCACAGTGATCTTTCTTGTGTTTACCGGAGCACCGAAAGGCTATGGGAGTTTGGCATGGGATCACAGTTTGGAAGGTTGCCACGTTGGTAAGAGTGGGGTGCCCCATGTATGGGAAATTACTCAGCTCTGTTGCCAGGTAAGAGTGAAGAAGCTAATTTGTATGTAAAGCATAGGTGTTCAAAGGTGGAACAAGGTTTCAAAACATACAACATTACATCACATTAAGATTATTCTTAAATGTAAGGATCTTTCTTGGTTGCTTCAGCATCTAAACTAGTTGGAGGACATTTAGGTATCCTACAGAATTTATCCCAGGGTTAGTAATTCCTAGAGAATTGTTGGAAGGAGCTCCTCTTGTGCTGCTGTTGTTAAAAGCAATCAATGCAGGTAACCAGATAGCTATGCTGAACAATCTACTCTTTCTCTTGCCAAATACAAAAATAATTAATCCCTCTCCTGTTTATCTGCCTCCCTGTTTTCTGCAATAATGCACATGGAAGAGGAACAAAGATTAAGTTGTTTCTGTTTTTCTAAATGTCTGTTGATTAACACTTCTGCAGCATATCTGAGTATTTCTAGGTTCAGGCTGCTCTTGCATTGTACACGCTTCAAAGACACCTTAAAAAAATGCTATGTAAATGGTATGTAAATGACATAAGAAATATCAAAGGCATGATATTTTACTAGATTTATAGTTATTTTTCCGTGTGAGCATTGTGTTAAAACCTCAAAAAATAATGGGACTGGGAGTAAGGAGCTTAAATTGAGTAACATCTTCGTCTCAGTCTTCATCTGTAATTTTATGGGGAGCTTTTCTAGGCTCCTGAGATAATAGCTTTGTGTCATAATGAATTATAGGCTCATATACAAATTCAAACTGTTTGTTGTCAGGTAGCGTTCAGAGTTTAGCTTCTCATCTGTCTACTTTATTAAGTGGTCCTAGAATACATCTTTCTTCACTAGATTAGTATTGCTTTTTGTGTTAAACTGTCAGTTGCTTTATCAAAATACAAATTAGTAAAGAAATAGCTTGTGTAATGAAAAAGTTATTATGTCGTGATGATTGTATATGCAGTTTCTTCAGAATAATTATTTCTTACTGCAGTTTTTAAACAAGCATGCAACTGTCAGTTGTCAGCGTAGTGAAACCCTGCAGAAACAAGAAGAGGAACATGGATAATGTAATGCTCGACTTTTTCTGTAGTATATAATAAACACTTGAGCTGTAAGGAGTGCAAATGTTTTTCCTGAGGTGTAGTTGGCACTGCTAATCTTTCTTTTAAAATGCTGACAGCTAGTGAGTTATAGCGAGAGTTGGTATGTGTTGAAAAGAAAACAAGTAACAGCAGTGTGAGTAAAATTGCTGTGGGAAGCAGCAGCAAAGAGGAGGATAGATCAGTATTATTAATTCAGACCATTAAAAATCATCAGGACTAAGAACTGATAAGTTAAGAAAGGAAGTGTGTTTTCTGAACTTTGAGGCTGCAAAATTTGTGGGATTAGGCTTTTTAGCTATCAGTCATGGCAGCTAGAAACATGCTGGAGGAAAAACTAAAAGAAAACCAGCATTCAGACTTTCTCAAGTGCTTTCATAACTGTGACCTTTAAAATAAGCATTCAATATTGTGAAAATAAAAATGTGAGCACTGGAAATAGGATTAATGACTTGCTCCCACACCACACACTGAATCCCACAGCTGCCATTCAAATAGTCTCTGTTCTTCTCACCCCATGCAGGTTCAGCTCCCTTTCCTTTCCTTTCCTTTCCTTTCCTTTCCTTTCCTTTCCTTTCCTTTCCTTTCCCTCTTTTTTTTTTTCCTCAGCTTGTTTTCTCTCTTGGGTAAAAAGACTGAGAAGAAATGGGAGAATAGTAATTTAATTATGTGAGACTTTTGGGGAAATTGAGTTGGCAAGACTTGCTAAATTCCATGTGTTATAGTCTTAGGTAAGGAGACTGCGAAGATTGGAAAAGCTGGATCTGCAAGGTAGGACTGGGGAATTCAGCAGTGCTTTTCTATACATCTGAAGTATGTGTTCTGTTGGGCTTCACTCATGGTTGGTTTTGGAGCTTACTTTTGTGGAGTAACCGAAAAGTCCTTAGTGGCTGCCAGATGCTGTGAAATATGTCAGAAGTGTTCTTGTAGAGCTGCCATCTTGCAGGATGAGCTTTGCATGCTTCTGTTTCTAGTCAGCATTACAGTCTTTTGCCTATCTCCAGAAATCTTTTAATATGATTCTGTTCCCCTCTCCCAGATCATCATCATCTCTAAGCTTTTTCAGATAAGCTGTATAAAGGATGACTTTCTCAGGCTATGGTTAATGTCATAACTCACAAGGACGCCATGCTTTTGGAGCAGAGAGATTGCTTAAATCGGGCAGTAACTTCTGCCTTGCCAGATTCTGTGTCAACTTTTATCAATGTACAATGAGGAGTCTTGTTTTTAATCTTAAGTGTGCAAATACAAGGTGTGATACTGACATTTGCATAGGAGAAATCCCGTGCCTGTTGTTTAGAGAAGTCCCTTTATACTTGTGTAGCCTGCCTTCTTAATTAGAAAACATTTGTTAAGTATCTGACATCACTGGATGCAGCAATTGCCTATTTAACAAAAGAATAATCACACTGGGTCACGTGAAAGGTTCATCCAGGTGACTGTCCATACTCGGCAGTGGTGAAAATCAAGATGCCCAGAGAACAGTTA
Organism: Pampusana beccarii; assembly: GCA_013399365.1. NCBI lineage: Eukaryota > Metazoa > Chordata > Aves > Columbiformes > Columbidae > Pampusana > Pampusana beccarii. The sequence continues at coordinate 378,925 of VWYH01003553.1, read as the reverse complement.
AAACATATATGAATATGATATATATAAACATATATGAATATCATATAAAGCATATATGATACTTCCTGTGTATACCCACCAAACCTCTGGCTCTTTCCAGTTAGGAAACTTCCTCAGGCAGCTGTGGTTCTCTGTGTATGAAATAAACCTCAGTGGATTTATTTTCCGTGAAATTTCTACAGTTTTCCCTCTGTCCCGCATAAACTTCTAACATCTTAAACATCCATTGGCAGGGAGTTGCCATAGCAACTGCCCATTGCACGAATAATTCCTTTTGCTTGTTTTTAATTTGGCCTTCACTGTCTGTATTTGATTCCTTCTGGTTCTTATATTGAGAAGTTAGTGAATATTTAATCCCTAGTCATCCATTTTGCACCGGTCCTGACTTTCTAGACTGTTATTATATCCTCTTTGAGTTCTGTCTTTTCCAGGCCGAAGAGTCCATGCTTGTTTGGTCCTTTTTGATATAGAGGCTATTCCACACATTGTGCATCTATGTTGCTTTTCTCAGAATTTTTTACAGTCCCATCTCCTGTATGGTTTTTTGAGATAAGGAGAACAGAAAATGGAAGTTAAGATGTGGCAATATCATAGATTTGTGTTCCTGCATAAGTTTATTTCCCAGGATTTCTCCAAATTTTATTTGCTTCCCTGACCTCCTGTAAGCATTAAACCCCCATAAGGAACATGTCATTTACCCTGAGATTGCTCTCCAAGTGGTTATGGTTGGTTCAAAGGCTCTAATTCTATGCGTGAAAGTGTGGCTGTTCTGTTTTTCCACATGCATCATTTCATGCTTATCTGCATTTAAATTTCATCTGCAATTTTATTACCAATTGACTACAAATCCTTTTTCTGCTTTTCAGTCAGCCTTCATCTTTGCTACTTTAAATATCTTAGTGTCATCAGCAAACTCTTCCATATTACTGCTGTCACCCACTTTACTATGTTGTTTGTGGAGAAATTGAAGGCAACAGGTCCCAGCACAGAATCCTTTGGAACTCCACTGGTGATCTTCTGCCATTGCAGGAACCGCTGATTTACTCTGTCTTCCATCCTTTAATCATTTGTGTACACTGGGTCATCCTCCCTTACAGCTTGACTGCTTAGTTTCACTAGGATTTTGGTGAGTGACTTTGTCAGAAGTCTGCTGGAAAGCCATATGGGTGATATCCGATGGATCTCCTTTACTTATGGTTGTCAATCCCTTCAAAGAACTCAGGAACGGGGTGAGGTCTTAGGAATCTTAAAACTGATTGCTCTGACTGTCCACTAATTTTATTGTTCTTTTTTGTGGTTTCTTCTAATTTGTCTGGTACAGATGCTAGGCATGAATCTCACTTGGATCTTTTTCTAGATATAGATTTCATGTTTGTTACCCTTCCAGTCCTTAGGCATCAAGGCAGTTTTAAGAGGTTGCACATCACTGTTGTTTAAGTCATTAGTTCTTTTAGAACTGCTGGGTGATTATCCAGGGCCGGTGATTTGCTACTGTTTGTTTTGTCAGTTGGTTCCTTAAAATTGTTTGCGATCACTTCAGTTTTGCACAGATCCTGTGCTGAGCCTTCCCCAGAGGAAGCTATAGCATTGAGATCTCCCCAGTTGCTTTCATGCTGGGCATGAACCAATGCGAAGAACTCATTTAGCTTCTCTGCAGTGGCGTTTTCTTCTCTGAATGCTCCTGTTTTATCCTGATCATTAATAAGTTCTGCAGATTCTGGCAAACTTCCTGGTCCTGATATGTTTGAAAAGATTTATTATTTTTGCGTCTCTTGCATCAGCTAGTAGAACTGCGCTAATCTACAATTTTAATTTGCATGCTGCTTTACCTGTTTGATTTAACAATCAGTTTGTCAGAAACAATTTATTAAATGAAGAATAGACTGATATTGATTTGTCATCTTCTCTAAGGAGATGGCCGCATTTACTGGATTCACTGTGCCTGGACCTGCCCAGCTTTCTTCCCAAATGCATCTGCCGGGTAGCGGGTCCCAAATGACTTTATAGTCTTCTGTGAGCAAGCAGACCTCTGCTTGTGAGACTTTTTCTTGTCTTCCTCCAAGAAAAAGACTCATTTTGAGGGCTATTGAATGTCCTTTTTTGCTCTTAGGATTGCTGCAGTGAGGAAGATTGTCGCATTTGGGGCCTGTAAATGGAGATAATATCTCCACTTTGTTTCTGGCTTTATTTATTGGGTAAAGGCTTATCTGCATGCAATGACTGGCCTTCCTGGCTATTTTTTTTTGCTGTCTTAAGGAGAATTCTGTGATGATTTTCCAGGAACCCACTATTTGACTCTTTCAGGCAGTCAAATAAGTCATGTAATACCCCAAAGCAACCACAGGCACTTAGCAATAGAGTTTGATGCTGCAGCTATGTTTAGTTTAAATATACGTGTCTGCCTCTTTAAAGCTTTGGGAGTATTATTGCTACTCTGCTCAGTAGCATCGTAGTCTTATGAGACATGGAAATTTTTTAAAATTATTATCTTAATCGGGTGTGGTGGTGGTGTGTTTCTGCATCCATAGCTTGCCTCTGAAGAAATAAATGGTCATCAGTGCTGGCATAGGTGTTCTTTGTGTTTTGCTAACTCACTTTTCCTCTCTGTGCCACCCTTCACTGGGGCTGGGGACAGCTGTTTGTGTGACTGCGCGATGCATCAGGTCACAGAACTAAGCCAATTTCCTTAAAAACTGAAAAAAAGAACCCCAGTCCTTTTGGGTTATCACCTGCATTGCTTTCCAGTCTAGTTTGTTGAACAGCCACGTAAACAGTTCCTTGTTCACAAATACTGGGGAAACAATGCGGGAGAGGAACCAAACTCTGACTGGAAAGGAGAGTGGGTGCCGTTCCTGCCACCACTGCCGCTGAAATGCTTGTCAGGGTAACCCTATGAAGAACTTGCATAGATCATGTGGTTCTCTTCTCTTACATTTACAAATACATATTTTCAGTTGTATTCCTCCCCCCTCTAGCCCACCAGTATAATAGTGCCTTGAACAATTAGAAAAAGCTGCCATGGGATATTTACCATTAAAGAACCAATATATAAGATTTTTCTCCTGTGTTTTGTGTGTGCACATACATATTCATAACTGATAGTTCGTTCGCCCTGAATTAACATGTTTTTCAAGAAGGAGGTATCCATTCTAGGATAAATATTTTGGAAACTTGGAAGGAATTTCTCCGCTGATAAATCTGAATAGCCACGGAAGGTCACCCTTTCCCTGCAGTATGATTTCTGACAGTATGCTGAGCTGATAGTGTATTTGCATCTTCCTAATACTGGTTTTGTGATTTTTTTTTTTTTTATTTTTTTTTCTGGTCTCAAAGAAAAGGTAAATATTTTAGGGAAAATGCAGAATGTGTGTGTGATATGTACTCTGAATAGAAAGTTATCAGGAATGTAGATCTCAAAGTTTGTAGTCAACCAGCCTCCATTGGCATAGATCATATAGAAACCTGCTGTTCTGGTGTATCGAAAGATACAAGAGAGTGCATGTAATTACTAGTAATACTAGAAGGTATTACTGCCTGGTGTGACAGAAACTGTCACTAAAATATTTTACCTTATTTTTTGGTATTCATTTCTACAAAGGATGTTGAAAGCTTGGGAACAGCTCTGGAAAGAGCTAAAAGAATGATTAGAGTTAAAAAAAAACCCCAAACAACCCCAAGGTTAAGCAAATTAATTTGTCAGTGACAAAGGTCAGACCATTAGCAAGTTGGCTATTAAGAGTATCTGCACAAGGAAGACATTTCTGTTAGCAGACCATCCTTTAGCAAAAAAACCCAACAAAAACAACAACAACAAAAAGAGATAATAAGAAATAGTGGCTGAAGCTGTACAAATTTAAACTAGTAATAACAATACAGATTTTAACCAGGGAGATCAGTAACCATTGAAACAATACCATGGAGGATACGATTTTCAACTTTTATTTTCAGTTCATGATTTCTGAAATGTTTTTCATTAGAGAGCATAAACTGCTTTTCATCAGATGCTGTTCTGGTGATGATGTGCTTGCTTCTCTTCATTACGTTTCCCAGATTTTCACAAACAAACCTCAGGGTATGAGTTCTTCATTGCTAAAAGTCACTAAGTGCAAATGAACCCTTTTCTGAAAAGTTTACCTAAACAGATCAGATTTTGGGGTGTAGAAATTATTGGGTAGGGTCCTGTGGTGTGTGATACATGTAAATATAAACACGTTCTTCTAATGGCCTCTCTTTCTCCCCAGATGCATTTATATTTGCAGGGGAAGGAGGTTCCCTTTTTACTGACAAAGTGCTCCCTGCTGCCACTGTGGCAAAGCTTCTCTGCTTCTTGTTTCAGGTCCCTCAGTCAACAACTTCTTCATTTGCTTTTGATACTTCCAGGGTATTCTCCTATATTCTCCCATATTCCATTCCATATTCTCGCCCTCCCCCTGCCCCCCTTATTTCTTCTTTAAATCAACTTTCCTTTTGGGTCATTTGTTATTTCTGGGTTTAAACAGGAATTTTCACAGCCAGAATGTCACCTCTAGGTGAATCCTTACTGTGTTTGGAAGGGATTAGCTCCAGGATAGCATGATTACTCTGATTACCCTGCAAATAAAAGTCTTACATTTTCTTTCCAAGGTACACAATAAAGCAGAAATACAAATTTGGAAGGGAGGTGTAAATTAGATGTGAATGAGCCCTGGAAGCAGTTCATACTGCTGGACAGGTGGCAGGATTTTGGCTGCCTCCGTTGAAGTTTATGTAACATGGGGACCACATTTCATTTAACAGCTGGAGATTCAATAGGAACCCAGCTGCTGGCGTCTGATTTTTTTTAAATTTTTCAGATTTTTTTTCATCCTATCCTTCCCCTTCTGAGGGTCCAGATACCAAACAGGCTGACAACAGGTACTTGGCCAACATGTACAAGCTCTAGAATGGACTCCCGTATTTGTCTTGCTTTCCTTCAAAATTACTGACCCAATTGGCTTTCCTTTCTTACTGATAAGTAAACCTGTACTATTTGTACCTCTGTTTATCGTGCTTTACACTGAAAGGCAGATACTTTTTAATTGCCAAGATAAACTGCTATCTAGTTCTGCGACTCGGCAAGTACACTGGGTACCTTTGGTACTGGGGCAGTGCAAGGAATAGATTTTCACAAGTACATAAGCAAAGAAAATTTTTCGTTATGTACAGAAAGGCCCATGGGCCTTGTGCAGGTTTAGTCTTGCAAGCAGTTTCAAAATGCCATTCATTTTCACATGTGTTTCTTTACACAGCAATTCTAAGCTGGTGTTTCTTATTCTGTCAGTGCTTAATCTATGAAGATTTAAAAAAAAAATAATATGAACCCTCTGAGTATTACGCTACTCAGGAGAAGCCGTACCAGCTTTTCTCTTTGACTCTGCTAGTTAAACTTTCACTGGAAGATAACGAAACTTCGGTAACGTGCTATTAAAACCGGATGCGCTTAGCTAAAAGGAAGTATTTTCTAAGTTGGTTTTGCTAGCCTGGAGGTGGAAAGCACAGTTGAGATCACACTTCTCAAAATACCAGTTGATTGCTGTAGGTACCTGTTTGTCTGTGTTCCCATTGGGTACGGCTGTTGCTGGGCTGATACTGTTTTGCCCAAAATTAGAAAGTCAATATAAACAAGTCAAACTAGACTGCCTGCTCTTTTCAGTTCTCTCTTCTGATTCATCAGTTGTTTGTTTCGAATTCTTGCAGCCTTTGTGAATTGGGGGTTGTGCCAGCAAAGGTGAAAGCTTTTAGTGGTTAGTCAGTAAGAAGGATTGTAAAAATTGGTCTTGATGACATTTAGATACAAGCAAAAATATGATGCCTCGTTAAATAAAAGTGAAAGCGGGTCCTACAGAGTGATCATATTAAATACAAGGATGCGAGAACCTGTTCCTCACTTAGGACACTGCCTGCTTCTCATATTCAGGGATAACATTCATCATCTTGACCCCGAGAGGATGCTGTTGCCAATGTCTTGTGGCAGAGGCTTAAGACCTGGAACTTATTGATGAAAGGATGTATGAAAGAAGGATTTGCTGCTTACACATACGGGTTTTTTTCCCTTCAGTATTAGTTTCTGTACTTCGACAAGTTGGACTGTGCCTGGTTAACTTATGTTATTAATACCAGGGAGGATTAGAATATCTGTGAATATAACTGTTTGAAATAAAACAGCATGTAAATTGTTTAGCAAAATTCTAGGTTAGTGCAAGTAACGGTAATTTAGCAGCTAAGGCAGGATGGCTGTGCAGTACTTGAAGAAATGCTGTTACTTTTCCTGTACTCTTAAAATAAAGCTATGCACTTCTCTGTTTGGAAATGAGTTGGTTTTGATGCAAGTGACAGAGGTCAGTGTTTTAATTAGTTTATACCTGGGTTAGTTCAGACTTTCAGAATTTATTTTTTTCTTCTTCCATACAGGTGGGTAAGAAAAAGATGGGGATGTTGTTGTGTACCCATTCAGTTAGGATCCACTAGTCCTGCCAAAAAAAGGCTGTTTCTCAGTATGTGCAAAATGAAGCAACAAGAGGGTGTAATTCTACATCCCACTAAAGGGCAGGGATGGAAAGTGCTTTAAGAGAGTACCTTTGCTGAATCCTAAGATCTCCAGATATGGTATAGAAATAGAAAGTAGGTCTCATTTAGCAATGATAAGAATAAAAGGGTAGCAAGAACATGTAAAATCAGGATCAGAAAAGAAAAAAGGGCACAAAATGAGATCCAGCTAGAAAGAGACATAAAAAGAAACGAACTAACTTTCTATAGTGTATTAATAGTGAGAAGACAATAAGGAAATAATTGCAGCAGTGTTCAGAAGATGAAAATTATTAATGGATACCACTGTGAATAGTGAAGCATGGAACTTTCTTGCTTCTTTTTCTGAAAGGGTAAAGTATGGTCAAATGATTAATCTCTATTTCAGCCTGAGTTCTTTTATCACTAACAAGTGAGCTGCAGCATATTTAAGTGTCTTCAAACCAGGTAGGCCTGATGAAATTTACCCTTTGGTGTTTACAAAAGGACAGAAAGGGGTAATCTCTCTGGGATTCTCAACAAGTTCTGTAGGATGGCAAGGCCGTAGGGCACCTGCCTTTGAAAGGAGAAAGAGGAGGAACTGGGAAAACAAAACAAGCAAAACAAAACAAAACAACCAAAAAACCAACAGATCGGTCAGTTTAGATTACATTTCTGGTAAAAATCTGGAACAAACAATTCAGCTCTCTATAAGCAGTTGGACTTAACAAGGAGATGAGTAAGAGTTAACATGGATTTAACAGTAACAAATCAAAGGGAAAGTCGTTTCATTGACCTCTACAGTGGGTAAGAGTCCTGGAGCAGCAGGGGAAGTGGTGGTCTTGGGTCATCACAACTGACATTTGCTTACTTGAAAGATTAGTAAGCTCTGGCCCATATGATTATTCTAGTTATATAAAGTGCTGTTTTAAGATTACTGTGGGATTGGTAAAAATAGATGACCTATACTAAGTATATCCCACTAGTAATTACCCCAATGCTATACTAGTTCTGTCAGATGTTTTTGATTTCTTCTGTAAACCGGGTTAGGAAAAATTGTGACATAAAAAATTATTTCTAGTTGCTGTATTTGGCATTCTTTCGGTTGTTCTTGACCTGCTATTAACTGAATTGTGAAGCAAATTAAGTATTATCTTCTTTTTAAGCAGCTAATAGCTTTTGATGTTTTCTGTGTAATATGGTTTATTTCTTTTATTGCAGGATTTGGTTATCCGTATCATCTTCATTCTTGGTAATTTAACAGAAAAGAATAACCAGGCCCGTGAGCAATTTTTTAAAGAAAGAGGAAGCGTTAACACCTTGATATCATTATTCCAAACCTACCATGAACTTGATTTGGATGCACAGAAATCGGACCGTGAAAGAGGAGGGGAAGAAAAAAAACACCCAGAGCATCCTTCAGAAGCAGAGGATGTTCTGATAAAACTGATAAGAGTGCTGGCCAATCTCTCCATTCATCCCAGTGCAGGAGCAGCTCTGGCAGCCTCCCCTCGCATTGTAGAGTTACTTGTTACAGTTCTAGGTAATAAAATCTACGTGTTGTGTGTTATATTTGTTCAGTCTGTAAGGAGAGTTTAGCATTTTTCTACGTGGTCTTCTTACCTAGGTTGAGCCGTAACTAAATCAGTTTAATTGCTAAAATAACAAAGTCAGGCTGCTGATATTCATAGACTGTTTTGTGTAGAAAGTCTGTTTGAGACAGTGGAAGCATTGCTGCTTTGGTACTGGCATTTTAATGTCTGGGGAAAGATGTAGAAGTGTTTCATTCAGTAATAAGATTTGTAGATATGCTCATTAAAGATAAGGAAACAAATTTCATTTTAAATACCTCTCAGTAAGAGTTCATATCTATAAGGGAAGTCTGTTCTTATCAGGTGCTACATACGTGTGTTTGGTGTTTTTAAGGTTTGCAGGTTTTGTGACTGTTCTGGATTGAGCATTCTTTTTTTCCCTGCACGCGTAATTTTCAGCCTCCTAAAAAAAAATATCCTCTTATTTTTTCTTCTTTTTCAAACTTTCAGTCTTTATCTCTTTCAGGTGGAAGGGTGTGTCTTTTTCCTTCCGAACAGATGCTTATGACTGCAGTTCCTTTACTGCTTTGTAAATCTAATTACAGGCTAGGTCTGGGCAGTCTGCTCTCCCCATAGCAGAGTTCAGCAGTGACAAGATACATCTCAAAGAACAGTGTGTTTTAGTGTGCAATGAGAACATTAAATATTACATAAAGGCAGTTAACCTGATTATGTGCTATGCTAATTTAGCAGTCTTACCCACCAGCCATGGGGGATTAGAGAACGCAGATTCTCAACTTTGTCTGTTCTGTCTTAAACCCTGTAGGAGCTTCCCAGGTTGGAACAGTCTTGATTGTTCTGTAGGTGCTTTCAAGCCTCAAAGCTTCTCTCTGTCGCCCTCCACTCTCTGAGCACTTTATCAGTTAGTTTACCACAAAATGTTCTCTCCCCCCATGAGTTTATCCCACTTTTATTTCCTTCACTTCTTGTTTCTGAGGCCAGAAACCTCAGAGAAACCAGTATGCACAACTTTCAGAATTGCTGGTGTGATTTTGCACTTGTTAACATTCTGTCAGGAACTCTAAGAGAGAAAATAGTTCAAATATTGTTAAAATTTTTTTTTCTTTATTTTTTTTTACGGTACCTGACATTTCAGTATAATAGTCCTTGGTATTTCTCTGTGTCTATCACATAGGCCTCCTTCTGCATGTGGACTTTCCTCAGTTCCATCTTAAAGCAGCAGACAGGATCTGTAAAATTTCTTAGCTAACTAGATTTTAAACTATGTTGCCTTAGTCACAATGATTCTGTAGCTGAAAAGTTGGAAAGAATGAGTTTGAATTACCATTTTTTGTTATCAAATACATTTTATCCAAAGAATGCCACCAGCTTCTATCAAAAAATTATATGTTCAGTCACAAATGGTTATTGTAAAATCTTTATTAACCTAAGTGCATATAAAAATTATGCATATAAAAATTAGCTGTTCCTGTTAGTTTCTGCCATGTTACTGAAAAACAGAATAGGTATCTGTAATAGTGGCCATGTAAACTATGATTCGGTTTGCTTCTGAGATACAATGCACTGCTAAGTTCAAGTCGTGTGTGTGTGTATGTGCATATGCATATGTGGGGTTTTTTGTTTTATTTTGGTTTTTTTTCACTATCAGAATACAAGTCAGTTGATGACTGTGAGGAGTTGGTCATCAATGCTGCAACAACAATCAACAATTTATCCTACTACAAAGTGGAGAGTTCTGCTGTTCAAGACAAGAAGCTACACATTGCTGAAAGTAAGGACTTTTAAACAATACTTTTTGTGTAGGTTTTTGAAAGTGGGAGTTATACATACTATATTTTGACACTGCAGAAAATAAAGACCCAGATAGTGTTTTATGGTATCATATTGCAGAAATGCAAAGTTCATAGGGTTAAATTCTTCCTAGAATGATTTCTCATTCTTTTGGAACATAATTCTGTGACTTGTGTGAAAATAGTCAGCTTGTTGACAAAACCCATTATTTTCCTCCCCAAAGGAATTTGCCATATTGTTTTCTGTTTAGCAATTTTTGCTAGCCTTGTTCAAAAACCATGCACCTGAGCCAAAATAATCATGTTGCTTTTTACTTCTAATCAGAGAATGGTAAGAAAGTTTTTTTCTTCTTAGTACCTTCTAGACCTGCAAACTCTGGTTTATGACTGTTTCTGGCTTATAAATGCATTGGCAGTATAGGAGCTGTGTGATTCTCTCCCCTCTGATAGTATGGACAATAGTTCTATTTCAGTGATGTGTAGGAACTGCATCTGAATTCTGGGACTCATTGTTAATGTTATACAAAAGGCAGTGAGTCTATGTCTTGCACACCTTTCTCTCCAAATACACAAGAAATTGGGGAGAAACAGAGCTTGAATTTCACACAACAGGTAGAATCATAGAATGCCCTGAGTTGGAAGGGACCCACAAGGATCATTGAGTCCAGCTCGTGTCTCTGCACAGGACAACCCCACAGTTCACACCATGTGTCTGAGGGCATTGTCCAGTCTCTTCTTGAACACTGTCAGGCTTGGGGCCGTGACACCTCCCTGGGGAGCCTGTTCCAGTGTCCACCACCCTCTGGGGGAAGAACCTTTTCCTAATATTCTGGCTGTCAACCTAGTGCCCTGACTGGTAGATCTCATGTTCTCTCTCTCTTCTGCTGTTCTGTCACGAGTCATTTTATCACCCATAAGCCAGCAGTCTCTTATTGCTAGTTGGAGAAGTGTGGAAACTTCTCTGCCAGTCCCATTTGCTCTCCCTCTCCCGTTTTTATTGTTAGCATGTAGAACCAGTCCTATCACCTTTCCTCTGCCTGAACTGAGGAGAGAGAAAGCCTTTTGATAGGAGACCAGCAGGCTTCCTCCTCCAGGAGACATTTTAGGAATACTTGCTGTTTGATACAAGGGTGGATCCCAAAAACAAACAAACAAAAAATCATTTTGGATGTCTCTTTAAGACAAGTTCAAGGCATGTTCAGAACTGCAACATTCAAAGATAGAAGTAATGGGAATAAAGCCAACCTCTTTTTAATATTTTTTCTCTCACTTTTCTGTGGCAGAAGGGTAAGGGGTTCACTGATTTGAGTCCTTTATATGATGGACTGATTTCAGTGGTTCACTTCATACTCATAGAAGACTGACAAATGTGACTTCTGTAACATTGCTCCCTTGCCATGCACTGAAAACCTACATGGTGGTAGCTCTTCCTGGGAAATCACAGAATCATGGAATGGTTTGGGTTGCAAGGGATCTTGCAGATCATCTAGTTCCAACCCCCCTGCCATGGGCAGGGCACCTTCCACTGGACCACGTTGCTCAAAGCCCCATCCAACCTGGTCTTGAACACTTCCAGGGATGGGGCATCCACAGCTTCTCTGGGCAGCCTGGTCCAGTGTATCACCACCCTCATGGGGAAGAATTTCTTCCTTATATCTAATCTAAATGTACCCTCTTTCAGTTTAAAGCCATTACCCCTTGTCCTATCACAACATGCCCTTGTAAAATGTCCCTCTCCAGCTTTCTTGTAGGTCTCCTTTAGGAGGCAAATGCTGGAAGGCTGCTATAGGGCCTCCCCAGAGCCTTGTCTTCTCCAGGTTGAACAACACCAGCTCTCTCAGCTTGTCCTCATAGGAGAGGTGCACCAATCCTCTGATCATCTTCTTGGCCCTAGTCTGGCCTTGCTCCAACAGGTCCGTGTCCCTCTTACATTGGGGGCCCCAGAGCTGGATGCAGGACTCAAGGTGGGGTATCACAGGAGTAGAGTACAGGGGGAGAATCACCTCCCTTGACCTGCTGGTCACGCTGCTTTTGATGCAGCGCAGGATGCAGTTGGCTTTCTGGGCTGCAAGCGGACATTGCTGGGTCACGTTGGGCTTCTCATCAACCGACACCCCCAAGTCCTTCTCCTCAGGGCTGCTCTCAATCCATTCTCTGCCCAGCCTGTATTTGTGCTTGGATTGCCCCGACCCATGTGCAGGACCTTGCACTTGGCCTTGGTCCCACCATCCATGTCACTGACAAAGATGTTAAACAGTGCTGGTCCCAATACCGACCCCTGGGGATTGCCACTTGTCACTGGTGTCCACTTGGACATCGAGCCATTGACCATGAGCAGCCAATTCCTCATCTTTATCCTTCTTGATGCTCCTTGGACGGCTCCTGGCTGTATTGCCAGTGCCCACGTCAAACAATGGCAGCAGATAAGAGTCAGTGGCCTGTACAAGGCTTGGTAGTGTTTCGGTAACATCCCTAATATGAGTCCCTGATACGCAGCACACGTCTCTAGAGAGTGCATCAGGTTAAGGATCTAGATGAATTGTCTTACGTATTACAACTACTTTTCTTCTTTGTATCCCTGGATTTTCACATGAGCCCCTTCAAAACTGTAAAGCAGAACTGGCTCCCATTATCACAACTGTGCTTAGGCTATGTTCATAACTTCTTCTTTGTTTCTTTGTTCCTTTGCATTTAGCCCTATATTGGAGCTCTTTGTCTCATCGTCAAAGCCCTACACAATTTAGCTCTTGTTCTACCATCTGCTCACCCCCTTCACTGCAACCAGTCAGTTGGATAACTGTTCCCATTTATTACATTTATTGCTGTTGCTGCTTGCATTCTGACATTTATTGATAAAAAGCCAAGCACATGTTTGTGATATACAACTAATTGTTTTTATTTCGTTTCTCTGCAAACCAATAGTGCTTTTAAAGCTGTTAATGAGCAACAATATGGATGGAGTTGTGGAGGCTGTCAGAGTCTTTGGCAATCTTTCCCAGTATCATGAGATCTGTGACTTCATCATACAGAAGAAGAGTGAGTTACTTTTGTATTTGTAGGAGTCCTGTTTTTAAATGTCCATAGTTCTAAAAAGGAAAGATTGTTAATAAGCTGTCTCAGTTAAAGGGTAGAAGCAATCTTCTCTGATGTTTTTCAAACTGGGCAAATGTTAGAATCCAATAGTAGTCATTATAAACACCATTTGTTTCAGTTTCATTAAAATGGAAATATTGGAGTAGGGGAAATATGCCATGCTGCCTTCACAAAGGTAAATACTACAAAAAAGCTGTTTTTCCTAAAGGTTATGATTTTGAAATTTCCCTTCACTCCTTCACTACTAACTCCTACAGGTTAGTAGTGATATGATATAAAATGAAAATCCAACTAAGTTCTCGTTTAGGTTCGTAATCACAGGTTTTTGATTCTCAGGTTCGACTTCTTGTTAGCATTTTGTAACATGCATTTAAGATGTTTTGACAGCCTCAACAAAGAGACCTACTATTTGCCTCTGGGTGAAGTAGGATACAAGTCTTCTCAAGTCCTTTTGCTTTGGGTGTCTAAAGAACTTTGGGAAAAACAGCAGCTCCTTGCTATCCACAGAAGGTGTGTCATAAGTTTAATTAAACACCCGTGCACTGTAAATTTTTTTTTGCATCTACCTGTCAGTGCTGAAAGTGCGGTGATACGCCAAAGTGTACAACCCCTTCTTTGGAGGGTGGATGTATCAATGCTTTTGGGGAGAAGGTCTCTGCAAAGGGAGGGCTGACAGTAGCTGGATGCTCATGAGCTGTCCCAGCCAAAGGACAGAATTTTCCACCTGGGAGAGATGGTGTTACCAGCGTGCCAAGCTCAGGAGGAGCCAACCGTGCGATTGAAAGGAGGCTGATACTTTTAAGAAATAAGCTGTAATTCAGTTTGGTCAACATAACCTCTTCCGATTGGATTTTCACATTACTTCGGTGTATTTTTATAACTAGAATTTTGTGTCTGTTGTTTTGAAGAAAAGTGGCGTTCAGCATGATGTTACGATGGCTGCTACTCTGGGTCATGTGTCTGCTCTACAAATGTCACAGTAATATGCTACAAGGTTAAATTTTTGGGTAGGGTATCCTGCATTTGACTGCTTCCTAAGTATATATGTTTAATAAGTATGTTGTAATGCCACTTGTATAACAAGTCCATCTTCCCGGTAATATTGTTTCCTTCTTTACAACCCAGTACACAAGTTTGTGGTTGCTTTGCTTGATGCCAAGAACCAAGATGTCTGTTTTTCTGCCTGTGGAGTTCTGCTCAATCTCACAGTAGATGAGAACAAACGAGCTCTTCTGATGGAAGAAGGAGGAATTGGAAAGTAAGTTCCTGATCATGCTTACGAAGAAGACAATTTTGAGTAGTTTGGCTAAGAAGTTTCAATCAGATTCTTTTTTACTAGGGCCAACAACTAGTACTAAGGATACATACCTGATAGATGTTCAGCATCTGATATTCTTCAAGAAAGAGCCTTTTTTTGCAAGAGCATTAGAGTGGTTTAGCCTGCTGCAGAGCCAAAAAACATAGAATAAATTCCCAGAGATCTTCCTGATATGTACAGCAGAGGAGAGCACCATACAACAAAGCCACTAAAGCATGTCTGTGCAGTAGCTGCTTATGCTTGACTTAAATGGATCCCATGTGGGCTACAGTTAATAGGCACCATTAACGTGTATCTGTCATACTATAAGTGCGAAGATTACTTCAGGAACCACGATACCCACATGGTCTCTTGCAATTCTTTGTAACTACTTAGTACTGCAGGGAGAAGTGTCTGATGTAGCTGTGCTCAGCAGATAATAGCTCCTGAGTCCCCTCTCTCCGAGAGTTCAAGTTTAAGGCACTTGTATTGCAAGTGGTTTTAGATCTTGAAGAACCACTGTGGATGCAACACTTGCGGCTTTGATGTTCAGATAATAGTGGATCCAGCTTAATTGGAGCAACATGAAAGATCGTGTTCCTATGCTTGTAAAGCAGCTGATACAACCCACATTTATGAAACAATACGCCTAACTTTGAAATGCTTTCTTGTTCGTATATCATATAATTACTTCTTTATACAATGTGAACGATACGTAGTCTGCTCATCCTTCCTTCCCATGGTGTAGTTAGCTTACAAAATATAAAGCTGAAAAAGAATGAAAATAAGTTACAGGCAAATTGAATAAGAAATGTGAGAAACTTCTATTATGTAGAATTTCTGTTATATAGAATATATAATATTCTGTGGAATATAGAATTTTCTATGCCTGAAAATTTGTGAAGAAGGAAGAAAAAACAGTAACAGTATGGAATAAATCTTGAGAATTTGGAAGTGATTGTTAAGGAGGTCATCCTGACTGTTCCAAACCAGCTCTGTGGATTTTTGGAAATGAGAGTATTGTACCAACATATAGTGGCCCTGATAAAACGTGGAATTAGTCTCATCAGAGAGTTAAACTTCAAAAAATTAAGAGCAAGTTCCTTTGGCTTTTCATTAGATGCCTCCTGGTCTTCCACAATGATTGCCTTCAGAAAGGAGGAAAAATGCAACCGTCTTTTTGGTTGCTTTTGAATTATCACTATTTTCAGCTGTAACCGAGTAATATAGTTATCCTGAGTATCATAGTGATCACCAAATTATAAATCTCACAGTGAAGTGAGGGAAAGAGAAGAGGAGGTTGTAGGGTTTGGGAGGAGAACAGCAGTGAAGAATTACTGATAGAGAAGTCACTAGGGACAGCAGGTGAAAAACATTTATTTCTGTGCCCTGGGACTTGTGAATGCTGCTGTCTGGTAATGGGAACTCTAGGAAGCTGCTGCATGTAAGCAGGTGCAGGCAGAAAACTTATAGCTTAATTTCAGAGTCCTGCTTACAATCTAGCCTGCATTTGGTATCTGTAAGGAAGCGAGACTTGGAGAAATGTCAAGAACGTGATGGTCTGTAACAAAACTGGCGTTTCTGAGAGGAGCCCGTTGGGAGTGCAGGCTGGGGAAATACAGGAAGAGGCGAGATCTGCAAAAATAGTCAGACTGCACAGGACGTAAAAGGTGATTCTGTGAGTCATGGAAGCAGAGAATTCCTTTGGTTTTGTTTCCTGGTCAGATCATCTGGTGTGTGATAAGCTGGATATTCTGACTGACGCTTTTTGTGCATTCATACTATCTTTTCTAGATGAATTCTTGGTGCCTGACAAGGTTTGGCTCGCACTTCAGTCTCTGCTCTAGTAGTAGGCACGGATTTGGGACAGTCACAACTTGTCATGAAATCTGATGAAATTTTAGTGTCTTTGAGATGGTTACATTTGTGATGGATGTGACTGAAATCGGTCAGTTGGGTTAAGAAGTTCGAGGGGATGGACAGATGCAGGCAGGCATACACACGTGTGTAGACAAACGGCATGGTCACATCCTTAGGGAACCAGACTAAATGAAAAGGGAGAAGTTACTGAGGAAGAAAGTAGCATCTTCAGTTTATTAATATAGAATTTTCCTGCAAACTTTCACGGAGCCTGCGTACGTTTCTAGACCACCGGCTTTTGAAGGGCTCAGGAGAAAACTATGTGGAGCAAAACACTGTTTTTGTTTGATACTGGCAGGCTGGTTGACTGTTTAGAGGACTTTGGGCCAACAGACTGGCAGCTGGCTTCTTTGATATGCAAAACCCTGTGGAACTACAGCGAGGACATCACAAGTGCGGCCTCATGCTTTGGAGAAGACAGCGACACGTTGCTGGTGCTGCTCACATCGCTCTTAGGTGAGATCCGTGATCTTGATCTCTTTTCCTTAATAAAAGAAATAAGTTGTAGGAGCAAAATGAAAGAAGTGTTAGTTGGGTGGTCCTTCTAGATGATGTACTCCTCCACAAACGCAGGCTGGGAGGTGCCTACAGGGGAATGTTAAGACCCTGATTCACTTACCCAGTTGGATCTTTTCATCTGCACGCTTAAGTTTGCTTCAAATTTATGGAGTTTAATTGCTATGTCATAGTCCTATTCTCACTATATGTCATTTTCCTCCTTTCTTTTATGAGCACTGCTTTGGTCATCATTTTTTTGGGGGGTAGGTCATTTGCAATTATCTTTTAAAAAGAATGTGAATGAAATAAAACTTCAACTAATTTTGATTTGGTTTTAATCAGAAATTTACTAAAGATGTACGCTTGGTGTGGAGAAGGCTGCATGTTAGTCAGACCCAGATAGAAAGCAAGATCCCTGTGGTCCCTTTTGTTTTTAGACAATCAGAAAAGTGGGTGGATTTGTGAGGATTTTTTTTTCCAGTTAAGCACAATTACTGTTATTCACTGTTGTAATCATTCCTTGCATTACATTCTTTGCTACGATAGAGCATGTTTTAATGTGAGCAGTAATTCCATCTATTTATCTGAAAATACTCGGTGTTTCAAGATCATTAGTGCCCTTTTTAACATTCTGCAACAGAACTGCAAACTTTACAGCCACCATCATGCTTGAATTTTCTGGCATGCAGCAAGGAATATGGGTCTTTGTTTTGGAAAATTCTTACTTATTTTTCCTCTGCATTTAGCACTGCTCATTCCAGCAATTAATTTGACTGCAGATTCCAGGCTGGGTAGTAATTGGAGCTCTGATTAACTAGTACAGCTTTCGTCAACTGGAAGTTCATGTACAATTGCAATTGTAATGCAGCTGTAATGGCAATTAATTAAAAATAGGTCAGAATGAAATCAGAAGGCTAGTCTTTCTTCACACCGCAGCCAGAAGAGTAGCTGTAAAAAAAAGCGCATCTTATTCATCGGCTCTGGTTCCTCTGTGTGTTAAGAGCCAACAAATTTTAGTAATAGCAACTGGTTAATATTGTCCTGCGTCTTCCTCCTCCCATTGTATCCAGTAACAGCCTTGAACCCTCATCGCTCCGATTCTATCATTCAGGAAGCAGGAGGCAACTGCTGGCAGTCGCTGGACTGTATTTAAGCATCAGCACGCCCTCAGGAAGCGGAAAATGCGGAGATGGCACAGCAGACACCTCACTTCACCTGCTGTGCTTGGCCTCCTCCCCTTTATTCTTCTTTTCCCCTACCTGGCACGAGATGACAAAAGAGATGAGGGAGCCAAAAGGAAGTGGAAATGGCCTGAAAAGATGTTGGGCCTGAGAAAGGCTGGACAAAAGGTGCCCTTTGTTTTTCTTTCTCCCTACCTGATGCCAGCAGCCTGAGACGCGGTGGCACTGCTTTCCAGGGGCACTGTCATTTCCCTTCTCTCAGCTGCTCTTGAGACCCCCGTCACTTCACTGGCTCAGAGCTGCTGCAGGCTGGTGTTTCCAGGCCGCTCTGTCTCCAGAACATTCTTCTGTTTGGTCATTCAGTGAAACCTCCTTTCTCGCTCTCTCCTTTTCCAGACTTTTCTGCTCACCTTTACCTCCACTGTAAATTAGAGGAGGGTTTTTTTGGAATCTCAGTACACGTGAACTCTCACATGGCCTGGTACGAGCTTCCAGGGCTGCTGGCCCCTGTCTTGCCGGTGTTACAGGGATGGGTGGCCCTTGCAGACCGGAGTCCATGGTCTCGTTTTCAGCCTCCCCCGTAGCACACAGAGCCAGTGTGCTTGCCGTGCTCCTGGGCTTGCAGCCAGTTCATACGCTGTTTGGCCAGTATCCAATCTTGCTAGTTTTGAGGAGGGTCGTGGGAAAATTAAATTACCGGAGGATGCACCGCTTGCGTGTGGGACACTGATCCCTGCTGATCCCTGGTGTTACTCACATTGAGCTTTGGGAAATTCGCTGCTTTGGTTCAACACTTCAGCTTTTGAACCAGTTCTGACCCTTGCGCTTGTAGGCTGGAATTCCTGACCTCAGTGATTCCATAAACATTCAATCAACTTCTGGAGAGCACAATAAAAGGGAGAAATGTCTCTTGCTCTGTGCTAGAAGATAGTTAATTTGGGTAGAAGAATCATTTCATGAGTAGGCAATGCAATTCTTCCTGAAACCAAAAACCACACCACCTTATCTTCCTCTTCAGGGTCTCTCACTTCTCTGCTGCTGAGATTCATTTTACATGTGTTGGGCTACTCTGCCATAGATGGGACAAAAGCACTAGTTGCAATCAGAAAAATTCCAATTAAATGTTAGGAAAAGAAGTTTCCACCGTGGCAGGGATCAAGCACTGGAACGGGCTGCCCAGAAAGGCCATGGAATCTCCATCCGTGGAGATGTTCAGTACTCAACAGTACAGGGACCAGTGCAACCTAATGGACGGTGACTCTGCTCCAGATGTCCTGTCCAACCTCAATTATCTTATGATGCCATCAAATGCAGATCTGATGTCTGAGGCTGGATTTTCTCTGATTACATGGTTTCTTCCTGCAGAGATACGGTATATCTTCCTTCTTCAAAGAATGTGGGGGTTTTTTTCTCTTTATTTTATTACAAAAAGCCTCTAAATGGCATCTTCTCTTTATGCAGAACCCCTTTGGAACTCTACCTCAGCATCTCTTTGATTTTGGTAGCTTAGAAACACTGTAGTGGCACAGAAGTCCAGTACTGTTTGCCATTACTGGCCGCTTTCTATGAAATGGAGCCCATCTCCATGCACGAGTAACCTCGTCTCTTCCTTTCTCGCTGCTGCAGCTCAGGCCATGGGCAGCTTGACGCTCCTTTAGATGGGAATAGGCGCTGTTTGAGCGTCTCTTTCCTACGCAAAGTTTGACTCAAAAGGTGGGTAACTGAAGTTTCTCTTCAGCTCCAAGTTGTCTTTTTCCTGCTGTGAATGTGCAGTAAGCTCATTACACAGGGCGTGATTTATTTAACAGATTGTGAATCTGGTGCTCTTCTGTAATGTAGGACAAAGATAAGTCACACTGCCCATTGGGTGCAGGATTGCACCCTCATTTTAGGTCCATTTATGGCCTAAAGGCTGTCAAATATCCTCCTCTTAGACTGTATGAAAACATTTGTTTGGCATTATCAATTGCGTTTGTAGCTTCCCAATTCAGGAGCAAACTTCTGTTTGCAGACTGATTTCTTTTTTCTGTAAAGGTTTCATTGCCACCAGGCAAAATGGAGGGGGAATAACGAGTGATGACTTCCTTTCATTCCTAGCATTGCTTGTCTCTATTAAGGGTACCCTGTTATTTTATTTATGAAGTTTGTGAGGAAGGGAGGGCATCAGTAATACAGTAACTAATGTGGTTCAAGGTCTTGAAGTATGATAGTAGATATAGTTTGAAAGAGTCTTCATGAACCAGATTAGCAGAGCAATTTGTGACAGGAAAAACATAGTTGTAGTTAGATGAATTGATGACTTACACTGGCAAAATTGCTGTGGGTATTATTAAAACCCAACTGGTTTCCAGGCAGTCACAATACATGGTTGATCTTGGAGATACAGTTTAGCTGCACCTGTGAGCTGTGAGAATTAAAGAACCTGCAATACCCTTTTTACTGTTTTATTAATCTTAACATCCTTTATTTTCAATTACATCGAAGTTCCTCAGACAGTGACACTTAGAGTTTGTGGGTTTTAAGCCATCAACATACACAACTGATAAGCTGTATGTGCTGTGGCCATAAAATACATGGTTGGGTATATTTTTATTCAGAACTGATGATGATATTTTCCTTTATTACAGATGAAGAGCTAGTGTTGGATTACAGCCTCGACAGAGACTTGAGGGACTACCATAAGCTATATTGGGAAAGAGAGTTCAAACCTGTGGCAGAAAAACTTCTTCATAGAATTCAAAGCCATCACTCCTTCCCACTGTGACTATTACTCCATTTTAATCAGTCTTTCTTTTTTTCTTTGTGGTGTAGATTGTACAGTTTTATATTTCTAATATACCAGTATGTCGCCATTGGTAAGCACGCTGGAGAGCATGGGAAGTTAATTTTTAAGAAGTCAGTAAAGCCTGGTATTTATATACTGGACACTATATTTTGAGAAGCTTGTATGAAATTTTTGCATGCGTAATCACTTTTTAGAATATATTTGAGCTGATCAAGCAGCTGTTCAGTGTGATTTGTCTATTAATTGCATAGTTGCTTGGCTAAAAGAATGTTGCATGACAGTTGTCTCCCCTGGGCTCATGTCTCCATCCACGAGGCAAACAGAAAAGTCTGTACATCCTTCACCTTCCTTCTGACTGCTGCTGCCTTGTTTAATGCTCAGTTTTCATCCTT
Source organism: Pampusana beccarii (assembly GCA_013399365.1). Classification (NCBI taxonomy): domain Eukaryota; kingdom Metazoa; phylum Chordata; class Aves; order Columbiformes; family Columbidae; genus Pampusana; species Pampusana beccarii. The sequence continues at coordinate 357,894 of VWYH01003553.1, read as the reverse complement.
CCAGTGCATAGAAATCCTTGCTTGTAGCCCGTGGATTAGCTCAGCGTGTGCATCACTGGCCTCCAGCATCAACAGCCCAACTGACTGCAGAAAGCTTGGCAGACCTGACCCCTTTGTCTCTTTTCTGACCTCCCGTGACTAACCTGCTGTGCAGGGGCTGCCCGGGTCTGATCCCACTGCGCTGGGAGCGTCAGGAGCGCACCTAGTCTAGGTCCCTGCTTCTACGTTCTTGGGGACTTTGTTGTTGATGGGACAGGGGAGAGGAGATCTCAGGGTCCAGGTTTTGGGAGTGGTGAGGGGGTGAAGGTAATGAAATGTGCAGTGTTCTTTTTGTCCCAGCAGCTTGGGTATTTCTTGTGACCAGCAAGGCTCGGCCCGCAGTGACTCGCTTAGGGGGCAGCGGCTGTGGCAGCCTCCGCTGCTGCGATCCACAGGAGAGGCGCTCAGCAGTTCCGCAGGGTTTGGCTCCAACAGCAGCTCTGCTGAGCTCAGAAACATCTCAATTATCATTCCTTCTTTTGCCATTTAAATTCTCGCTGAAGTTGAGAAGATAAGTGGCTTCAATGCCCCACTTGTGTCTTTGAAAAGATATTGGATTTGCTTTTGGGAGGCATTAAAGAAAAGCCGGTGGGTAAGTATTCCCCTGTGGGGAGGGAGCTTGAGGCATTTGTTCTTGGCAGTGGCATCAAGGCGAAAGGCAGCAAAAAGCAGGCTGTGTAACATGGGGTGGGGATGCAGTGGAAAGGGCCTCATGGCCAAGTCCTGTCAGCAGGTCTGATCAGAATTGACAGGCACTGAGCATCTGTCAGAAGGCAGCCTGAAACTGATGTTTTCATCAGGCCCAGGTGGGTACGTAGATAATTTAAGATTTGTTCAAAGAAAACGCTAGTTATGCACGTCATTGCCGACCAAGCTGTAAACACGGGCTCGCAGCGCTGTGTGGCGTGTCCTGAGGCACAAGGCAAATTTGGGAATCCCGCAGTGGAGAGCAGATGGGGCAGGTACTGCGAGTGGGCTCGGGGCTCATGCTCAGCGGGGCCTGTGACTGCCCCAGGGCACCCAACAGCAACACCCAGCAGAGGCTCCCATGGGGCTGCACAGGCCCCTGTCTTTCCCTGAACAAAACTTGTGGGTAACAAGAACAATCCCCAAAATGCTGAATTTCTGATGTACTTTTATGGTTGTGTCTACCATTTGGGGGTTTTTGCCACAAACCTTAAAGATGCACCCCACCACCATCTTCAGTTGCTGCTGTGCTTAACAGCCTGTTCTGCTTGTTCTCTTCTACCTAAGAACACAAACGCCTCAGCATTTTTAATGGAAAATCCCCAAACATTTTCAGGATTTTTGTCCAAAGTCAGTCCCCTTCCATGTAGTCAGGATTACCTGTGTGTTGTGGTTAGTGCGCTGTTTGAAAATGTGACAGTATGAAGCCACTGACACACACAGACACACTCTGCAGTGCTTACTGCTTGACAAGAGAGTGCCTGTGGGTACCTGCGTGTGTCTGGAGAACAGAGGATAGAAATGGCCAGTTTAGGTTTCTCAGAAAATTTCATGTCTACTTTTGACCCCCCATCCTCCACCCCCACAACCCCCCCCCCCAAAAAAAAGCTGCAGCAGAATCAGGTGCTGCAGAAACTCCATTTACAGACTGAAAGACACTTTCTCTGTGGCCTTAGGCACAGCTTGGCTTTATGATATGCCCTTAGACAGGAAAGTTTTGCTCTGTTTTTGGAACATTAAAAATCCTGTATTTTTAGTTAAGAGGAAACAGCAGCTGCTTCCTGTTAGCCACAATTTTGACAGTTTATTAATCTTTCTCCCTTAGATCTTTTTAGATACTTTAACTTCTTGGAGTATAAACTTAGAACTGTTCTCAAAGTCTGGTAAGACAAACCAGTTGGGGCTGAGACCCAGGCTAGGGGACAGAAATCTTAATTTCATTCTACCTACGGGCTTGGAAAAATCCATTTATTTCTTGCCTTACAAATTAGGCTCCTACTTCCTTGAAGCAGGTAGGAGTTTTGACACTTGAGTGCACATTAACCCGTTACAGCCAGGGGTAGGAGTGTGCCCACAAGTGCCTGTCAGCCCCTTGTAGCACATTCCCCACATTCCCTCTTGCCCCTCATTCCTCGGTCTGACTGCACAAGCCTGACCCTCCTTCCGATCCCCTTTTGGCACTAGCATCAGAAAATCAGCAGCCTGATTGGAACTAAGTTCACTAAAACAATCAGTTTAGCTCTCACAATAACATTTAGAGCTACTTATTGCGATGATATAAACACATAGAATCTCCAATTGTATCACACCTGTTACCTGTGAGGAAAGAGAAAACCCAATATGCCAGGGTCTACCTGAAGAGGGGCTGGAGGGCTGTGGGAAGGATGAAAACAGGAGCATATGAGAGGAGTTCCTACTGTGGTTTTAGTGAAGCTCTACATCTATTTTACAAACTTTGTTTTCTCTCATCATTTTAGACTCAGTTGAAAAAGTCACGGTTTGTCATTTGAGTACGCTTTCAAATATTTTTAAATGGTCTTTTAACCAGAAAGTAAACCAGTGAGTTAAACCACAGAAAAACGCCAAGAGAAAAAGTTGTTACCTTTATTTAAAAAATACCAGTAATACTGACAAATTTAAAAAGCAATTCACACTCATACAAAAGTATTCATGTGTTCTCCAAAACCACCGTATATTAAATGTCAGCATTTTAATCATGTTTTGATTTACTAAAAATAGATGGTTTTTAGCCTAGTTACTTAAGCAACTGCAAAACTCAGTAAGACCAGCGTTGGGTATGGCGTACAGTAGGACTGTTTGGCAGTCTAGAACAACATTCCCACCCCTTGCCCTGGCTCCTGAACAGGTGTCGGGTCATCCTTGAAAACCAGGACAGAAAGCTACTCAACAAGTCTCGTCGTTCGATCTCTAAAAGCTCTGAAGACCCAAGGCTCCTTCTTTCCATAGGAAGACCATTGCACTTTGGAGCTCACCCAATAATGCTGAACAAATGTCCTGTAGCATTTTAAGGCTAAACTATTTGAGAAAATTGACTGCTATCTTTCAAATTATCCGTGTGGACAGAAGAGGTTTAGTCCTGATTAAAAGAAGAAATCTAAATAACAAGGCATTTTTTGAAACCACACACAATGAAGGCTCAGACAATAGCAGTGCTCACTTTCACTTTTAGCTTAACTGGAACAGCCCGTGTCTGTTCACTCCACCAGCACAAATAGCAGCAACAAGATTTTCTAAAATTATTCTCATAGGGAAAGCAAATGTCATCAAGTCCCACTTCTGGTCGCGCTCCAGCTCCCGTAGTATTTGCCTTAACACAAGATCTATATATCTATCATTTGCTATATTGCCACAAGTCCACAGAGTGTCCCGTGCTGTCTAAAGCCAAAATACCATGAGCAGGCAGCACTTCTGCACAACCCTGTCTTTTCAACTGCCAAGCGCTCACTGCCGAGTGGCAGCAGGGGTATTCCAAACACGGAAATAGCTGAAACTAAAGGAGTTATGGCACAATGGGCGTCTTAACTTAGAGCTACCGTTGGTCCTGAGGCTTCGCATCCTCCTCTGCCATACTGCAGCTGCAGAACATTCCGAGGTCGACAGACAGCCGGAGACATCAGGTCATATAGCGAGTAATAGCTCTCAGAGCATAAAGTAGTTCGGCTTGCATCCGAGCTTCTACCAGAAGCAAATTTACATGGACCTTGGGGAAAGAAAAGAAGTTGGGCTTTAACGGTGTGCTCGCAGTGATGTGCTCCAGCGACAGGCAGTTTGGGGGGGAGCGGGGCTGTGGTTTTGGTATTAGTTTGCAATAGTGACGGAGGAGCACTTCGCCTTTCAGCTACCCAGACACCAAGCTCTATGGGTGAAGCTTGCGGAGGGGACAGGCTGAACGCGTAGTGCCGCAGCCCAGCGCCGCAGCGGCTCAGGGGCACACCTGAGCGGGTTGGTAGGAAGAGGCAGCCATCCTTTAGTAGACCAACTGGTTTAGCTGGAAGAAAACCAGACAAGCTCTGGAGCACACAAGCCTTTCTTCGGCAGCAGACTGCGAGATTTGGCAGCTTGAAAAGAATAGTTCAAATTTAGCTTGAGTTAATCTATTAGTTAAAGGCAAAAGGGTGGTTGGTACCTGTGGAGCAGAGGGGGTTGTTAGCAAAGGAAGAGGTGAGAAGGTCGTGTGCCCCTGTGGGACAGAGAGAAACACAGAGGTAATTACCACCTGAACAACGTGGAGCGCTTAGCTGAGGTGATAGCACAAGAACAATTCTAACATGCCACTAAAACCATTCTCTTTATTGAGACAGAGGTGTTTAGTAGCTGCCATAGCTAAGACGTTTTGTTCCCCGGCTCTTCTCCTCAATGTCTTTTCTGTATGTCTTTGAGGATGAGATTAGAAACTGGGGGGTAAGGGGGTGTGAAAAGTATCGTCTCGCAGCAGGTTGGCTGCAAGTTTATTCTGGTGTGTAACGGCCGTGTTTGGTTTCATTCTCATGATTTCCGTGAGGATGGATGGTGATTGCATATTCACAGCTATCAAAATCCAAGGACTGTACGTGTCATCGAGTGCAAAGTTTTGGACTATGAAGAAGGGTTTGTGTGCTTGAAAAATCTCGTCTCTGTCAGTCTAACCAAAACAAACACGTACTATTTTACTTGAACAATCTTAAATCATTGTAGTTATAGCACCTCTATTACAATTGGGTACCTCTAAACTATTTGCACAAGGAGTTCAGCAAGAAATAGTCTCTGATGATATGAACACTAATTAACGTGCACTTATGTTTCAGCACTGTATCAGCGTTCATTTTAAGTGGGGCTTAGAAATATTTTTCCAGAGAAAAACTGGAGGATGCGAACCTGTCGGAGTAGACGTCCAAAGGTTAATTAGCAAGCAATATTATCAGGAGGTGTGATTCAGACTGTAACCCAGCAGCAGAACTTTAGGCTTTAACACAAAGTAACTGCTTTGGGGCCATTCACACTCAAAATGCTGATAGGACTGCAAAGACCTCGGGTGAGCACACAAGTTGCTCTGAGCCTGAGGCCAAGAGATGGATCTGACATCGCTTCCCCGCCTCTCTGGGCCGCAGGCCGCACCGACCAGCAGCGAAGGAAAAAGCTGCGGTGGCGGGGACGCTGCGCCATTTACACCTCTAACGTCCCCATACGCTTCAGAGCTTGCACAGTCTGTTAGCTAGCAAACATGCTGTAGGAAAAGAAAAATCATTTCAGCCTGGGAAGTGCTACACCTCCTAAGGGATTTACTGAAGAATGCCGGTAACATCAGCTAAAGCTGAAGTGCTGGCTGGGTAGCTGCGGCTGTTAGCGTGGCAAACGCATCTACTGCCCATGTCCCTCAGCACACATGCAAACCGTACCTTCTCAGAGTGTTCAAACTGCCTCCAGAAGCTATCATACATTCGTTTTGTGGTCTTTTCAGGAGTGCAAACCACAGTCTTGATATAGACTTTAAAGCTGCGGTCCAACAACTGATTAATTTCACCATAGTCATAATCATCGTATCTGTTTGGAATAGAAAGAAAAAACACTTTCATTTTCAAGAACCAGTTCTTTCACTTGCATTGTTCGTAAGTTTCTATAGCAAAAGAAGTTATTGTGTAATTTGTACCACCACAGGCCCCTCCCCATAAATAAAAATACATTTGAAAACACATGTATGCTTGCTTAATAAATAGCTTTGCTTCAATTTGAGAACCTAACAAAAAAAAAAAAGCCAATGCTAACAAGTCTGACATCTATAGAACAAAAGTAGTAAAACTGACCTTATTCCAAACATACAATGAATATAGTTCCAAATTGCTCGTCTCAGCATTGAGGTATCCACATCTTTGTGCATGGCCATCGTATTGTAAGTCAGATTATAAGCAATATGAAACTTCTCATCAAGTAGTTGTCCCACATCTGGGTAAAGACGATTAACCAAGGAATAGCCGTGGTCTTCCCAAGAATAATCCTTAGAACAAGTAAAAACGCAGAATGGAGCATTTCAGAAAAGAACTTGTGAAGGCCTAGCGCTTTAATGTCATTTATCTCAGGGCAGATAATCCGGGGCGGGGCAGGGGGGTTGTTCATTTGCTTGCTTTAAGCCGCCTCATCCATGGGGCAGTCAGTTACCGCACAGTCACCTCCAGGTTTGGCATTTGGCACAACAAACAGATTGGGCACTAAACTAAACCTCCTGACAGCCCCGTCCTTGTTACCTGAACACGAAAGGTGGGCACGTGCATTCCGTGTCTGGAGAAGTCTTTGTAACCATAGCTGGTATCCTCAAAGTGGCGAGACACGTCTCTTGCTGGTGCCGATTCTTCATCTTCTGTAAATTTCAAACAGAATTTCACAGAATTTCAGTGAGAACAAACTGGAAGCGAGCTAGTGGAACTCCTACAGAAGAACGGGAGTCTCTGTGCTTTTTAAATAAATGCACAGGTTCACTAGACCACCTGTATTAAGTCTCTTTGGTACAGCTCAGTGTGACTCCAGCTATGGTTTTTAGAGGAAACACCATGAAAAACACTCAGATTCTTTCTTACAGAAAAAGATCTTCTCCTCCTTTCTTCTATCACTCCCTATCCCTTAAGTCTAGGGGACACTTTGCTCCTAACTCAAGGGTCTGTAAAAGCATCAAGGGAAAATCTGTTTTGGAACAGAGAGCTTATTAAAAAAAGAGACCTCTAAGACTTCCATGCCAAGTTTTAGAGGAAACTCCACTGAAAAGCCCACCACAACCCTAAGCTTCTAACAGATGAAGTATTATCTCTCAGTCATCTGAAAAGTAATGTTTCATACATTTAAATAGCTAAGCGTGTTCAGGACTTTTTACATCATCTTGCGAGATGCTTAAATCTCCCATGAAACTTCTAAATCTCTCTAGAGGGAGATTCCATTTCTGTTGGACATTTTTATTAAACATCATATTGGTCAGCAGGTATTATGCTATGTTTGAGAGAAGCCACAAATCATGGCACTACTTTGCTTTTAAAAGTGTTCCTGGAAGAAAACAAGGCACCCCTAACCTTGATCCCTTCAAAGAACTGATAATGTTTTTGAGACATCTAATAACGCTTTTTTTCCCCTTTTGCTGTAGTAAGTACCTCTTCCAAGTCGTTTAGAAAAGTCTAAATAAATATATTTACACATCTTTTCTACCTGAAGAACACACGAACATGCTTTCTCTCTTCTCTCTTTCAAAACGTGTAGCCATCTCTTCTTGGCTGGCTTCCTCTTCATCTCGACACTCCTGCAGCTGCTTCATTTTCTCCATAAGAGCTTCAACTTCACAGACAGACTCTGTAGACTTGAAAAGGAGAGAAAAACATTTAATTTCCATGTAACAAGAGCTGACAATGACGGCAGAACTATCAAGCCAGAAAAATTAAATGCAAACTATGTTCTTCATTTACATCTTTAAATACCGATTTTCTGACAAAAACAGTTCTTGAACAAAATCTGTACTGACCCAACAGTACACATTTAGTCATCATCTTTTTTCAATTAGATCCCTGGAATTTTTAGCATATTATAAGAATCACAGCTTTTTGGAACAAGTGGTTCTGACAGTAAAACTAAAATAATTTCTCTTACTTAATCTAAACATTTAACAACTAAAAAAACAAGGAGCTGTAACAGAAATTCTGATAGAGGAAGTAACCACAATTTACTACCCAACTGTATTTTTCCCCTTCTCTGCTCACAGAGAAGAAACACGTTGAAGGAGAAAGGAAGAGCGAGTGTAAATGCAGATTTAATGAAGCCTCAAAGGAAAGCTAGTGCAAGATAATCTTATTTCACAAGAGCTGCTTTAACGACACAACACACTATTAATTTAATACCTGGCCTTGTAAAAATCCATCACCACAGAGCAAAACAAAGTTATCTTCCATTTATACGGTTCTGCCCCCTTCCTCTCTGCCTTTTGCAGCCGGTTTGCTCCTTCGGAGAACCAGCAAGCTCCATCAGACAAAATTCAAATGCCACCCACACCACTGCAGTAAAGTCTCACAGGCAAGGAACTTGCACTGCAAATATCCTGTTTTCAGTGTTCTTAAAGCAATGCTTAGTTCACGTCATGCTTTTCACTAAGTGGAAGCAAGTACAGATCAGTGAGTGTAAGTGCTGCAGGCAGGAAATACTGTTTTAGAAATGGAGTCAGAAAATGGTGAATTATCTCTGGTGTGATGTATCGCAGACAATTCAAGGCAACAAAGTCAAAGACTGGAATCAAAGGAAGAGCAGACTTTCCCCTGGACCCATGAAAAAAAGCATTCCTGGCCACTGCTGCTCAGGAAATGTATCATGAAATCCCGAAAGCCAGGAGTCATCTCAGTTTTCCTACCTGAATGACAAGAGACCAAAAAAAATAGACAACTAAGAGACTATCACCTCTCCCTCTGGTAGCTTCTCCCAGTTTACCAGTGTCATTTCAGCTTCTTCTGAATGTATCTTTTCAACTGCTCAGCCCTCCTCTGGGTTAGGCTAATCAATCCCACTCCCACTGAATGAAGACCCGGGCACCCTCCCCGTGTTAAGTTTACCAAGAAACTACTATCAACAGAGGTTGTTCAGACTGATACCTACCGGAATACTTCCAGTTGGGCTGGCATGAATGTCATCCACCCCGTGGTAACCATTTGTGATATCGCAGATGCAATAGTTACTGACGGAAGGGGCCCTGAAGGTGTGACCTCCTTCGCAGTCGATCTCCGGGCTAATCCCACAACCAAAGGTGAAGGAAGCAAGGGAATGGTAGTGTGTGAGGAGAACGACCGCGTGGATCAGCTCTGCCAGGGACCAGCTGTTCTCTTCAGTCTTCAAAAGTTGCTTTAAAAACAACGCAAGATTAAAGCATTAATTTTGAAACCCTTCAAATGATCTCACCTTAAGGCAGGTGACCAATGCATTTCTTTACCAGATAGAATTTTCTGTTTTTCCAGCGTCCACGCTCGCTTCCCAACTCCCTGCTGCCATTAGCGTGCTCAGTGTCCCGTTAGCAGGTTATGTGCCAGCCACAGCCTCGCGTGGTTAAGCCACACAGGAGGTGACTTCTCTCCCCTCTCTGGCCCTCAGCTATTGAATCAGCTGAGGTTTCCATTTCGCACCATATGGTTTGTATCGAGGCCAGACTGACTTGCATTGAAATTTCACACCTCTGACAAAGATGCAACCACAACAGTCACACGTTTCTTCAACTGGTCTTCACAGTCTCAGAAAGACCTGGCAATTCTTTGTGGACCAGATGTGTAACAACCCGGCACCGGGGCCGGGCTCCCTCCATCTTGTCCCTGTGGGTGGAATGTTCTACATTCGACAAGAAACTTCAAACCCCAACTTCCCCCTTCATGCAGGAAAGTGTGGGAGGTCTGGGGCCTTCTGACAGAGCGTGCATCCTCGCCCACAGCCCAGCGTCCTGCCTCCCAGCAAGACCCGCCATCGCCTCTCCAGCCGGCAGACAGCACCAACAGAGCCCCAGCACCCACCTCCTCTCTGCCAAGGGTAAAGAGCAGAGAAGGAGGAGCAGCTGCTCCATAACCAAGGCCAGAAATGCCCTTGCCGTGAGAGCTGCCATCACCGCATACACGCTGCAGCACACTCGAAGCTGGTGGCCCTCAGAGGAGGGGGCAGCAGAAGCAGCCGCTTGGTGGGTTGTTGGCGCTGCGGTCCTGGCCGCCCTGTGCCACCAGCTCCCCTGGGCTGTTCCGCCAGTCTGCTCCCTCCAACCCAGCCTGGAAACTGAGCGTGTGGACAAACCAGAGGCAGCTGACACAAAAATGTGGTGATGGGTGTTCAGTCTGACCCCTGGCAGCATCTCCAAAGTGCTCATGGGGTTCCGGCTACCGAGAGCACAGGGCTGAAGGAAGCGCACATCTCAGCAGACGCCCATCGCACCAAAAGAATTCTGACATGTCAGTCTGTTGTAAATTAAATTTCTCAGCCATTTAAGACCAGTCATGGTCATGCTAGTTTTACAAGGACATAAGTGATATAATATCACATAGTATCACAGCGATGTAACACTGAAATGAATGTCGGTAATGCAGAACATCTCCTGCCCTGTCTGGCTCTTAACCCCCTAAGAATCTGTGACTGCATTTACCGAAAAATAAAGGCACATTCACAATACTCCATGAAACATTCACCTCGATGTGTTCCTTGGTGATAAGCCAGGGTCTATGAGCCAACATTTTGTTCAGTTCTCCTAAATTTTGCAGCTTTTGAGGTGCATTTTCCAGGCCATTCAACCATTTAGGGTCTCCACCAACATGAAGGAAGTCATTCACATGGAGGTTAACCAGGTAAGAGCACTGGTGTCGTGCTGCAGCCTAGCAAGGAAAACACAATTGTGATACAGAAAACAATTGCAGTAAATCAGTGCTTTATGATAAATACCGTAAGTCATCACTTCCTCAAAATACTCAAGAATAAGACTTGCAGTGATCAAAGGTAAAAAAACCCCATGAGATTAACACATCAGCCTCTTTTGATTATTGTTCTCACAACATAAATACTCCTCATTCATATACATTATAACAATGCTGGCTACAGGTGCAACATGCCTATATGCAGGGCATGTACAGGCATGGATATATTGTATGTCCTGAAGCAAGTAATCCACACTGCACGGTAGTCTCCAACAGGGAAGAAGCAAGGCTGCCCCTGGGTGAATCTTTACCAGCTAAAAGAAAAGCAGGTTTTAGAACACATACAGCAAGAGAGACTGAAGGCAGCTTTTCAGTAAAGAACAGATGCTGTATAATTTATTCAAACAGTAATACTTCCCCCATCACATTAACACACAGCCCAAAACTTTAATTCAACTTCAGCAGACAAGGATCATTGCAGTGGCAGTTTGGAAATTATGAAACCAACCACCTCTGGCAGAAAACTTTCTTAGAATTTAAGAGTTTCAGAAACAGATAATGGAACTATTGAACTAGAAGGAGGTGTATTCAACGGGACACACACAAACAAGCCTTCTTGGAAAAGAGTTTCTGACATACTAACGAAACTAAACAACTATCTTATTTTTAAAACGGATTTTTTCCCCCTCTTTCTCACAGTCCTACCAAAACTATGAACACAAAGAACTGGTCTTATGAAACAATTTGTAAACCAGACACAAACCAACCTACTCTGCTTTTCCCCTTAGCTCCTACTGAAATGCCTTTCCAACCAGAAACTGCAAAACACAGCGATAACCGCTATAAAACAAGACCAGAGAGCATTGCCAAAGTGGCTTTTTCTGCTTGCTGCTTTATGTTCCAGCATACCATTATCCCGATGTAGTGCCGGTAATGAAGCGGGAGTGGACCGTCCATTTGCAGTAGATAGTGCTGAGTTTTCAGAAAGCTTTCAAGATACTGTGGGTGGAAAACCATCACCAAGGTAACATTGTCCAATCGGCCCAGCGTGGCAAAAGAATCTGCAAACAGCGTGTGCATCATGGCGTCTTCCTTTCCCACTTGAATCGTCTGATGGAACAGAAAGAGCAATTAGCAACGTTGTCTAAGAAGTACCGATAAAATAGTAAACAAATCTATTACTAGAGCACCCAGAGCCCCCAGCGAAAGGAATTATGTTATAAATCTATTAATGGCATTAAATCAGTGCACATAAGGCATGGCACATAAATCCCCTTAATACCTCTCATTTAGGAGATCACAAGTGGTTATAACAGCAAAAGGAGATTTTTGCAACACCAAGTTCTCACTTTCAACTGTCTCACCTTCACTCTCTTGAATTGATCTGACTTAGTTTATTATAAAAACAAGCTAAGTGAATCATTATTCTCATTGAGGAAAAAAGAGGGGAAAAAAATAAAAATCTTGCTAAGATGACAAGAGAGAGAAATAAAGGGAAATTGAAGCTTAAGGCTCTAAAATTCCTAGAAAACCACAGGCATATTACCAACTTTTCCTCTGCTCCAAATTCTCTTACCAGGTAATCAGGAGAGAAGCACCAGAAATGCTCAGCCACAGCACTTTGAAGCTTCTCAGATAATTCAGAACGGTAGAGGCAGCTCGAGAAAAAGTAACCCCAGAGCAGGGGGGCAGGTGCCTTACGGACCAGTAGGAAATTACATCCGGATGTTCACAAGGAAACAGAGACTCTAACAGAAAACAGTATTGGGTTTCTCTTATGCTAGATAGCAGAACAGGAGGGGTCACAACTATTTCCAAAGCTCCCCGGGGCTCTCACTGCTCCTGTACACTGGAACTGCGGCCAAAGTCTCACCAGGACTGAATGTGATCGCGACTGACAATGTTTTGCAGCTCAGCAGCTGTCCTGAAACCAAATGTGGGTTACTACTAAAAGGGTGTTCCTTAAAAGCATAAAGTTCACTGTGTACTTGAAAACACTACCACACCTCCTTCTCAGGGATGAATCTGCTTGGTCCGTGTCCCAGTGGTCTAGGAATCCTTATCCCAAGTTCCTAGAAAAGAAAATTACACCATCTCAGCATTTAGTTATAAACAGCTTTTCAGCTGTGGTTGCAAGAAAGAATTCTCCCTTCAGAGCTGGGTTATTTGGGTACTCACGGTACTCTTACACGGGTGCTTTTACTAGTACCATTTGTACAAATGCAAATCATTTTTTATAGAAGTTCTTTAAAATTAGCCACGCTTGTTTACAGGGTACTGCCTCACTCCAGCAACAAAAAACTCAACAACAAAGGCCCTGCCAACCGAAGAAAACACACACAAATTTTTATGCACACACACACTACAACCTGGTTCACAGAAAATCCTGCATAAAGCATATTTTGGCAGGGTGTCCAGGACAAGGAGTTCAGTACACAGCCGGCTGCTGTGCGGTTATGCCACTGATACAAAACGAGACCGATGTGTGTGTGTACATCCGCAGTACGCCAGCACATAACACTCTGTGCATCTGTCAGGAAATGAAACAGCTGTAACCCTAATCAGATTTCTTTTTCCCAACCTCAAAGAGCTCTTAAACTGCTTAAAGTACCTGATCTACATTTGCATCTGCTTTCTTTTTGAAACAGGATAAAAAGCTATTCACGTCAGGAGGGAAGGAGCGGGGGGGCTTTGCTCCATCAGAAGAGCAGCAGCCACATCCTCACTCGTGGTTTGGTGGAGGTGTTGCCCGGCAGGTAGGCGAGAGGCTGGAAACCTCCCAGCAGTTCATGACCTGCCGTCTCCCTCAGCCAGACGCACCTTCCTGCCAGACCTACAGCACCCCAGGCCCTTGGTGCAGCCAAGGAGAGAGGTGCATAGGAGACCTGGGTGCATCAGTGTCCTGCCTGTTAAACCGCTCCCTTGGCAAGGGTGGGAGCCATGGGGTCACGGGCACTTCGTGTGTTTGGCATGGAGCAACCCCCAGACGGGACAGCAGGGTCCACGGGGCACGTACGAACCCAGGACACAGCCCCATCTCGCACATTTGCACATGCCCACCACTGTCCCAGCTGGGAAGCGCGTCGCTACAGAGGCTCCTCCTCAGTGTGTGCGGCACTCGCCACAAACCAGCTCTCCTGAGGGGAGACATTCCTGGCCAGGCTGGACGGGGCTCTGAGCAACCTGATCCAGTGGAAGATGTCCCTGCTCATGGCAGGGGTTGGATCAGACAGCCTTTGAAGGTCCCTTCCAACCCAAACTGTCCTGTGACTGCTCCATGGCCAGTGGGGCACGGCTTCCCCAGGACAGACGGGAGCCCCGGCACCCGAGGCAGCTCCCGACAGGGCAGCTGATGGCACTGTGCTCTTACAGATGGAGGGAGACCTGCGATTAAAGCTGGGGATGGAACTGAGTGCTAAACACTAGACTATATATGAACTCACCATTTGGGCTCTTATCTGTTCCCTCTGCCCTGCTTTTTGAAACACATCCATTGCCTCCATTCCACAGCCCAGACCATTCCCATTTCTGATGATACCAACGCCATTCAGGTCCTCAGCAACATTTAGGTAAATAAAGAAATACTGTATATTGAGCCACCTCAGGCTAGACAGAGCAGAGGGCACCTTTAGCTGTTTTAGGCCTCAAGTGCAAATGGAGTCCCTAAAAACTGCTTGCCAAATTCAGTTTCAAACTTTGCTACATTTCCCCCACCATAGCTAAAGGTTGTTATAAACAAGCAATACCGGTCTCACTCACCATTGCACTTTTTCTGTCTTGCTGAGGTTTCTATTTGCACGAGAAGCAATTTTATTAATCAGTTACCCTTCCCTGAACTTTCCCCTAAGATTAAAAATCAGGTTCAGAGAGACAGAAACAATCAGTGCAGGTCTAAGTCAGAACTACCAAAGCCCATCAGATTCTGACCGTCTCCTTCTACCCCATGTCAGGTGCCTTCATTTCTCAGGTTTTATTTGGATAAAGCAAGATCTGAGGGCAGCTCTTACGCTAGACTTCACGCTTTCCCTCTAACAGTCAACTTTGCGATGTAGGTTTTTCTTGCTGAGAGTCCCAACACTCACAGACAAATTCTGCCTGTCAGCCAAGTCTCTAGCAACGCCACTTGTAGGATATAATTCGTATCTTAAAAACACCCGCCCTCCTCAAAGCCCTAGCACAGCTGCTTTTCTCAGCTACAGCTACCCTAGCAAATTAGAGAAGCATCTTATATCCAAATGACAGCAAGGAAAAAAAAACCTGTACACACCATTTAACCTAGCAGATGTCTGCAGTTGTCTGCCAACTCAAGCACTTCAAGAGAAACACCTTGAAGTTCAATTCTTGAACAAGCACATTTCAATCTTCTTTCCCAGAACAGTTACAAAAAGAAAAAAAAAAACCACACAAGACTTCTGAACCTGAGATCAACAAGCTGCTGACATATTTCGCCTCACAATCTAACATACATCAGTATCAATACATTTAGCCTTTTTTTAAAGCACGCAGAGGTCAAACTACTATTGTTACGCTGCATGTAACAGGTTACGATCTTTCGGCAAAGAACAAACCCTCTCTGCAAAGTGACTTAGGGTTTTTTTGGTTATCGAAGAAGTTGTTTCGCTTTCCCTCAGGAAAGAAAGTGTCCCCCAGAAATCACGGCACCAGCGTAGTATTCGAGAAGCCTGGGTTCAAGTCCCTGTTCTGACAGAGATGTTGCAAAGGATTTGTGAAGACGAGCCTCAGTTTCCCATCTGCAAAACAGAGGTAAATATGTTTCTTCCAGAGGGTGCTGAGAACAGAAAGAAGCTTCTTGTCATAACATGCATGGTTACCACAGTCATGAGAGTTGTATAAATTCTGAGCCACTGGAAATCTTCTGAAAATTGTTATTCTTCAGTTACAAGCTATGGCAGGCCTTTAAAAAACTCTTTTCTCCTCTTTTTTCAGAAGCAGCATTTAATTAAGTTCTCCTAGTACTTGAGAAATATCAGGCATCTCCAGCTTGCTCCCAGTATCTCCTGAATCATCTCACCTGGAGCACCCACAAGCACTCGGCGAAGCAGCCGGGGTCTAGGACAAGCAGCAGTTGCAAGCAAGCAATATTTATTTTGGTTATTACTAATGTACAAGCAACTTCCATGCAATTCCAGACCACCAAGTGGCACAGCAAAGTGACCTACCTAGTTGTGTGTTTTCTGCATTAAACTTCTGGCTTCTTCCCTCCTGTTTGTTAACCTTGCCACACCAATTCCATCCAGCCTAGAAAGCCTTTAGCTGAGCGCAGCTCCAAGCTCAGCAGAAAGCCAACCACAACTGAGGCTTTAGGTTCAAATACATAATAATAATAATGCATCACAGGCACTCCATCTTCAAAGCCAGAACATAAAACTCAAGACGGCTGCAAAGCTGAGCACCGAGGGTGGAACAGATTTCACCTTCAACACCCAGAAGCTCACAGCTAATGGAGGGAGGTGGACCTCCCCAGGTGGCAATCCATCCCACTGCTCACCTTCCAGATACACCTTGACAGAGAAGCAGCCATATAAATGCTGTATAGCTGTGCTGGCAGAGACGACCGCAGAAATCACAGCAAAGCCTCCTCCTTCCCTTTATGCAATGTAACTTGCATTTCTGTACAGCCACTACTATTTCCATGGGAACTATGTTCACCACATACCTACCATCTCTGAATCTGCATGTCCCTCACCACTGCCTATCTGAGCATCTTATCTGAGGTATTTAATTCATCCAACATTCCTGTGAGGTATGGCAAGTGTATTATCTGCCATTTAGAAAAACAAAAACAAACAACCGAGAAACAGAAAAGCTACACGTCTAACAGGGGCTGCTACAGAAGACTGGCGGCTTGAGCCGAGATCTCTCAAGCCACAGGGCAATGTTCTGACCACCAGACTGTGTCTTTTCAGAGACTTCTGAGCCAGGAAATACACTTCATGCAAATTCACACCAAAACCCAGCTCTTCAGAGCTGAGACAGAAGAGTTAATGAGACGAGCCTGCAAACTTAATTATATACTCTCTAGCTACCATTCCCTCTCACCAGTCTGGCCTGTTTAGTACATCCAACGCGACAATGCCAACCAGACCAAAAATCTGTACTGCACACACATCTACATGAAGAGACCACTCTAAAATCACGAGCACATAAAACCTCACACTATTAATGGCTTTTCTGTATCTTAAGACTCTGTCAATCAAGCCCCCTTTTAGGTAATTTTTGAAGTGTCTTGTCAAGAATAGCACTCCTATCAAATTTAAGTAAAAACTTCAGATCAAAAATGGAACTGCAAATGCGAAGTACAACGTGCAAGACCTCTGGTGGTAACAGACCATCTCCTACTTTGGTTCTGAACCTCTTTACAATATAAGTGAAGAAAAGAAAAAAAAAGAGTCGCTTCCAAACAGACACCAAATACCAGAAATTCCTCCTAGAAACCCTGAAGCACCGTTACAAGCCGAGATGCGGGGCATCTCTCTAGAACAGGAACCTCATGGTAGCTCCTGCTCCTGCTCCGTAGTGCACCTAAAATGCTTTTTCACAGCCCTGTTCCTCCCCCAGTGCTGGCTCCTGGTGGCCAGAGCTCTGCCCCCTATCACAAAACCTCTCCCAAAACTTAGTTATAGTTTTGTGAGATGAGTATGGGGACTGCTACCGAACTTCTAATTTTCAGTCATTCAGGATTCGAAAGCTGAGCTCCAGCTATGAACCACAACCTTCAGACTGCTTCCTTGGTGTTAGCACAGTGACTCATTTTGCTCCCCTCAAGTACAGTCAGTACCAATATCAAATGCTTTATCTCCCAGAAAGACTTATTTACATACCTACTTCAGCCTCCCCTAAATGGCAAAAAGAACATTTTGTCACAGACAAGTCACCACAAAGTGAAAATATAATTATTGATTTACTTCACTAAACCACATTTGGATTAACATCTTCATGTGAATAATCTGTGTCTTGATTAAGCACTAAATACCACTAGATTCAAACAAAACTGTATGAAAATCACACGCTGTAATGCAATATAAAACAATCTAAAGGAAGGAACCAGAGAAGGGAAATGAGTCTGAGGTGACCTTTTTGGGGGGCATCATTTTCCTAGACAATCAAGCAGTCATTTCACATAATCTAAGTGCATTTGTATCCAAGCTTAGGGCTAAGAAAGGCACAATGAGCAGTGGGTTGAAAACTCTTCAGTCTCCTAGTAGAATTAACCCCCCTCAACTTGCCAGTGCTGAAAAATTCAGCTTAGTATACTATAGTATACATTTCAAGCTGACATTAAAAATACCCCTTTAGACCTCTATATTCCTATAGGCTCACATGCCCCAAAGCAGCCAAGCAGCTCACACTACATTTCCAAGGAAGACTCGGGCACTTACCAGTGTCAGAGGCCCCGCGCTGCTGCCGCTGCTCTGCTCGCTGTGTCTGGTTCCTACTTCCCCTTTAAAGGTCACCGACAAGCAAAACCACACTGGTGGTGACACTCACAGGCTACAAATTTGGAGTTTCCTTGTTTGGGACTTTTAACGACAATGACTGGCACAACTAGCCTCACAGGACAAGTTATTTATCACCAAACTGATATGCACCCAGCTGAAAAGGCGTATTTTCAGTTCTGCTAAATGCGGTAGCTACTGTAGTTCCCTTATCAGATGGGTAGCTTTTGGAAATGAAGGGATTAAGAAATAAAGAGTACTGATCAAAGACGGTTCTTTTCCAAAGAAATAATCCTACACCTTTTCTAAAAGTGGCGTTAAGCAGAACCGGCAGGTTTTCCTATTCCACTCATTTATCTAATGCAGAAGTAGCTACAATTGTTGTGGCTTTCTCAAACCATGATTCACGTTTAAAAGACATTTAAAAAAATCTAAAAAATGCTCACGTATTCTAAATTTTTGCATTGGTTCCATTTTCTGGGTTTCTCAGACTGTCATTCAACTGAAGCACTAAACATGTCTGCACTTGCACGGATTTAAAGAACTGAGAACAAGCACTCCCCCTCTGCTACAAAGCAGTTTGTTCCGCAGACCTACCACTCTTCACTGGAATTAGAGCATAGCAAATGTTGAAGCGTTTCTGTCTCCACAGAATACATCCGTATATGAATTTAAGCCCTGAAGTTACTTTATTTTAGCTCAAATATCAGTAAGTGTATTTCCTCTGAATGTCTCAAAGTCCTTTGAAACAGCAGATGTTAAAAACATCCCCAACTAGTTTATGTGACTTGATTCAAGACAAATCAAAGCAAGGGAGCATGTGCCCAAGCTTACATGCCCCGTTCACACAGCAGGAATAAAAGCAAACCCCAGGCTCCTCAGTCTCAAGCTCTAACACCTCTTCTCTGGTCATCTTCTAGGGCCAAGTAGCAGGAGCAGATCCAACTGGAACAGTCTCAAGGCACCTCAGTGCTACCTGTTCTTCCTCAGCACTAATAGCTCTTCCTGAAGTGGTTTTGTGACATGACTGCCTGGAGACCACAACCCAATTTTCTTTTTATTTGAGCTCACTGAAACCACGAGGCTGACTTTCAATGACTAGCGCCTAGTTTTTCTATATGCCAGTTCTGTAATGTGTACAATGAAACAAATATTAAAGGGCAAAGGATTTGGAAGGAATGTCTGCAATTTCCATGCTGTAAACACTGTTTAAATAGCGATAGATCAGTGACACAGAAGGAAACAAGTATAAATGTGACAGTTACTGTTTGCATTATGTAGACTCTACGACTGGATTATGTCAAAGCAAAGCAATTTGTATCCAAGACATACCAGATCTGTACAAACCAGAAGAACACAAAATAGTTTCTGTAGCAACCTGCAGCAGTCTCAGGATTTACAAATTTCCTTTAAAAGAAAAATCTAAACGTGGTGACACTATGAAACTTCAAAAAGAGATCTGAAGCAGTGTTTTAATTCCTGCCTACAATAACGCTATTGACTTGCACTTGTCTACACTTACAGCAAGCTCTTCTCTATCAGAAACACAAGATCAGCCTCACTGTTTCAAAAGGATAATCCAAGTCTGCGCAAGAAATAAAGAAACACCCGGCAATGCAGAGGCAAAAACTACCTGGACGAGCCTAAAAACCCAGCAGAGCCACCCCACCACCGCACACAAGTGGAGCACAGCCTTTCCGGGAGCAGGTGGCAATGGGGAGGATCGCTACAGCATCTGCACTGTCACTGCGGGCAGCAGCTGGATATCCCGTAGAAGGGAGCTAGAAAGCACCTGCAAATCCCCAAAAGCTACCCTCCAGAACGACGTCCCCACGGGCCGAGCGAGGAGCCCGCAAACCAGCCCTGCTCCCGCCTGCCCGGCCCCGCAGCTGAGCCGGGACTCGGTCTCTGCAGGGGGGCTGCCCGGACCCCCTCCCCACCTTCGAGCTGCGACTTCTCGCTGCGGATGCGCCCCAGCAGCACCACCGCGGGCCCTGGGGAGGGCCAGCCCTGCGGGGCACCCCCGCGGCCACAGCCCCTCGCCACCCGCGGGTACCTGGTGCTGTGGGCCCGGCCTCGCCACCCTCATGCCGGCGCTGCGGGGCTGGGGCTGGGGCTAGGGCTGGGGCCGGCCGCTCTCCCCTCGCAGCCCCGCCGCGGCTCTGCCCCGCCGCACAGCGCCGCCGGGCCGGGCCCCCCCCCNCGGGCCCGCCCCTCCCCGCTGCCCGCCCCCGCTCCCTGCTCCCTCCTCCCCGGGGCGGAGCGGCCAACAGCTGCCGGCCACCGCCCCCTGTTTGTGCCGTCTGCCCCCGCTGCCCGCCCCCGGGAATGCCCACACATGCCCCGGACAGGGGCAGAAAGGGGAGCCGTGGCTCGGAGCCGCCCAGCCCGGGGGCAAGTGTCGTCCCAGCGCCCACCCGTGTACCCCGGCTCGCTCCTCCGAGCCGCCCCCGGCCCGGCTGCAGAGCAGGGCTGAGGAGCAAGGGCCCCTCTCCCTCTGAGCCCCGGCCTCCTCCGCTCTCCCCGGCACCGAGCAGCTCTTCGGACAACACTTCTTGATCGTTTTTCTTTTTTTTTTTCTTCTCCGCTGCTCCTTATGCTTAAAGAGAAGGTAGAAACTCTTGCAACAAACTAATTATGGCTTTTAAACCGAGAAATCACAAGAGGTTAACATTTTGCAGATATTTGTGTGACTAAGTATGCTGCTGGAGAAATTTGGCCTCCTGCCTATTCCCAAGATCATAACAGTCCTGGGCAAACATATGTTTTGCAATCACATCAGCAAAACACTCAGCCTTTGTTTGCAGCAGGCTGTACTTCTCTCCTCGACCCCCCCAGGGCTGTAAACTCTGCCAGATGCCTTACATCTCCCACCTCTTTTGGTTTGGGATTTTATGGCATCAATTATTTTAAAAGAAAAAAAAAAAAAAGTCCCCAAGCTGGCCCATATGATTGTATTTTTTGTCCTCCATGGCAATCTAAGATTTATAAACCTGAATGCTGTTAGATCGTTTTCCTTCAAATATTTTGAATTAAAATAAAATATGACAGACCGCAAGAGCAGAATTTATATTGCAGTTTTGATGGGAAGAGGTGAGTGCATACTCATTTGGGGGAGGAAGGCTTCTGCCTAAAATTCAGGCTGCTTGGTTTTGAGTCCTACCAAGCTATCTAACAACCAAGCAGGGAAATTCCATGACATTGAACTTTACACTTCTGTTAAATGTAAAACTGAACACTGAAAAACTGTTCCTGTAGGTAGGTGAATCTTGCAGCAAAATGCAGAAAGCACCGAGGACAGTGCTGTCAGGGGATTGTGGCAACATGACTCACGGCAGCAGTTGTGCACATTTCTAATGCTGAAGCTTGAAAGGCTTCCTTTCCCCTCCACTTTCCAAAGACCACCACCTCTGTGGGCTATGCAGTTAACTCGAGAGCCAAGGGATATTTCTGAAGGCTTAGGAGCAGTTATGTTAAATCACCTAGAGGTGCCCAGGTACCACAGCTCCTCACTTGGGGCCTTCGATTTAAACCGGCAGGTTTCTCCAGAAGAAACAAATTGTGCTTGGTACCTACTTGCACTTCATCAAATGCTCGACACAAGCATGGAAAAAGAAGAAGAATGCAATACTGGCAAGGAAGGTTGCATATTGTAAGCTAATAAAATAATGAAGAACACTGTTTAATTCCCACTGGCTATATCCTTACTTCAGGCCAAAACATAACAAAAAGGGAAGGAATGGACTCCTTTTGAAACACAGGGAAAGAACTGGCTTGTGCTCAGAAAAACTGTAGAAAAAGAGAGTAATTACCTGAAAGCTGAAATGCAAGAAGAGTGCCTCACCATAAGAAATCTTCCTGGATGTCAGATGAAAGGTCACCCCCTTCAATGAATTTGTTAACACCCTTGGAAGGGAGGAGGGAAGAAAGGAGAGGGGGAGGAAGGCAGCACTCCCTTAGTTCTCTGAAGTGTTTTTCCCCCACTGTGGTTGATGGCCCTGCCTGGCTGGATTTTTGTGAGGAAGCCTGTTTATGTTAACATTTGTTCCTATACAAAGAACCTTGACAGATGCAGATTTTTCTCTGACATTGTCCAAGGGAAATTATCTCTCATTAAACAACCAACTCAACAGCAGAAAGGTAGGAAATTATACCATGTTCTTTGCTTTCTGTATCAGGATAGATAAAAGCAGTGACAGCATGTCAGAAAATGCATGTACAAAGGGGAAGAGGAAGTTGCACAGCCATAGCAAACAAATAATAATGGTCTTAAAAGCTCTCCCATATGGCCTGAGTACACAAGCTCTGCTCAGGCCCCAGGTATGTCTCTGCCTTAGCAGATTCTCATCACCCGTCTCCACCCCAGCCCTCACACAGTATTTCCAAAGTGCAACTCCTCCAAATCGAGGAATGCACAAAACTGAGCCACATGCTCATTTATAAATCAGTACACAATTGTAGACTGAAATTATTTCCATTTGGTGGCTAGTAAAACAAGCTACATTGGCAATTTCATGAGGGAATAGGGTTTGACACGAGCACAAAGCTCATTTGGGTACTAACGAGTGCAGAAACCAGTGTGGCCGGGGCACATGGGGACAGATCTATGCTACAGTTTGCATAACTTGAGCCTTCCCCTAGGGAAACATAACAGCGTGTTTGACTATGTATTGATGCAAGTAAACACAGATCAAATGAAATGCTTATAAGGGAAAGAAAAAAAAATAATTTAACATGAAAATATTGATAGATACCAAGTTTCCTTTCACTCAGAAAGAATGTAAGATAGATACACACGAAGTCACCTAAAGCAAATAACCACCTAAAGGATGAAAACTTACTCTGTCACAGCAAACACTTCCATAAATACTGCTTGCATAAAAGGATGGGTGTAACATCTGTGCAGTCTACGTTAAGTTGTCAGAAATGCAATTTTTTTCTTATTGCTACAGTTAAAGAAACGTCCCAATGAAGCCAAAAGGAGACCAAGCAGTTGCAATGTGAAAAGCCTGAAACTGCAAACACGTATATCAGCTCTTAGCTGCTGTAACTTGGCCTACTTCCACTTCAGTCCAGTAGGACGACTTTTTTGAGTCGAGTTCAGCACAAACAGATGACTCTGAAGAACTGGCAAACCAAGATACTAAATTCTTTCCACAGAAAAGCTATCCAAGCAAGAGCACTTCAAATGCCTGTTCCTGCAATGCCCTGGACATCAAATTAACATCTCAGAGAATGATGAGATGATTCTTTCCCGGGAACATTTACAAATAAAACCAGATAATTCTTTGGGGCTCTGAGCTACCTGATTTGTATTAAGTTTCTAGGACTGGACTCTTGCGGTTTCATATGGTAGCGCCAGCAAGCTTAGCAGAATGGATGTAAATACCGGCATTCACGTCCAATTGCTTTTGAAGCCCCTGAGACAGCCGCAGATGGGTGGTGTCTCCCATCTGCAGCTATGCCACCAGAAGAAGTCACTGCACCAACCCAGGTGTCACTGACACTGAGGGGAGGGATGGGTCTCAGTCCTAAAAACCTGCCCGCCCAGCTGCTGCCAACAGCACTCAGCACTGCGTACAATCAAAGTAAGTGATTGCAGAGCTATTTTGGGGCGGGTGGGGGTGTGTGATTATTTTTAAAAATTGCTATAGCTCATTTTGATTGATAGAGGTTAGGCATTGCTAACAATGACCACCAGATCTCAGGGGACGTAACTCCTAGCGAAGAAGCAGCAATAAACGCATGGGGGCAAGAATCTTTTCAACCAGAATGGCTTGAGCAGCTCCACCTAATCTGGTGCCTTAATGAAGTCACCAGGTGTTTCAGCAATGACTAAGCAGCCCCACACTGGCCGCTCTCAACATTTCCTTCTGGATTCCTCTCGTTCCTCGCTGTCCACAGCCACTACCCTTTTCACAACAAATTTCAAATGTATCTCCTAATCTCTTCTATCCCTTTATTATACATTTGTTATTTCTAGAATAGTAAAAATCTTTATTGTGGTAACAATATGGGAGGCACAGCAACTTAGCAAGCTCCAAGCACTCCAGTGGCTTTTCCGGTTCCCTGAACTATTTGGTTCATCAGTCAGGACTCTTATTCCCCCAAAACAGTCATTCTTCTTGTAATTTCTGCCTTTAAAATTTCTACAGCTCACCCCCACCTCTAAACCACAAGTTGTTTTGTTTTTTTCTCTCACCAAGGCTTGTCCAAATTTAACATTCCCTTCTGCAGTTATTAGGTAGCAGAAGTACAAAGTTTGATTTAAGGAGCGATAAGAAGTTGAGATCTCAAGATTATTCATGCTTTGGCAAGGACACAGAAACAGATTTACGGTTT
Organism: Pampusana beccarii; assembly: GCA_013399365.1. Lineage (NCBI taxonomy): Eukaryota > Metazoa > Chordata > Aves > Columbiformes > Columbidae > Pampusana > Pampusana beccarii. The sequence continues at coordinate 333,695 of VWYH01003553.1, read as the reverse complement.
CTAAGACTAATATAAATAGGTAGATTAAAGATGCATATCTAAATATTAGTAGATTGAAAGAATGTTTTACCAGATTATTCTTCCCCTTTTTTATGGGGGCACACAGCTCCTCCTAGGCTGATACACAGCAGCTGAACTATAAAAGTTGTTTGTCTGGCTTGCTGTGAATATCCAGTGTTAGAGAAGTGGGTTCTTCTGATACTGTTTTGAGGTGGCTCCAGGCTCATGCACTACACAAGAATACTCTGGTTACAAACTCTTCCCCAGACCCAGCTCCCTGAAAATGAAAGCCTACGTTACTATAACTAGTTTCAAAACTGACCTTGGCAACTCACAGTTAACTTCTGCTCTTTTGGTGACTAGAAGGTGTATGGAGAAGGGATCAGTTGTCCAGCTGCAGCTGGTCACTCTCTGGGGAACTGCAGGCTGCCAACCACTCTGCAGTCTCAGTACTAAATGAACTTTAAGGTTAACCCCTACACACTTTAATATTAATAAAAGAGTGTTAATTAATGTCTGTATTAATTAATGAGTGTGTGTGTTAATTAATGTGTGTTAATTAATGAGTGTATTAATAAAAGACCTTGTTCGGCCTAAAGAGGTCTCTCTTCTTCCCTTCAGTTAGAAAACTGCGGGGTGACACCAATGCCATTTTGCACAGTTCCTTGGAGCTGGTATCCATTTTACTGTCTTTTTCTCAGGCCCTTTCTCCCCAAGATGAATACTGAAAAGGGACAAATATCCTTCCTCAGTTGAGTGAAAATTCACCCTTGGGAGCTTCCTACAACTCCTAGTCCTTGTATTTGATTCAGTGAAGAGCAATGAGACAATGCAGTACCACCTTCTTGCTGTGCCACCTGGAGTGCTGTCTGTCCATGCTTCACCACTGCCCAGTAAAGATGCTGTTGGAAGGCCCATCCTACACAGATGGAAGTTGCCTTATCACGCTGGGCAATCCGCTGCTAACGAAACCTTTTACACAATGCAAATGTGCGCCTTCAAAGCAAAGGAAGGCCAGCTGAATCATCTCTGTGTGAGTTTAAGGCTTCTGGGTTTTTCAAACTACAGTTGACCTCAGGAACAGACTTTATGTGAAAAGAAAAAGCAATGAAATGCAGCTCATTATTAGCTTCTGGCAGAAATCAGATGCAAGGACAAGCAAATGGGGAAACAAAAATGCCTTTCTGAGTACTGGAGTGTTATACGTGCCTTACTGGGATTAAGTGAGACTGTGACAGCGAGGGACCCAGCGCTGCGTTGCTGTGAGGTTACGCTGAGTCTGCGGGAAATGCCCGGCAAGTGTCCTGGGAAGAAGTCGCAGCTAAAACCTGCTTTCATACTCTGGTACGTACAGACATGCAACCCAGAATCGCTTCTCCTCACCAGAAGTTTTTGTCATCTTTGCCCTAAGGGGCTCAGGTGTATTTCTAGAAAATGGCTTGAAACTCTGACCTGAGGCTCATGCCGGACTGGATTTTGCAGGTACAACAAACAAAAATCTTATTTCTGTAGAGCCTTCACCAAGGAACAAACTAGCAATTCATAAAATGCTTTGTTAGACTTCTTCCAAACCAACCCTTAATCTCACATATATTCACACTACAGACAAATCCTAAGTGATTTTAGTGATTTTCTTTTTTTCCTTTTTTTTTTTTTAATTAATTCAATGTTTCCCCACAAAAAGACAATAAAAAAGAATGGAATGCAACAAAAGCATGTAAATCATTTAATGTACCTCAAGAAGACTCTCGGCTATTTTTCTACAGCTTGATTGTTACAATGAGATAAAATCAACTGAAACAGTACTAAACTAATTTGAGAAGTACCATTAGAGATTCAGGAACCCTTATATCAGTAACTGCAGTTTGAAGAACTGGTTTGTGACTTTCTTCTTACACTTGCCACTGTCAGGCACATGGTCAGTGTGCCTCAGAGCAGCAGACAGGGAAGAAAAAACCCCAGTTATTTTATTTTCAGTTTTCACAGTCTAGCTGTGACCCAAATAATATACATTACTTATCCAACTTTGTGAGTTTTGGAAAACCATTGAAGTTTTTTCTATTAGGAAAAAAATCCAAACACATATAAAGATATATTCCCCTTGCATTTTCTGTAATGACCTATCTTGATAGTAAGGTTGCAAGTTCCTTGAGACTGAATCTCTCTCTGTATTTGTTCAATATATAGAGCCAAGTACAATAATAATATAGGATTTATCAACTCCTTTAGAACATTATCTTGGCAAAAATTTAAGTAAAAACATAACATCATCCTAGAAGAGTAACCCACATCATTAATTTAATGATAGCAGTTAAGAAAACAGATCATAATCTAGGTACTATTCAACACCTGATTGTTTTAAGTTAAGGAGATAATACCAGATCTGCTATTTTTGTATCAGATCTGTTTCTTCTACTTCTATACTCAAAGACAATTGGATGAAGACCTCTGCTTGAAGAGACTCATGAAAACAAAAAATAGATTAATCATGCATTTCTTGCCATTTTTGGCAGTTTTTATTGGTGCTCTGTTTAAATTCAGACAACACCGTATTCTTCATTCTTCCCTATTTGAGGAGATGACATGGCTGAGACATTTTGACTCAAATCAGTTTATTGGCCTTTGCTTTCTAAAACAGAACAACTGAAAAAAAAAATAAAAAGCCCCACTTACCTGCTGATACAAATCTTAAAAGATCTGCTCTGTCTCCTCCTCAGCAATCAAGACCATCTCCTACAGTGGGTTTTAGTGTTTTGACACTTGCATTAATATGCCATTTCTTTCTCTTACTGTAGTTAAAAGGACACTGACGGCCGCCCTGGGGACACAGCAAGGAGCAGAAGCCCCCTGGGCCATCAGGGCCACCCCTGCCCTGTCACCAGCAACAGTGGCAGCCAACACTCGCTCTGATGGGCCCCAGCACGGCCAACACATCCTTCAAGGACATTGTGCACGTGCCCCTGTTTAACACAGCACAACTCCTGCGTCCTCCTAAATCCTGGGTTTCTCCGGACCTTAGAGAGCTCCCTTCAAGGTCCTGGGACGAGCCAGCCTGACACCAACCTGCCTGCAGGACCATCTCCTTGCTCTCCTACCCCAACTGCTACCCTGGTGCTTTCCACAGGCCACAAAAGCTTTGGGTCCCTGCAGAACAACTGTAAAATCACAGGGAGATTTCTGCAACCGAGCTGCTTGGGAACTCCGTAAACCCACGAACTTTTCTGGCCTTGCAATGCTGCTGTCTGCAATGGTGATGTCCAAACAGTGGAACTGTTAATACCTTCCCCCACCTCCCTTCTCAAACACGTATCTCCATGGGGAACTAAGGCAGAAGAGGCTTGAAACCAATTCTAGCACTTTCTGTTCAAATACTATTAAGTGTTTTTTGTTGTTTTTGTTGTTTGTCTGGTTTTAAGTTAACCGCAATATTGGAACTTAGCCTTAAATCAACTCTTTGTTAACAATCATAATTTTAGATCAACCACTTGCTATTTTGAGAGAGGAAAGGCCACCTACCGTTGTTGGACCACCCCGACTAGTTACTATACAGCACTTTGAACATGTGATACTTCTTAAAAAGTCCTGGGAAAGGCCAGCACTGTATGTGTAGTCCCTCAGATTCAAATGCACTGAAACCACACACAAAATACGTACACCAGACATGCTGCAGAAGACACAGTGCTCTCCCATTTCCATAGCAGAATCAATATTTTGCAATCAAGCTAGTGTTAAAGCCTGATTTATAGCAGTTTTCAAACGTAAAGTAAATAAATAAATAAATAACAACGCACACATACCATACTAAACACATGCACAGATTTTACTAAGACAATACTAAAATAGGGATAATGTCCCTAAGTAAAGGTTTTGGTGTTTACAATTGACATTTAAGCTTATAAATCTGTTTTACTGGATACGAAGCGATAGCCCTCAAACACTTTCTTGTTTTATCTGTAAAGCTACAAATCTGTACCTGTCCCTCTGTTTCTCTCCACCGTGACAACTGCCTTCTGACTGCTCAGCAGCGATTCCAAGCCAGCAAAACAATGCAGCAAATGAAAGCTTGGGCAGAACTGGACCACATTTCCACTACCGATGAAGATGCAACTATGATCACTGAGCCTGTAAACTAAGCTACTAGCAAAAAATTCTGATTAATTTGCTGACATGCCTATATTACTAACAACAGATTTCATCAGAATGTGTTTGTCATAATCCTGAGAAGTCCAAATCATTAGAGAAATGACCACAAAAATAATTCATTCTATTATTTTAGAAAAAAACCCTGTCCATAAATATTTGCATTTACTTATCTAAATGTATTTCCCCTTTTAAAAGATAAATTTCATAACAGTAACAAATGATTTATGACTTAAAGTGAAATTTGACTCAAAAGAAATTTACATGTACCATCATACTATCCAGAAGCTGTTAGGGCTGAGGCTAAGCCAGGTTTGGACAAGGGCCAGAGACCAACTCCTAGAGCTGTAGCGAAAAAAAAAAAAATCACTTGGCAAAGTGTAGGTCTGGAGTTGTCAAGGATCACTGCACGACAGCTAAAACAACCAAGACTGGGATGAATCCAGGAAAAAACATTTTGGCGAGCTTAGACCTGGGGCTCACAGAGAAACCAGAGCCAAGGTCTGCATTAGGATTTGAACCAGCGAAGATTGGCAGGGCAGAATTTGAGCACTGGGCTAGGGAAAGAGAGAGGGGCTCTGAGAATCATCCACCTAGATTTAAACTTACGCCTGGTGGGAGTCATTTCGCTAAGGCAGGGTGTTTGCATGTCCACAGCCAGCTGGTGAAGTTTAGAGCTTGCACTAACCGGAATACAGAAAGGGAGGTTCAGCAGTGGCAATGAGAGAGGTCCCTGGGCCCCTCTTGTTTCCAAGATGCTGATTCTCTGCTCTGTAAAAATACATAAATAAAACCCTGCACCCCTGAATTCATACTGCAATATCATCTATATTCTGTCTTTCACGTGCAAGGGCCACATTTTCTACAGTAAATTTGTTTTCAGGGCTGTAAAAGATAAATGCAGCATTACACTCACAGGCAGGCACTTTCTTAATAGCTATCCTGCATTAATTCTTTTGTTGAAATACAGTCAAGACATTGCTGGGAGGGAATGCTTTATATTAGGGCCGCTTCAGGTTGTTTTGGCAGCACATTGCCCTGGCTGAGGGAAATGGTCTCATTCAAGCAATCAAAATTCATCGTCTGAACACGCCTAAGCTGACCTGAACAGGAAGGAAAGATAACCCCCACGTAAACTTGCACAGCAAATATGTTAGAGTGGAGGACTTTGCCCTGTTTCACATGACACAGCAATTGGATAAATTATCCTAACGGCTCTGAACCCTTCTTAAACACAGCTGCTTTCAGGGGCAGAGGGAAGAATAAAGAAGCTAGAGGCAAGCTGAAGAGCTGGTTTGCAGGGAGAGGCTCAGTAAAAGAAATCACTGGATAGGGGTCCCACACTTCTGGATGGGAACGTGGGCAGAGCCCAGGTGGCCAGCATACACCATATTTAGCTCAACAAATTTTGGAAATAGAAAAATAAACGTGAAAAGTAACTGCCGTGCATCCAGAACACATCTGGCTTGCTGGGCACTGCCTGACCATCCGAGTATCACATGTATAACAGGTCTGAACATGCCCCAAACACATCAGACGCCCGGGTGTGTGCATGCAGCAGTCATTTTACAGAGACCATGCAACCAGCTACCAGGAGCCCCAAATGACCAAATTCCTTTTTTCCCTTGTCTATACAATCTTCCAGGAGAGGACGGGAGGAAGGGGCAGGGGTGGGACAGGAATGTGTGTGGGTAATGACTGCACTATTTATGGGGTCCTAAAAACAGACTAACTCTCTGCGTGGGTACTAACTGATGAAAAAAACCCACAACTGCCTGCTCTGCCTCATAACAAGACAGACATTCACATAAAACAAAACATACATTTAGATTTCTCGCTCAATATTCTTGTCTCTCAATTGTTGCTCTACATATCAACAAATGATCCTTTGTTTTAAGAAAGCCTTACCGGCCACAAGTTTCCCAAGAGAGGGACATGACATCCTCAAGCCCTGACAGGCCTGCCTGGTAATAAGCAACCAGCATGTATGGGATATATGGCACAAATCCAGGGCTGAGTATAGAGGAATCGCAAGAATACTGTCCAAGACAGAGGGTAAGTTAAGAAGGCATCTGGGTACAAGAATGACAGAAAGGTACTGGCCACAGTTATCCTACAACCCTGCTATGCTGCCTTGCGTGCCAGCTTGTTGACATTTATGTGGCTATTAAAAAAGAGAGAACAACCACAAACAAGTCATTATGCGAAACTTTTTCTAAAAGTACACCACTAAGGAACACTGGACACAGAGGTGCCCAAGCCAGTCTTAAAGCAATCGGCTAACAATGTTCACTCAGCAGCAGCTGAAAACACGCTCCATCCCGAGCACCTGGAGCATGGGGTTGACTGCAGCCTGTTTAAAAGTCAAGGATATCGTCCAGAGCTGCAGTAGAAACAGAAGTCTGAACTTGGCAAGTAAATGCCTTTTCCACTCATTTTTAGAACAAACTCTCTTGATGGAAATCGTCTATTTTAAAGTAATTGATTTTTGTACTTGAGTATCCTACTAAATTCTTAACTGAGCTACGCATGGTTAAAACATTTTTTAAAATAAAAAATACAAGAACGTAATGATAACTGGTTGGGGTTTTTTATTAAGTTTGTTGACAGTATAGAGCAACAACACTTCACATTATAGTTTTCAAAGAGTAAATAAAACCTCCAAAAGCAAATTTATTTCATGTTTTCTCTGTCAACTAGCAAAGTAACAACCAAATGTTAATGGCATTTATCCTGCTATTTTGGTCACCATCAGATTTGAAGGAATACAGCTGCACCCATTTTTCCCATATGCTTGATACAAGTCTCTCCCTAAATATGTTTTCCTCCTCTTCTCACACAAAACTTCCACCAACTGTTGCAGAAGCTGCGCAACTGCATTTGACACTCATGTGAACTTCCTGATCGGGCCATCTACAACCTTTAACCCATGTCCCCAGTCGTCTCAGGGGGCAAAGGGAGTGGGCAGCTGCTCAGAAAGTTTGTAACTACAGAACATTGTGAAAGGGAACATCAAGGGAACTAGAGTCAGCAAATTAGATTTGAAGATTTAAGTGATCTGCCTGGAGAAACAGCACATATTTTCAGTGTGGTAACAACCCCGAACATTATGTAAGCGCATTGTGCACATCACCTTGGAAAGCATACAGTTCCTTAATCTCTGTGCCTTGCTGCTCATAGACAACAGTTCACATCAAGCAGAGGATCCCATCTTAGGTGCCCTTAGACCAACTTGGAAAGCTTTTTATAGCACTGTTGCAATTATGTGAAAAGAGTGTGGAGAAAGACTCAGCAAGCTTCCAAGGTTTTCAGTTAACTTCTAAGTGACACTTCTAAGAACCAGCACATCTTTTCCATACTGTGAAATTGTTTTCCAACTTTTTGCTTTGCCCAGTGTTTTTGCAAACTCACTAGTACACCCAAATGCAGATAGGAGCCTCAGAAGAGTGCATGCTAAAAGTCACTTCAGCAGGACTCTGGGTTCATGACCTATTTTATGTGATGAAAATCTGCTTAAATATGAATCAAACATAGATAACAGCACTCTTTACATTTAGATGACATAGACCTACGTGTTCATCCCTTAACACACATGTACCAATAAGGCTTGTGCACCAAGTTCCTCCCTGGTAGGAAGCCCCTTCAACAAATACAGTCACAAAATTCAGAACACAAAAGCAAGTTACGGAAGAAGACACCTAAAAGACATAAGTATGTATAGAGAACAGCTGGGCTTTTAGATTCAGATCAGTGCACACTAATCACAATTCAGTCCCAAGCTGACTTCCCCCTTCTCAGCCTGGGCTCCCTCCTCCCTACATCACCTCTCCTTCCTTTCTGTTGGTGTTCTGCCTTCCCCACCATCACATCTCTACTTCAAAGAAGCAGAAATTACTGTAGAGTGAATCTGATATTCCTCTTCTTGCTACCCTTGTCTTGAATTGCTCACTGTTAGCCTGGTTGGGCAGTAATTACCTGAACTGTGCTCTGGATCTGCACAGCAGCCCCACCTGCTCACCCGACTCTGGACACTCCCAGTATGAGCACTGGTGACACTTGGTGGTGCCATGTGCAGAACAGAGCATGTTCTCCCTTCAGCGTATGCGCCAGCTCCGGCAAGCACAGAAATGAAAAGTCACCATGACTTGGGTCTTACAAAACCGAGTAATACAGACAGAAATCAGGATAACATGTTTCTACTGTTTTACTGCTTTAAGTCTCTCTTGCCCACACTGCTTCCCAAAGTAGGACAGCTTGGCTCTTCATTGACATGTGAACTAGAACTGCTAAAGGAGTTAGTGGTGTACTAAAGCTTCAGGACAACTCTCTGCAAGCAAAGCAGTCCCCAAGTAAAACCTTCACCTGCAAAGACTTCGAGGTATGCAAGGTCTGATTTCTGCCATGCTACAGGTTGTTATTTCCAAAAGACCTCCAGCTCTGCAAGAGCAGGTTATTACTTTGCCGATAGCTCATTGTCAAAGTCACTTGCAGATTGGAAATACCTGGACTGCCCCAGGAAACAGAAAGTCTGGCAGAATTTATCTGGGCCAGCTTGTTATTGTGAACCTGCAACTTGCATGAGTTCACTAAATGCAGGTTGACTGTCGCACCACAACTTCCTTCTACCTCGGAAGAACTCGGAAGGTGGAGGCTGAAAACTCTCTCGGTACGTCATATACATGTAAAAGTAGAAGAAAACAGGCTGCACTCCTCCCCAGTGCCTGACAGCTGGATCCACTGGTCATCAAGGACAGGGGACAGCGCAAAGCCAGAAAACAGTTCCTGGAAATGAAGGATGGCAAACCAGAGGCCTAGGTGGGGAGAGTAAGAAAGAGCATCTGAGGCAAAGGGCTCCTAGGGAAAAGCATCCCTCTACTTGTCTGGCCTCGGGACAGGCCCCTAGTAGAGGGACTCACCCAGAACAGCAGGTTCATAAATTGGTTTGTAGTATGGGGAGGGGAAGGGGAAGCAGATTTGGTATATGATTCAACTTCATGGAAGCATCAAACAGTGAAAGTTTAAGATGGGGCAGGTACTTCATGGAGAACATGGGTTTACCTGAGTCCGTGACCAAACTGCAACTAAATCGTTTCCAATGGCCTGAGCCTTTGCTGTATAATCTCTGCAGATGTATTCAATTCTTAGAATTGAACTTTCACTTTTTATTATTAAGCAGAGCTGCTAGCAAACAGAAACACACCAATTTGATGTGAAAATTAGCCTATCTATTCCTCCCACTGTGGCTACTGTATCTGTTTTCTCTCTTCGGACAAACACCCACCCAAGCTTGGGACAATTCCACCTGGTTATGTCAGTGGTTCATACAGCAGCACTTACATATAAAAACTAGTCTTCAGCGTAACTCTGTGAACTTCATTACAATTTCCTTCTAAAATCAGCAGCATTATTTACAGCCAACCTTACATGTTATTAAATCTATAGTATCTGAGAAAGAAAATCCAGATACCTGTCTTCAAACAAATACAATAACTCACAGCTATAAAGAGCATCTAATTATCACACAGATTTTCAGAGACATTGAACTGTTATCTATTTCACAATTAACACTACAGGCCAGTACAAAAATGTAGGAGTACCTGTTAACACTATTTAACAAAAACAGTTAAGTCCCAAAGTAAAGAGGGACTCAAAGCCTTTCAGTAGGCAAGAGACAGTGGACAGCTGGCAACACTAAGAGACTTAACGAATACAGCAGCATTCAGCAGCTTGGGTAAGGCTGAGTTATTAAAAAAATCTCCATTTATAAACAGTGTTGATGGGATTTAAACAGCCCGTGTAAGGAGGATTAAAAGTCAATTGAAAGGTCTGTACAGATAAGAAAGCAAAAAGAAACTGTGCCCTTGAATTCTGTACATATTGTTTAACCTTATCTCTGTTTCAGTCTCCTGGCACAAAGCGTGGGTGAAACAGGCTGCCTTATGCAGAGCTGGTGGGGTGAGCTCTGTGTTATGGACAATTTAATGTTTGTACAGTGCTTTGAGCGATACTGTCCCCTCACACTCTTTTAGACCTGTATACTAAAAATCCTCATTTACCATCCCCACCAGGTACAGCTAGCAGACACCAAAGAGAGACGCCAATTGGAAAAGTCTGTCCAGGCATGCTATAATGATTAGGTGTTTTCCTTGCTTTACGTAACTGATGATCTTGCTATTCTCTGTTAGACTTTTATAACTGTACAACTTCAATATAACCAGCGTAAATATTGACAATGGGGAGGCAAGTGGGGATTTCTGGGAGGAGTGTGTGGGAGATGAAAACTAGGCTTCGAGATTTTTTTGTTCTTGCATCCAAAGTACCCTGTAACATTCTGCTTTACACAAAAGTTACTATGGCTTTTAATTTATGTATCACTTAAAATAACGAGACAGGAACACACAACTAGCTCTTTTCATTCATTAAGCCCTCCCCTATCCTTTCTCATCTCATCCAAAATCCAGCCTATTCTGGTAACCTAAGTTGCCTGTTTCTGATGTGCCTTTTGTAAGACAGCCAAAGCTAAAGAGCATTCAAGGTAAAAATATACAATACCACGTCTTGTCTTGGTTTCCCTAGCCTGTAACATAGCCTAATATTTGATTTGCCTCCTTTGGTCTCATCCAGGACACTGTAAGAGAATTTATGAAAAAGCTCTGTAAGAATCTGGGCCACTGATTTGAACGAGGACTATTTAACCATGACATGCAGCACCAAAGAGCTGGCTCAACAAGCCAGTTCTGGAAGCAGCATTTGCCATTTGGGCGCAGGGCTCCAGCAGGAACGCCGCACAGCTGCTGGGACCTGGGGTTTATGTCTTGGCGCAGCCCTTCGCCGCACCAGCCTGTCAGAGCTCGTTCAGGTGCATCCCGCGCAGCACCACAAAACACATCGTAAGCATGTTCTGATTCCTTATCTGTGATATTTATCAGCCTGTGCTTTTTCCAAGGGATCGCACAAACCATTACATCAACATAATCCAAATATTACATGCAGAAGGGGACGGCTATTCCACTGGTAAATGGAGTTACATTTATAAAACAGATGAGCCACAGATACCTGGGAATACATTGCATCCATGCAAATTTAGGGTGCAAAAGAAGAACATCAATATACAATAGCCCTAGGGAGATTCAAATAGCTTACTTGCTGTATGTGTGTAAACCACACAAACCACTCAAATTCTGTAGGAGATAAACTTTCAAACTCTTATGGCTGCAAAGTTAATATTTTGAATGTAGTTTTACTGTAAGTCAACACAACCCCATTTCCACTGGTCTGCTAGAGCGTGAAACTACCATGACAGCAGCAATCTACTCGCTCTCCCTTGCCTTCATGTAGGTGACGAAGCTAAAGTGCTTGTACAAATATTGTGTGATTAACTCCTGATTCAACAGATTTCACCATACAGTTGTAATCTGGTTACTGTATACCCTCTGTATTCATGAGTATTGCTCCTTGCATTTTCTAAGCATGGTTTTACATCCTGCAAAGACTGATACTGCCATTCAAATCACATTTGTGACTATTCATATTGCAGCAACATGTTCACAGTCCAGTCCTTACTCTGGATGACATACCCAGAGAACCCACATCAAGGAATTGGAAAAAAAATGTAGCAAAACCAATTCCTCCTTAAAGTTCATCACTCCTTTATGCAGTTCCTACCGCCGAATAAAGGAGGGTTTGCTGGTACTTATTTCTGTTTGGACCGCAAAGTCAGCATCGATAAGGTAGCTGGGTGTCCCTATTTATTAGTGCCCTTGTTTATATTACAACAAAAAGAACTGGGCTGCCATTCTGTAGGGCTATGAAAAGTGAGGTGAATCTTAAAAACTGAAAGACCACCTTGCACCTGAATGCAGGCAGGCAGCTGCCTCATTGAAACTCCTTAAGGTATTAGTTGGAGGTCCCCTGCTTCAGTGCACGTAGTTAGAGAATTATGATCTAAAAAAGTGCAGTTTGGCTCCCTCACTGTAACCTCATGATGTTATTTGTGCATTTATGAATAGCCAGGTCTCCGTGCAGCAGAGCTGCTAATAGCATGGCATGTACCAATGGCACTGCAGAGCAAGTGATCTCACCTAGGCAGCTTGTGTAAACACAGCACAGCCACACAAACACGACAAGCGCCTGAGCGTACTTAAGGTTATTCTACTAAGAATATTTACCGTGTTGCCTGGAAACACATAAATAGGGCTTTTGGAGGTTTTCTCCCCCACCTCCCAATTTTCCATGAAGAAAATCTACGGAAAGAACAAGGATTTCTTCAGAGAAGGGGTTTGCTATTGTGGTAATCTAGCACACCATACTCTGAAGAATAACTTTCCTAAACGGTATTTCCAAACCCAGTAACCTTCCTTTCCAAGTGCCCATTTCCATTAGGAAGTGTTCTGCTGCTATAGGCAAGAACTGATAGCACTTCCGAGCGCCCTGTTTGAACAAATGTACACTGCTGGAACAGGACGGATTCTCCTCACAAACACATTTGAGACAAGTACTATTTAGAGCTCCCTGGACATGAGAGTGAAACTGAATTTAAATTCTGAAACAACAAAAGAGCTCAAACCCATGGAAAGAAGTTGTTAATATTTGTGTGCCTTCTTGCTTAAACCAATAGATGTTGCCAAACTGACAGGAAAATTAAGCCTTTGGTTACTCACAAGGTCTACCAGAAAGTCACTAAAACCCAAGAATGTGGAGATTCAACGGTTTAGTGGTCTCAGAGAAACAGCTACACTCCAGTTCTGCCCAAGTTAGAACAGAGTAAATCCTGTTCACCTGCATTTAGTCTCCCCTATACTACATCTTCCATTAATAATACTTAGAGCAGAAATCTATTTCATATGGAGCAGTGTTATAGCACAGAAATCCCATTGGAGTGAATATGAAGATCACTGAATACGAAATTTCTGGTTTGCAAAATATTTGCCAAAGAATCCTGTAAGAAAAAATAGGGTTTATTTTTAAATAATGTATTTCATTAGATCAGCTAGTGCAATTGGAGAACTACAGGGGGCAAGGACTGCTTTAGAACAGGCTTAAATGCTTATCTACTTTTATCAATTTTATGAGCTCATCTAAGAAAAGTGACTGCCTCTCCCCACAAGTCTGATATGCTGTTATCACAGCCAGAACACTATTTTCATCCAAACCAGAAAGAACAAACTTAAAACACTTGCTCAGAGTTTTCAGTTTTTTCTTCCCACAAAAATAGTCCTTAAAGACTCCACTGCTACAAATACCAGAGCAGGAGAAGCAATACTGCTCAGACAACTTAGAGATACATGCTCTGGATTAAGTGGGATTTCAGAGAAAAACTCTGAGGTAGCCAAATGATAAGGAGGTTTAGCCAACAGCTTTGCTATTTTTGAGGTAACTTTGTAAAGTAAACATCTCTTTAGGTTCAATATATAGTTACTGAACTCTGGCTTACCTGATGGCTACAGAATGGTCTAATGGAAAGTGATAGAAAATGTATTACATATTCTTCAATGATTTAATCTCCATGACCTCTAACAGAAATACAGCTGAAAGAAATTTGCACGGCACACTATGCAGAATACTTAGGAAACAGTCACAAGGAAATTACAAAATTATCCCAGCTGTAGAAAAACGATAGATGAGACCCTTCAAAGCCTATTTAGGACTAACCTCCTGCTTCAGCAGAGTGAACTACAGCTTTGCCATCCTGACAGATGTTTGCCTAACCTGTTCAAAGGCCTCTAATGACAGACATGCCATGACAACCAAGGTAAAGAATGCCCAAGTATCCTTATTATTACGTAAACTTTACCTCGTACTATTATCTGAATTAATTTGTGAACATAGAATGATTCTCCAGTGTTATTAAAAAAAAAAAAATCTTCTTTTTCTAACTGCTGAAAAATTTAACACACTACCAGTTGTCACAGAATATATTGCTAAGAAATACTTTTATTATGCTGCTGCTGTGTGTCTACAGCTGTCTTTTCATTCAGCTATAAAGTGAAACAAACGCAAGTCTAGGAGCAAACAGCATCAAATAAAATGCTTGACAGAATACAGCAGACAGCAGGTATTTCAAATTAAGCATGGCTCAAAGCATTGTTCTTCTCTTTTATGGCCACAGTGGATTTGTGACTGAGAAGCAGGGGGACAAGTAAAAAGAAAAGGGTGAGTTAAAATTTCTAAAGAACAACTGCTTTGTGATAAACTTTTCAGAGCAGAAATGAATGAATCTACTAGGAAAACTAGCGGCACACAATCTTACTGCTCCTGAGAACAATGCTTTGCAGAGGATAAGGGGGGAAAGAAAAATAAATAAAGAAGAGGGCACTCTTCCTACTCCCTGATGAAATCAGTTGCAGTATACCATTGGGAAGGGTGCTTCAAAAGGCCCAGATGCCATGTCTATTCACTTCCACTTTAGCACCAGCTCTTGCTAATTTTTGAGCATTTCTTGTTCTCTGCCAGCAGCCCCACTATTAGTTACTCTAACAGGGAGAGAGGTCACTTGTCCAGAGACAGACAGGTAGCGGCCTTGAACAGCAAGTTAGTTACTTCATCTTTGCCTCAGAAGATGGAGACAAAAGTTCTACTTGTTGTGCACAACCCTCTGCTACCCAAGAAGAGAACAAGTGGTGGCTCATATACTGCTGGAAACTCCTGCTGCAGTGAAGACTCTTAAAGAGGAAAGAACTGTGTTCCCCTCACCCTGGCACCACTGGAGGCAGAAAGTCTTCTCCAAGTAATTTTTCTGGATGTCTAGTTCTAGCTGATCCACCAAATCCAAAGGTGGATCTCTTATCTCATTCTCCATTCTCAAGCCAGAGACTAGACCTTTCCACACTGAAGAGCAGGAGTAAGAAAAGCCTAGTGAGAGGTCCATCACTCTGCTTCCTTAACAGCAGCTGAAGTTCAGAAGGAATTTTTCACCTACGCTCTCTTCCATTGTTTCTCTTGCTTGCAATTTACTACAATTACATCCCTATTCCTTGCTCACACCAGCTCTGCAAGCACCAATCCTGTCCTACATCCTGGAAGGCCCAGATATTTTTTTTTTCCCTCACACGGTATTAGTAGCTCTGCCACTGCATCAAATAGAGAGGATTATCAGCAAACCCCTCTATGCATGCACAAAGGGAAACAAAAATATATAGCTGTTTAATGGAAGTCTTGTTGAGGACCCTCAA
The DNA here is from genome assembly GCA_013399365.1 of Pampusana beccarii. Taxonomy (NCBI): domain Eukaryota; kingdom Metazoa; phylum Chordata; class Aves; order Columbiformes; family Columbidae; genus Pampusana; species Pampusana beccarii. Next base: position 318,384 of record VWYH01003553.1, on the reverse strand, counting down.
CATACTGTGAAAATTCAAACAAAACCAGGCCCAATGAGTGCCCAAGCAAGACTTCACACAAGTGCATGATTTAAAAAAAACTTGTCACACTTTTTTAAGGGAAGGAATGCATGCAAACTCTTCTGAAGGTTTCATGAGTAAGTGAAAAATAAGTGTGGAAGTACAGACCCCAGGCTAAGGTGACATGTGGGTGGTGGATGGATAACAGTAGGCTTTGTAGGAGTCTTACAGAATCAACGCGAAAAGGTACTTCTAACTAAATTTATTACAGAGGAAACGCAGGGTAGAGGGGTAAGAGCTTCCATCAATCCTGAATGGACAGGAAAGTGAAAAGGAGGAAACAACGCCAAGTGCAGCTCTGACGTAGCGGTGTAGCTGAGGTGAGTACCCTTCCCTGCACTGGGGCCTCGGACTAATTTGTGAACATTTGCTCCAGAGAGAGGATGCAGGTACAGTAAAAAGGGGAATAGAAGATTGTTGGGAAACTGTAGATCTCAATGCCCAGTGTTACTAGCCATTTCCTCTCATCCTACAAGTGACTTTGGATTCCCTGCCTCCTTTCAAGAACTTAAAGACATTGTGCCTGTGCTGCTGTAGCCTTGCACATAAGCCCTTTTTCCACCTTTATTTGCCGATGAGTGCTGGTTTTCTTCTCTGTCAAATTGGCTGCTTATTCATCATTATGGCTCAGTTTGAGGCAATGATCAGGCACTTCAAACACATGAAATAATTTCCCATGCAGACAAAGTCTTAGAAAAAACACTTTTTTTTTTCTTTTCCCCCCTACTCACAAGGTTACAATCTCGTTGGAGAGCAGCAGAAAGAAAACATCATGCTAGAGCAGTTACAACAGTGGGAAACCAGTCAAGGACTACAACTTCTAGGATCTGCCATAACATAATAACAATGAATTACTACCTAGGGAAAAAGACTGAAATCTGTTGTTTGTCAAATTATACTATGAATTAGTGTACTAATCCACCAAGGAAAAAAAAGCCTACATCCGTAATCAAATTCAATGTGAAATCCTACTCTACAAATATCTGATAAAGATTTATTATTATTATTGTCCTATATAAATATGTTGATCTTATTTATCCAAGCACTCTACTTATCTGAAACTCAAAGCTTACTTTATCATCAAGAGATGAGATTCTTTTTCCACAGTTATGTCTGAAAGAGGTCTTTTACATCTGCTTTAAAGTGTACTTGTGTTCAAGCAGCATTAATTGGTTGCACTTGCACTATAGCTCAGTGACTCCATTTGAAATATACTTGGCCTATAAACAAAAGCTTTTTAAAAAAGGGTTTATACAGTTGTACAGCTGAGCTTGCAAATTCATCTGGGTCCCAAAGTCTAAAGTGCAGAACTACAGAGCGCAGTCCTACAATCGCTGTGCCAGTGCACTAAGGTGTCTTAACACAAGCCAGCTTTAGTGAAGAAACTGTATAACCGTGATGCTGTTGTCACCGGTTCGGAGCTAATAAACCCTGCCTCTTAATGTGAGAAACAGGTCTTTGCCTCCTGGAAGACACCCAACCGTAAAGAAGGTCAAGTTACATCCCAGATATATACTTGTGATATCACTCTCTTCAGGTCATTAACAAGCACACAAAACTAGAGATGATATTGAATTTAAAGCAGCTAAACCAGCTCTGCTGATGCTGCTCAATCCTGGACAACCACCACATTCATTCTTACTCTACTAGAGAGTTCACCAAACAAACTGGAGTCAAACGCTGTGAGCATTCATGCAAGCTGCTATGCTCAGCATATAACTATATTGTGAGAGGAGACATGATCTGTTGAGAAGGCAGTCTTTTTACAGCCTTATCTATATGTACTATTTGTAGTTAATCTGCTACCGATTATTTAAAATGGGTTTGATTAAACTGTCACAAACTATGCGTGTACCTTTTTAAACGCTGCTTACAAACAGCTTAAACAAGAAAGAGATAAACCCAAATCAATAAGAAGCTTTTATAAGCCCATGTACATTTATTTACATCAGGACTCAAAGCAGCTTACATTTTACTGATGAGCTGGGTTATGTATGGAACAACATTTGCAAAACAGACTAGTGACAAAACTACATAAATGTATGTATGTCGGTCTTGCAGCACTGTCAAGTCAGCCTGGGAACAGCTACTGCTGTGGTTTCCTTGTGAAAGTGTAAGCACTTTCAGATCTGATAAGAGACACTGTAGGAGTATATTATAATTAAGACAGAAATTCGGTTTCAATTCTTCATCATAATAAATTCACTAGGATAACAAAAGCTCTGTGTGACACGCACGCAAGTAATTCTGGGCGTTAAACATGAAAACTGCAAGTTTGAAGATTTAAGTATTTGAACTTGACACTGCCCATCAATACTGGATGAGCCAAGCAAGATTCTAGATTTTGGCCCTTTTCAGCTTCAGCCAAAACATTTATAAAAAGCTTATCTTCCAAATTAGCAAATTTAAATATGCATAATCCAAATATCTGCGTGTTGTTTACTTGTAATTCAGAATTAGCATACATTTCCCTGTAACTGCACTCAAAAATTCTGCTGGGTTACTGCTACCAATTTAATATTGAAATGCTAATGTCATACAATCAATATAAATGGGAAGGACAGGAAAAAACCTCAAGAATCATTCACAGCCATTCCTTGGACATCCACAAAGTGTGCATGCCGAAGAAACAGTCCCCTTTATTTCTCAAATATGGTGGTACACCATCTAAAACAAAAAACCACATTATCTGAACTGTAATAATATGGTTTCAGAGAGGTGAAGGGGAAATGGTTCTCTCTGCCTTGTCTTGAAGTGCAATGAGGAAGTTCTAGAACTGACAAATCAGAAACCTCAGTAACAAACCTGCTTACTGTATAGCCTGTGTGATAACATCGCAAAATGATATATTTTTGGTATATTCTGTAATTAATCTTTGGAAATGCTGTCTATGATAAATACTTGTATAACATGAATACTTTAATAAATTTAATTTTTCAAAACTCAAATTGGCTAACAGACATTGGTTGTATTACTCCAAAAATGCATGCTGCATTGCTCAGTGAGACTGCCAGAAAAGTTTTAATGGATCTGCAACAGTCTTTAAAGTACTTGAGAAAGCCTGTGTGATGTGCTCTTCTTCCTCCTTCAAAAAAATGGAAGAGGTAAAGGCAGTTTTGTTCGCTAAGCTTGGAAATTCAGGTCTTGTCTACCTGAGCCACTAGAGAACCAGTACATATACACTGCAATTTTAAACAAGACAGACTCTGGTCATAAATTACAGTGTGCATAGCCAAGCCTGCCATGACTCATTCATTTTGCAACTGTGCTTTAATATCTAGAAGGCCTTGCCAATCGGCCTGTTTCCAGGAACACCATCTCTTTTGCACAGCTGCCTAATGGTTTACAAGTAGAATTTCTGGCTTTTGTTTTCAACCAGAGAAGCCCAAGCTCCAGCACAGGTCCTGCCTCCCAAGACCAGCTCCGTCCAGCCATGACACCGGCATACAAGCATGGGCGTCTCGGGTTTAAGTGGAAGCCTTGTTGACAAGGCACTTTTTCCTTGAGACTCTTTGGTCCTCTGGTCCAGCCTTGGGCTACATGACTTGACTACTAGAGAATAATACCCATCTGGGGAAGCAAAAGGAGAAAACTGCAATAAAGGGCAGCTACATAAGGATTTCTTTCTGGATGAAAAGGGGATTTACAAAAAACGAAGAATCATTGGTATGCTACACTTCTGTTAAGAAAAGATCTTTTCTTTTTTACTTTATTTAATAAAGGGAAATATGTTGCAAAGATTAGAGGCAAAATGTACAGTTATATCTCAAAAAAAAAAGTATTTACAATTTTATTGCGAGTTTAAGTTACCATAATACAACCATTCCTTTATAAGGGAACTTTCATACTCTCTTTGAACAGGACATTTCTCCCTTCATTTTCCACTTAATCAGACAAAAACTGTCAAAGTCTATTACCAAGGAAATTTAGCTATTGTTTGAATTCTGAAACAAACATTCACATTTTCAAATACACTTGCATAAACTAAAAAATCTAAAACTTTAAATATTGTAAAATATTCCTGTAATTCATCTGATTGTATATTACTGGGACTTTGGTAAACAATTCACAGCTATTTAATAAACAGTGACTGCTGCACTGTTTAAATACTATTCATGAACTGGGAAATCCCCCCCCCCGCCCCCCCCCCAAAAAAAAAAAAAGGCTAGGAAGCTTGAGATCTGGCTTTAAACTTTTTGTGCTAACCATAACGTAAGGCGTGAGTATATGTGTACACGATATGTATTTTTTAAATAAAAGCATCTTCCTGACAAGGAAACTGGTCTCAGCTACAAAAACCATAGCTGACTTCCTGCTCTTTCATTAGACCTAAAGAATAAGTCAAGGCAAATAAATAAGAATGCACATTACTATTTCTCCAGGAAAACACTTGTACAAGCCATTTAACATTCAGTTAAAAAGTTGGAAGTACCAAGGCCAAGCTAACCTGATATTATCTTAATAAAAATCCTTGTCTGGATCTTCTGTCCATATTCTAATTAGAAACAACATTATCCTTGCTTGCTTACCATATTAATACTTTGGTCTATATTGTCAAGGGTCAAGAATAACTTGGATTATTCACTACAGCTGCTCTTTCCACTAACATATGCAATTAGGACCTAACAAAATGATGTGACATAGGCAACACATGGACATATGGCTATATCATAGAACACACACTTACACAGCCCTGAAAGGTGAAAAGACTGCCAAAAACTCAGAAATTCAGAAGGTCCAGTATTTCAGCATCTATTGTCCTCCTAACCTGGAATTAAAAGCAAAAATTTTGACATTCATAGATCAGATAATAAGCAGAATGGAAAATAGCAAAAAGGTAACATCACGCATACAAAACTATCTGAATTTCCCTTTTTAACCCTCAGAGCTCAACATCAACACAAACTGTCAGATTAAAAGACAGAAAGTCAGGCTACAGCTAGAGAGAATTTAAGTTACTTTTAAAATTGTCTGGGCTTCTTTAATTTCATCTTAAGTAGATCAAGAATTTACTGAAATGGCTAGTGTTATTTTCAAGATTTTACGGAGTATGGGGGCAAAGTATCAAAAAATGGAGAAACAAGAAACACAATGCTTTTATTTAAAGAAAGGAGGGGGGAAAAAAAAAAGTAACCAGTTCAGCAAGCTGAATTTCAATTCCTGAAAAAAAAATGAAACAGAACAACAACAACAAAGCAACAAACAAAAATTTACCAAAACGGTTTGTAAGTGACTGGATGATAACATGCAGCTGAGTGAAAGCCAAAATCTGTTTGACATGCATGTTGAGAGCAGATCCTGGATCTAGGATAGTAGGTTTGAAGAAGAGAAGAGACTAGTACATGTTATAATCATGACTTTTAAACAATGGAAAACTGTTTCTCAATGAGACTACAGCAATATGAGCACAAAACTGTCTTATCCTGAGAGAGCAGCCATCAATGGCTCACTGCCAGCATGAAAAGATGCAGCTCATGGGATTCACTGCAAATGCCCCCTAAAACTGCTTCTACACACAGTGGTGACCTGAATTATGGAACTGAAAGAATGCTTACATTAATGAACCAATAATATAAGCTTTTAAGGACTGAGGGAATGTGAGAGGACAAACTTTAAAAGATTCTTGACAAATTGTAGAAATGTTCCAGAATCACCTAAAAAAGGGAATGCAATTGTTAGGGAAGAGATTTAATTTATTACTCTCAGATAGAAGTTCTCAACTATACAAAGACAGCACAGGGCAACAAGACACTAGAGACACTCTGCTTGAAAAGAGTTAAGGTTATAAAGGATTATGGCATCATGAGGTCAACATGGAAAAAAAACAACAAAAAAACCAACAACAAAACCTTAATGTGATTCATACACAGTAATTTAGCTTGCAAGACAGATGAAGCAAACCTCTCTGTTCTACCCAGCAGAAATACCCTGTCGTTTTGGTCAAGACATATCAAAGATACTAAAGAACTGAATGCTGTCCTCTGTATTCTCACCAACAAAAGCGATCAGATGCCTAGAAAAGATGACTGAGAAAGAAAGACTGGGAACAGGGAGTAAAGCCAAACACCACAAAGACATTTGACCTAAGGAGGAGGAGACTGAGAAGAGAACGGAGGTTCTGTAGAGTCTTGACTGCTGGTAGTCTTTAAAACAGGCAAATAAATTTCTCATGCATAGCCTAGATAGAACGATTGGTTCTTCCCTCAGGCATCTTGATAGATCTAACAGATCTCTTCAGGTCCTTCCCTACCTTCCCTGTTCTGTGGTTCGGTGAAAACACATTTGAATACAGCTAGCTATCCCACACTTAAGGACAAAGAAAATAATCAACATGTACACATGGGAAAGTAATTCGGAAAGCACTGTCTCCAAAGAGAACATTGGGAACAGCAGATCAAGCTCCACTTGTGCATTTATGGTGTGGTTCAGATGTCTAGAAGGTAAATTTGATTTAAAATGCATTAAATTAGGAATATCAGGTAGAACAAATTACCACCTTTCCTGTATACACTATGCTCGTTGGACTGTTTAAGAGTATAATTACTTTCCTGATGTAAAAACTTATTTGGAAATACTGGAAGGATTTCTATGGCTCCTGTTCGACTTGATATTGAAAAAGGGCCTCTTAGTACACAGCTTAAAAACCTCAGTCTAGGCAAATTATGAAAGAGAAAGTTGAGAGATGACTTGATTTTTTGCATATATAGATACATGTATATTTATATACATATATACCCCTAAGGCTTGTTAAGAAGTCTGAAAAGGAGAAAAATATTAAAAAAAAAAAAAATTCAGATTCATAAATTAACTCACAGAAAGCTACAATGAATGGAAATGGACATTACACAAATGCATCTCGCAGAGATACCATTTCCTAGCAGCAAGAACAATTAAACTCCGAAAGCTCTTACTACAGGAAATGGACACCACTGCTCCAATTTTTAACAAAGATTAGAGATCTTTCAGAAAGGTATACTTACATTCAGCTTCTGGGAGATAAACAAAACTCCATGACCTACATATACAAGAGATCAAATCAGATTATCACAATTCTCTAACCTGGCCTAGCAGCCTTAACACTTCTTTCCCTCAGCTGTTCTATCAGATGCTTCCCAGTCTACACATTTTGCAGCAGAAGAGAGCCAAAGGGACTGAATACAAAAGTGACCTGATGCAGAAATAGGCAGAAAGAAAGAATACTGTTTCAGGGACCTCAAAGGCAGCAACCATGGAAAAAAAAGTTCCTTAAATTCCACAAAGTAAGAAAGGAGCTTTAAGTCTTGGCAAGCAGAAAACTCTAAGGGACCCAGGGAGAAGAAAGATGCAAGGAGAAAAATGAACACAGCAGGAGGAAGGTGCCCGTTATCCATCAGGGAAGAAATGGTGAGTCGCCTCTTGAAAATGCTCTGGGCACAAAATATGTGCAATGAGAAATGAAACTGATCTGCTCCTGAAGACTGGGAAGAAAAAAAAAGACATTCTACTTACCCTAAAGGCTGCCTGACATGTTTCATGTTAATGGTACCAGAGTCTTTCCATTGTCCCTTCATAGGCTCAGGCTTGCCTGACAAAGCAGTTCCAAAGTCACTTGCTTTCAGGGACATCACAAAAATCAAGCATGCATTTTATTGTTATTGCTATACTGATAAATCCATCTCTAAATCTACCTTATACATTACATGTAGTCAGTGTTTACATTTTAATTACTGTACAAGCTGTTCCAAAGGAATCTTTCCTTCGCCTATACTAACAACCAGGAGACAATTTTCCAATAACAGATTATGTTTCCAAGTGTGGTTACTGTCATAATGATTTCACCTTCAGCCCATCCTAGCAACTACTGCTAGAACAAGTCCTCCCTTTGGGCAGCAATGCATCAAGTCGTACTCCAAAACACTGTCAAGGCTGCTACCGGATGCTCAGCAGAAGACTTCAGCAATGTAACTAATTCATGCTACCTGTCTGCTAAAGAAAATTTAAGGTTGCTAGTACAGCAGGATCTTTTCTGTGACAGCAAAATAGCGTATTTGACATATTTACAGCTCCCAGGCTTAAGGTCTCAGTATTTTTGTCATAATATTGTCACCAAAAAAATTGTAATAATGAAATTTCATATGTCAAAATAAATTATGAAGTGGTTAGAAAACAGAACAAGCTAAATATAACTAATTTTGTGGGTTTTTTTTAAATTAAGACATTACTATATAAAGGATTCCTAAAAATCTAATAATAAGAAAGATTTAGTATGCTGCAAATACATATGTGACTCCAGAGTAGCCAAGGCAAGATATTGACTCATAATGGAACAGGGGGAACCTTAGACTTTTTTGCTGTTTTAGAGGACATGTCAGAGTAAGTTAAAAGAGATAGAGAATACAGTCATACTCTCTAGCCTTGGATAAATATATTAGTGACATTAGAAGAAATATACACTTAGATTAACTACAGTTAGATTAGATGCATACTGGAGCTTGGATAGGAACATTCAGAAAGGAGCCCTAAAACTTGGGGCTTGGAAAGTCCCCAGACAGGAGAATGAAATGATGTTATATTATACTCCAGAGTTGTCAAGCGTTTGGAGACTGCCAAAAGATGCAGGGGAATACAGGAGGGACACGTGAAGAAATGCAGCCACAGACAGGGTTAAGCGTGGTACGTGTTAGACAAGACACAGGCTATGGAAAGAACTTTGAGATCTGAGGCTGAAATCACGTGCAGGGAAATAACAGGAGATCCTGAATTTCTTCAGAGTGAAAATGGGGTTTCCTAACACCAGCTATGCCTATGGCTTTCTTACATTCATCTCAGCAATAAAATAATTAGGATTTGGAATCTTATGTGTATCTACCATGTGTTTCTATAGGAGTTCTGTACGTCCAGGCACCCATGGAACAGAGGGTGATATGGAAAGGTGCCCTTGAAAAAAACAGTCCTAGAGTAGCTCAGTCCTTGAAGTCCCATTTCTGCCTGAATTAAATTTTGAGTTCATGGGACAGAAAGATAAACCTTGTTTTATATGCGACATGGAAACAACAGAACATGGAAGAATTTATATTTGTTAAGAAATATATGTATGTCAGGGATGTGCAGGGAAGAAGAAGAAATTATAACATGGCACACATTACAGACCTGAATAATTAAAATAAGGAAAATGCCATCAGCAAGGCATACAAGAAAAGAACGAGCTGACTACGTTAAAGTACTTCTGGAGCTGAGCCATCTAACAAACACGGGAAACATTCTGAGAGATAAAATGCTCCGCAAAGCATTCTGAGACAAAGTGTTGGTTTAAGAGACAGGCGATTTTTTGCAGTATTTTAAGGTAGCTTCTGCTTTTCTTTCCCATGTTTTGGTTACTTTACAGACACTTAAACAACTGGCAGTTTAATATTATGATCTTCTAAAACTGCTAAGAGTTTTGAAACCTCTAAAATCCTGATTTTAAATGTTCGTAACACTTGAGTTGAACTTCAGATGTCTTATAAACAGTGCTTCCTATGCAGAAGAACAAAGTGGTATCACTAAAGCAGAAGCCTGAGTGACAGTACAGCACATGACATTAAAACAGAAGCATCACTTTCTGAAGTATTTTGGAGCATTGCTTTTAATGTATATATTCAACATGAGCTGATATTTACTGAACAGCAATTAAATGTTTTAATTTTTTTTTTTAAGCTTAAAGTGAAATTTAAAATTCTTGGTAATTTATTATCTAAGGGATGCATTAGCAGCAATACCTCCTTAATGCACCCATTTACAGGAAAGTATTTGCCAGCTGAACAGGCCAACCAGAAGTTGTCTCCTTCAGTCAATACTTAATTTTCACATGGAAGATAAGAACATATGCAACCTACCTAGGAGGAACAACCCTGAACGTTGCATTACAGGCTATTGATTTATTTTTTAGCCCAGTATCTGTACCAGTATCAACAGTACATAGCAGTTTCCTACTCAAACTGCCTCAACCAGCCAATATAAAATTCCTGGGAGATCGAACACTCCGTCCTCCAGAATCCAGAGCAGGTTAATGCTTTCTACTTAATAACAAATTCAAATATTGCGATGCTGTTATTCTGGGAAGCAAAGTGACATTTCCGATCTTTCTTCCTAATTCTGAATCCGTGGACAAAGGAGCAGTACCAATAGGACTGTATTTTAATTACTGATGCAAAACTGTTCAGCCTGCCATTTTTTGATTCATAATGCTCTGACAGTCCTAGGAAAGGTTGTAACATTTTTATGTGTGATTTTCATATGTAAATCGTATATTAAAATCGGGCTTAATTAAAACTTAACTTCCCCCTCCTCCCCCCATGATGGAGAGATACAGTACACAGCTTTCACTGTAGAATAAAGCTGATGAAAGTGATTAAAACAGAACTTGCTGTACAGTTGCTCAGAACCACACTCTTGTTTTCTGCAGTTTCAGCATTTCCAGAACTTGCAGGAAGGCATAAATAGACTACAACAATGTAACAGAGCTCCACCAGAGATCTGAGACAATGTACGCAAATACAGGAACTTCCCTTTTTCCACTCTTGCTAGTCCCTGATCCCTATAATATCCTATGTCAAAAAGTTTGGAAGATGTAAGGTGGACATGGGAAAACGCTAAACTTACCCTTGACTAAAATTTTAGCTCATTATTCTCAGAATTCAATTGGTCAGTGACTGTAGCGAGGAACACATTTTCTCTGCAATTGAAGAGAACGTCACTACTCAAGGGGACAGAATTTAGGTTGCATGAGTGATTCCAAACACAAACAGCACCCTGAATAAACTCCCACTAAACTTCAGTCTGGAAACCTGGGCACCATGGCACAACGCTGCTCCCGGTGCCCCAGGATACAGGGGTGACTTTACTCACAAGTAGCAGTTTCTTTACACATTACGGGCTCTTGGGCTCCAGAAATCCTACTGAACAGCAGCATTTTTACCCATTTTCCAACTGTATTGATCTCCCACCATTTCAGGTCCAGGGGAAAGGAAAATCTGCCTCCACTATACGAGCACACTGCAGATTGATGGGCAGAGCCCAGTTTTACCCTCCTACCTCCACCCTCACAACTGATTGAGAGCTCCCCCCTATCCCTTGGCAATGCCCACCACTGCTGCAAAGTTCTCAGAGCCATGTAACTGCACAAAGGGAAATCCTTTTTAATCCTTACACCCCTGACAAATCTTGAGTGGTAGCCACGGAAAAAAAGAAAAGGCCTCTTGTGTAGTTCAAACGCTCCTGCCAAATATCAAAAGATCTCAAAAAAATTGATGGACTCCCTCATAGAAAATGTCATAAAAATCCTTTCCAAGGAAAAGTTACAGCATATCTGTGCAGGCTTGGCACATAATATTGCCTCAGTAATACAAAGCAATGCTAATATAGAAAGAAATATGGATATAGCTATAAAACTCCAAAATGAGGACATGGTAATGACAAGACAAAAGTACCTCTATTGCCACAGTTTATAGCTGTGAATAAAATGGAAAAGAATTTGTAGTCTGACAGAAACATTTATAAGCAGTAGCATTACAAAACGGTGGGGGGGGGAGGGAAGCCCTAGAAGGTGCAAAATTAACAAAACTTATCTTGATGCATGGTAATTTTCATGTTCTATTTGATCTATAAGCCAACCAACCCAAATTATTAAATCATGGTACTTCTTCCTCCCAAATCAAACCATATTGAATGTTTTCTCAAGCTCTGATTTAGTGGCCTCAAACATTAGATTAGTCACTTGTAATCTGTTTTTTTTTGTTTCAAGTTTCTTTACTCTTGAGTGTATTTACTTTGTGGGATTTCATTCTTTTCCTTCAGTTTTTCAATACAGAGAGCTTACAGCACCTGTCTGTATAAGACAGAGAGGAAAGGGTTTAAGCTACAGTATTTGGAGCTTTTACAGTGACTGAACAAACTGTTTACATATTTTTGCCTTAGTTTCCACTTGAAGCAGAATGGTATAACTCAGTCCAAACCCTCTGTGTAAGAGGCAATTATTCATCAGCTTCCTTTTGGCAAAAGATTTCTTTCACCTCTTATTTTAAGGCACTGAGGGTACCAAGGTGTTTCCTGCTCAGCAATTTATCACAGCAGGCTTATGATTTATTTTAACAAGAAGCACAAGATAAAAAGGATATCACAGAAAGCGTAATGCCCCACAGTGCAGGGAATGTAATTCTAACAGCTACCAAGTCAGGGTTCCGTGACTGAATATTCTCCTACCAAAGCAAGCGCTGTTAATGCATGTTTAGGCACAATGCTGTACAGACTGCTGGTATATTCAGGAATTACTGCACCCTCCCCATTCTTCCCAATTAGACTGTTCAGAGTATTATAGACAGGTGACATCTAACCCCACAGAGATAACTGACAGGTTGGTTTTTTATATATATACAGACATATATATATATATATATATATATATCTATCTCCACACACATACAAACACTCCACACCATGTTACTAAAACTCTGGATTTCTTCTGTCAGGCCTTACCTTCTAACAGGTGGATACATGCTGTTCCAAAACTAGCTTGAAGAAATTAACTCCTATATGGCTTCCACCTCCACTTCTATATTAAGATTAATAATTGTAAAAAATAGATAGCACCAGCTGATGAAGTTAGCACTTTTGTTGAGCTTTGAAATTGGTACTAAGTTCACATTAACTTTGAAGTAACTACAGATTTGATAAAATCTATTTCTTTGCTTAGTTTTTAGTTGCTGACACAAAAGATATGTTCCTCCTTCTTTTAGGAGACTTATAATTAAATTCCAGAATTCATTAAATGTTTGTGCTCTGCCTATTCCCTGGGCTGCATGACAAAAGATCCTGGACAAGGGAGCATAATTGAAGGTACATATTTCCCTCATTTAAAGGTAAAATTTTGGCCTCTATCTTCTAAAAGAAACCTAGACTTTTTTTTTTCTTAAATTCGCCTTTTCCTTGAAGATTTAAAAGAAGGAACAGACACAAGAGAACTTAGCACTTAAATTTATCTTTCTCATTTGTGAACTACTGCATCCTCTCAGCATAATGAATTCATCAGTTCTTCCACCCAACCAATCCACTTTCCTTTTTCCCAGTCAAACATCTGTACTTGCCCTCCCCCGTGTGCTGGTCTTGCCGAGTTATTTACCATCTCTATTGCTGCAATTTCCCTTTCAGTTTCACTGGACAGTAGATCGGTGCTTTCCCGAGTGAGGACGCCTTCCATCTTTTCTATCACAGTCTTTTCCTCTTCACTAAACTGAAGTGATAAGATGAAACACAATACATAGAGGCTCATCTCCTCCCCTTAAAAAGAAAAATCTCTTTTTGTTTATTTCTGTGTAACTCATACATGCTAGCTTTTCCAAGATTAAAAACCAAGATATTAAAAAAATAATAAGACAAATGCAAAGACATGCCAAGAGCAAGGAGTCCAACTATATATATATACATACAAAAAAGCTCAACACGCTACATTTGCTCTAAAGCAGACTAGAGAGAAGGCCATTTACAAGCAAACACATTCCTACATACCACTGTAACAACTGTTCAACATTTACTTGTTTTCACCTTTGTGCAATGTTACCCCGTTGGTCATTTCCATTTTATTGAATCAAGTAAATGTGATGAGATGCTACAGTACCTAATGTTGTCAATTCATGACATATTTTAGCCATATGTGTATTTCTCAGGTTATAAAAACATGTAAGAATCTTAAATAAAAAATAAAACTAATCTGTACTACATGAACCCTACAGGCTAAAGAACCAGAAGGCAATAAATAAAACCTACAACTTATTTCTGTAAGCCTCACTGTTTTGGGAAGTTGCTGGGAACCAAGAATGGACTAATGGATCAGAATGAGTAACAGAACTTGCCTCACAGCAGACTCAACAGCTTCAAGACCAAACCACTCTACCATTTTATCCTATTGATCTACATTAAAATGTAAAACCTACAAGAATTTTCTTAGACTACAGTAAAACAAATTTTAATAATTCCTGGTTTCCTTGCATCTAAAGGACATAGCTAAAATCTGAAGTGTATATCTTGAGGATTTTTAATTATTATTTGGATGGTGTGTATGCAAACGGAACTATCAAACTCATACCAGTGGTTGGTTCCGGACTGACGTGACTTAAACAAGGGTGCTAAACCATTTCTACACAGACTTTCAGTTCTGTTTTGTGTAGGATCCTCTTTTGCCATTACCAGCACATCAATGCCTGACGGCAGTATGCAAAGTGTCATGAAATTTTGCTACTAGTAGTCCATATTCCTTTCTAACCCTTCTCACAGGAAGACGACTGTACGTGCAATATTTTCGTATAACTTTTGATTTATTTTTTAAATCAGAAGTGAAGTCAATGTGTTCTTTTTTACACTTACAAAGGAAAAAGAAGAGATGGAAATGTCCTTGAACATACGTGTCTCCCTGTGGGCATTTAATTCATAATCTAGAAATACTCAGCCTGCAAAATGAGTAACTCTATGCTTCCAAAATCCCCCCTATGCCTCAGGAATAGAGTTTTCAATCACAGTCTCGGGGTTTAAGCCTTTTGCAATCTAAAGACTCTTTTTACAATGTTAAACCTTGCGCATCTTTTAAATATTGGAAATAATTGGTAATCTGACAAAATCCAGGACTGCTCTACAAATCCAAAAGAAAGAAAGTTTTGTTGTTAAACAGAGACAATATTGCACTGTTTAGAACAAATGTGAGGTGACAACTATCCTGAGAAAACAAAACAAAACCCCACCACTAAGCTTTTTCCTACCAGCATCTCCAGATACCCATCACCCACAATTACTAAAACTAACCTGTTCCTTTAATAATTCTTCCAAGACCTGTAAAATATTATTTTAGTAACAAATTCACCTCTGAAGATGAAAACTGGTCCAGACTTTTTGAGGTTGAGATGGGAACAGAAATCAAATCTCCTAGCAATTCAATTTCTTAAAATTTTACCAAAAGCAAACAAAACTAAGTAATTGAACACAGCCTTCCACTTCCAGCTTTAAAAATGGCATAATTTCCCTGGCATCAAAGTCATGAATTCAAGTTTCCTGGAGTTTTGTGGGGCAATGTTGCACCTGGGTTAAATTTAGGGAAACAGCAGCATCTTCAAACAGTAAAACCACAACTGTGCAATGATAAGAGTCGACACACTCTCCAACAAGCACTATTCCTTCCTAGTGGATGATAAGGTCCCCTAAATTAAATAAGTTTGAGACTAAATTATTATCTATCAATATTTTCTTGCCCTGTTCCTTTTGCATTTGATGTTGGGTGCACTTCTCCCCTCTTCTTTTTATTTATATCCCTTCCTACCTGAGGACCCAAAACGTTGGGGAAAAGGGTTCTGCTGAACCATCACGGCTATACAGGTATCCCAGCAACTATGGGGGGGGTTGCTTTGTGTTCCCCACTTCTCATTTCATACATGTAAGCAGAGCACTGTGAAAAAGCATTTGGCCACTAACAACCCTCCTTAAGGGGGTCACCTTCAACAAGGTAAAACCTGTGAACAGGTGCCTCACAGAGTGTTTCCTCACTTACATTTTTGAGCCCTGCCCTTTTTTCTTTGATTTGCAGGTGCAATCCTTTCCCTGCCCCAGCAGTGTGGCTCACTACAGTTTTTCCGTGTTTCTGAGGGAATACTACTCGTGTGTTTGGGACAAAGGCACAGTCATCCCTTGGTTACTGCAACAGGAACAGCAACCAACACTAAAGGCCCAGAGAACAGCATAAGGCAGAAGCTTGAAAGTCCACTTTCTAACACACTCCTTGCTTACTTCTGGCAACCTGCTGCTCAGACTGAGCAAGGGATGGGGCAGTGCATTTAATACCCTTCCAAAAACCTCTCCCAATTAGTTGTCTGAACCACTATAAGCTACTGGCAGTCACACTAGCCCACAGAAATAAAGTTTCAAAGTTCAGCTGTGCCTTATTAAAGAAAAAAAAAAAAGAAAAAGAAAAAAAAGTCATCCCATCGTGCTTGCAACCTACCACCCAATAAAGACATTGAAATCTCTTTATTCTTTCATATAAAGAGGAAATAGAGAAATACTGATCCCATTCTCTACACTACTGATTTTAATCCTGTGCCATCCACTCCTTCACAATTCTATTTCAATTTGACTCTCAGTCTGTTTAGTTTAAATGCTTTCCATCCTTCTGGTCATCCTTGCACTACTTCTCCATTCACTCTTCTTGTTATCCTATACTTGTTAAAACTAGAATACACCTTGGAATTATTGTTATGATGTTTCTTTATTTCATGCTTCGTCTGCTATTTGACCAAGAATAGAACAGACAGATCTACTGTAATTTCACTGTTTTCTGAGCAGTAAATACATAGAGCACAGCCCACCACAGCATGTCAAACAAGAATTTGTTTCCCCTACACGCATGTCTTGCACTTGTCAGGACGGAATGCCATCTGTTCTCCAATCACACTTTTTGAAGCTCTCTGCCGTCAGCTTCCAGTTTTACCAACCAACTAAGAATCAGCAAATATTTTAGGCAGAGTCACTTAAGATAACAAACTAAGAACTTTCAGAATTTCCTCACTAGCTTTTTCCCCCTGGAGAGAGGAAAGAGATGCATCCTTTGTTCCGCAAAAGGGGCTAAACAGCAGCAACATTTACGTAAAGGGGAGAGCTTTGTGCTAAGGCCTGCAGAGTTCAACTTACTCATATGCAATTTAGAAGACAGCTATAGCCACCTTTCAAATTTAGATCCAAATTTAGATCTGAAACCCTAGCTGCATACTTTAGGCTTACCGAGTCTCAATGCTGGTAAACCAGGGAAGCCCAAAGTTGTTACATCAGCCCTAAGGCATAGATACAAAAGGTTGTTCTCAAGACTACCTACCGCTTACAAAAGCAAACTAGGGGTGGGGGAAGCAGCAGAGAAGCCCCTTCCTTTAAGCAGGCCTTCAGGAATCTCTGCATCAGTGAACAAGCTTCCCTCCTTCACACAACTATCCCGAATTACACTAATTCAAAAATATTCCAGTCACCAGCTATTAAAATGAGCATAAAAGAAATGAGGCTCCTAGGTACCCCATTCCTATCCAACAGGAAAAAGGTTTTCTTTATGGCAAGTGTCACTTCTGCTTCTTATATAGCTTACAACTAACAACAACAACAAAAATTAGAAATCAATGATACCATTCACATTCCATTCCTCCATTTGCAGCTGTTGAATTACATATCCATTTATTTTTCAAGTTTCTGAGGAAAGCTTTTCTCAGTTACTTTCCTGGGTTAAGAATTTAAACAGCAAAATAAAGAGACTTACTTGTGCATCAGAGAATTTGAAATATATTTTGCTGGTAATTCCTCCATAAGCACAGGTGTTATTTCCTCATCACTTGCCTCCAAAGAGCAAGGAATTTTAATGGGATAATATGAAAGCTTATAAAACCATCATTGAGGGCGCACAGATTAAGAATGGAATGTTCAATATTGGTTAAGCAATACCAATGATGTAGCAAGGCTAGTCTTTTGAAAATGTTGAAATGTTAATTCTGTACAGATAAGGAAAATATCAGTACTATTCAAAAGCTGATTGGCAATTTAAGTATTACCAAATACTGCCTTTATCCATATTTAAATATAACAGAAGCAAAAACAATTATTTGGGGGGAGGAAAGACGCTGAACTATGGTTTAAAGAGCTTTCTGGTAGTCAGCTTCTCCTGCCTTATCTTCCCTCTGATCCACTTCCCATCTCATTCTCCTACATATCTTTGCCTCTTCTTCCTGAAGGCAATAACATCTATAGTCTATATTCCTGTTTTAGTGCTTCTCCAAACCTACTTAGGAAAAACCACAAGTTCTGCTTCACAGACTAGCTTTTTGCAGCCTTCTGGTTCTGTATGCATCTCATCTGAACCACAACAAAAGTTGTATGTATTTTCCATATAATTTTCTTCCCCTGATTTTTTTTTTTTTGAGAGGAAGTAGGTTAATGAGTTCTGATGTATTCAGTTATGCCAGATACTTACTCAGCTGGAACATTCACTGTAGATGATCAAGTCTCTCATTCAGTTATGGTCTGAAGTTATTTTACATAGGAATTTACAACATTTTAAGTCCTTAATTAAAAAAAAAAAATCCAAGAAAAATCCGGATCTATTTAAACTGATTTAAATGGAAAAAAAAAAAAAAAAAAAAACAAAAAATAAAAAAAAAATAAAAAAAAAAAAAAAAAAGAAGCCATAACTCACTAAAATATGATCAGGAATAGTGACTTGATACTTACAAAAACAATGAAAGACATTATTGCGAGGTTAAACAAAATTTTACAGAGCAGATGTAGAAACAGCTTTAAAAGAATAACTGTTTTCTGTATAAGCTGAAGTCAGTATATCATAAAATCTGAAAAACAACTTCCAGCTCTAGTTAAGAAGCAAGAAAGTTCTTCAGTATCATATATCAGTATCATATATACCCACCCAGAAAAATACAAACAGCAGATCTAGACAACTCACACAGGCCTCATTGTCCTCATGAGAGAAAAAGACAAAACAAACAACAACCCTCCCCCCAACAACCTGAATTCATTCCACTCATTTAGCTCAAGTATTACAGCTGTTCCAAAGAGGTTAGTTGCGTCTGCTCGAACTTATTTGGCTATTAAATGCAAGATAAAGTATCTCTAGATGAAATGTAGGAGATTGTATCTTATTTTTAGGAAACAAGCAGATGCCAGAGGTGTGTTCGTGCCCAGCCAATCCCGAGGCTGTCGTGCAGCTCTGCCACCTCTGCCAGCCCAATCGCAGCTCGGAAGGGAAACTCGCTTCGCTGTTTGTCCCGGCGGTGCCGGTGCCGGGCGGCTGCTCCAGGGACAGAGATCGAGCTGGGTGGTAAAGCTTTCTGTTTGTTCCATCTGCTTTTCTATTTTAAACAGCTGCAGTGATCAGCCTGGCACCCTACGTTAAGTACATGTGAATTGCATACCAGAAAACATTTACGTGAAAACATGGCTTACGTTTGCCCTCCCATTCTCAAATTGAACACTGTAACTCCTGCCAGCAGCTGCAGAACTTTACCATTATTTCGTATCTACCTTCTAGAAAAGGTATGGCTTAGCATAGTTTGATTTTACAGCTTTTAGAAAGATGGCTTTGCAGCCATAGCAAACTGCAATATGACAGTATTGTATTTTCTACCTTTCTTCCTCCTGCTAACCCCACTTTGCAGTACACCTTACAGGATGGCAGGAGAAGTAAAATGCCAGTTCAGTATGTTTATTAGAATATGCCCTTCAAATATGCAAAGGCCTAACATACAAGCCTTGCTTATCTTGCAAATATGCTGAGGTTGTGCTGGCATAAGGTATGCCAATCTAGCCTGGCTCCAAAGGTCACCGTTTTAAAGGAATGCTTTACAATAAAGCCCATTACCAATTTCTAAGCTGAAGAAACTGCCCAACATACTGAGACAAGCAATGAAGTTTTTAAATTTTGTTTTCAAACACCATTCTTAAATTAAGCCCAAGCTTTCTGGCCAGATCCCAGTTTGGCCAAATCCTGCTCTCCCTTACACTTTCAGTCTGTTCTTCTTTGTGACCCTGCCATACTGTGCAGCACTGCTGTGTTCTGCTAAACACCTTCCTCGCTTCTCAAAGCGAGTTACATTTCAATGGCCAGCAAAAAAAAGTCTGTGTCTTGATAAGAATATCTACCCTATCCCCAAATTCAAATGGTTTAGGATTTTAAGAGAGGAAAATGCAATGCAAAGCCTGTAAAACAGTTATTTTCACCTCCTCCTATTACTCATGCTCTATTTCTCTCCCCCAAATCAAATTCAGTTTCTTTGAAAGTTTGAACGTGGTTAGCTGCTTTTGAATTAAAGCAAATTAAAAGTGAAGTGAAATGGCAAATAGCAGCACTGTAGGTTTCCTGTTCACAGTATCAAAAGAAATTATTACATCTCTTAGGTGAGATAATGTCCACCATATTCCATCTATATATAATTTTCATATTAATATGCAATAGGAGTTTTCTACAGTTGCAGTAGTGTATAACAGTTAACTGGAAGTATTGCAACTTTAGCTAAACATATCTCTAACTTTATCCTATCAGCTTTTCACATGACTTAAAATTACTGTAAAGCTCCATGAGTGTTATTTCCATTTCACAGATAAGGAAACTGAAATGGGGCTACAACTCATCCCAAGATCACACAGCAAGTTGGAGAGTGGCAAGGCCAGGAACAGAACTCATCTGTGCTCCCAGGCCAGTCCCAGAACTGTTGTGCCCATTTCAATATTACTAAAGAAACAGAAGGTACATTTGGGGCAGAAATGCCAGAGAAAGATTTCTTAAAAAGGAGTCTTGAGAAGCCAGGGAGAACACTCACATGCCAAGTCCTTGAGAGATCAAAGTCTTGATTATATTTCCATCCCCTCCTTACAACAAACCAACATATAGAGTACCTTTCAACAGAAGGACACATGAATGTGAATATAACACCAAGTTGGCAAAGGCTTCAGAAGTTAAGATACAATCTTAAAGGCTACCTACAATAGCTTTGACAAGCAGAATTTGAGGCTGACAAGTTGATAGATTCACTGTAAAACTATGGAAATGCAATGACCGAACTACAAAATAACCACAATCTCAGTGTTAATCACTTAGGAAGAAATGAAAATTATTTTATTAGAGAATTGTCTATTTGTGCAGTTTATATTACTTCATAAATTTCATTTTAGAGAAAATTTTCATCTTTAAAATACTTCTAAGATTGTTAGAGAAACTTAGCACCTCTAAGAAGAATTCCAGGACAGGGATTGTCATCTTCTGTGTTCAGACAGACCCAAACTGGAAATTTTGAATAATATTCTAATGCAATCCACAGTTCAGTCATGCTACCAAGGGGTTTTCTTTTGGTTCACCAGTAATCACTGGAGAAATAATGCAAAAGGCCTCTGCACAAGCATCTTGAAAAAGACATGTCAAAGTAACCCAGAAGAAAAAGAAACAACATACTACTGCACTTATCTACTTTCAGCTCTTAGAGCTGTATCTTAGATTTATGCAGATGCTACTAAGTTGTCATACACTGACAAGGAGCTGCAGCACTAAATTGTGACTTCCCACAGGCTGACAGTTTTTCTTTCATTTGGGATTTCAGACGGTTAAATATTGTTTGCTTTATTTCCTCACCCCCGCCACCCCACGTCCTGCCTCAGCAGCACTTTCTATTATGCTGTCGCGCATCAAAGAGACGCGTGGCTGCAGCCCGCATCCTGCATCGTGCAAGTATGTGCAACCTGGAAGGACCCTTTCTGATATAGAACCAGTATGCTATGTGCTTTATAGGGACACAAATTTAGACAGATCCTGTCTGTACAGTCAATACAGAAATCAATAGGTTCATATAGTAAGTACCGGGGCACCGAACTGATGTTGAAAAACCAATGTGTTGATTTCATGACGCATCAGTTGGCAGCATGAGATATTGTGGGAAAAGAGTAAGATGATGGCAAAGTTGTAAGCAAAAGCCATAAGAAGACTTAATGAGACTAGAGAAAGGAAAGGCTGAAAGCAGTTCCATTTAGGATATCCTAACTATGGTAGTCATCAAGTGCAGACTTGAATTTGATCTCTGCACAGACAGCTGAGACAGAAAATGGAATCTGCAAATCAGACACCAGAGATAATCTACCTCAAAGGAAATTAGTAGGGAAAACATTGAGTTCAATGGTGTAGAATAAGTGTAAAAAAGGCTACAACAACAATACACTGCAAGTTTAATTAACATGGACATAGTGAATTTGCACAATTTGGTAATCAAACTATTAAAAGGTGAAATCAGGCAAAAAAGGTTTCAAAAACTTTTTCTACAGAAATATGCATATTCCACAAGGTACTTTTCAAGGACTAAAACACTAAGCAGTCAGCCAGAGGTGCCTAAATTCTAAAGCGATATTTATTACATTACTATTAGCTATAGGTTTTCCTCATACCTTTCTCTACCGCCCCATACAAACACCTACACAAAGCTCTAACTTACTGAAAAATACTGCTGAGTTTTGAATATCTTCTCAAAGCTCTATGTTCTCACAAACTTCATGGAGCATGGGACTTTTCTTTCCCTAAGTGTACCAGTGATGGGAAGATAACACTTAACGAGCTTCAGAACAACCTTCTAACTTCACAAGCTGCTGTGTCAATCCCCCTCACCCACCCATACCTCTCTCTTTCCCACTCCAGAAATGGTAACTAGACTCCATCTCTTGCTTCAGCTCTATCTTCACAGAAGAAAGCAAGTAGCGTGCATTACAACCCCTGCTCCGTTCTGAGCACTGCTCCACCAGCATCTCTGGACAGGGCTCTGCCTGGCTCCAAACTCACATGAAGCACTGAACCCAAAAGCCTCTCTCCTCCAAGAGGCTGGATCTTGAGCCAAAGGTGCAAACCGCTAGACTGTCATCAACTGAAAACCACATCGCAAATTCTTCTACCCTAAGAAGGGTGAAATAAGTGACTAGAAGCAAAGGGATTGTTAGAGCTTGGACCATCTCCTCATTCCATGAAAACCTAATGCCAGAGTTGACTGTCTGTTTTCCCCTTCAGCTTATAACATAATTCTTCTAAAAGTTAGAGCTCACAAACCAGCACTTGGACAATGTAAACTGTAGGAACCCAGATCTAACTATAGTCACTCAAGCCTCTATAAATGACCCCATTCCCAGCCAGCTGGGTCTCGTAACCCAGAAGGCCTGGCTGAGTGAGATCTTAGGCCCAAAATGGAACAAGCCACTGTGGGACAGATTAATTTAATCAAGCATAGTTTAGGCTGGGGAGATTCTGAGATTTCCAGCAGGGAGAAATCAAGCACTAGCAGTAGATCATTACACAAGCACAGTCTCACTAGATTCCACGGTGCACAAACCACTGCTTTCGTTGGTGCCACACACTAGGTGTAACCATCCACAGTAAAGGACTGAATGGAATCTGTCCCTCCTTTCAGGGACACTGGTAACTTAAAAGGGAAGCTACCCATTTTTGTTTTCCTTTGTTTTTGTTGCTTGTTTCTCTGTTTGATATTTTGAAGATTAAAACTTTACACAAGAGGGAAGGAATCACCACGAAGGAAGCCTGCTGGCCTGACAATGGGCTAGCTTTCAGTTTTATGCTAGCTATTCCAGAAACAAAACCCAAACAATCAAAAAACCCCACACCATTTTGAAGTTCCATATTTACAACTGTAGACTTCTGATGTTCATAAAAGCTTTTATGACTAGGAGGTCACTAAACAGTCACCCCAGGAACTGTGTAACTAGTTCATGTCACTCGGGGAAGGTGGTGGGAAAACTATTAGTCCAGTCTTGTGGGAAAACAGGGAAAAAGTGGCCATCATCTCCCATCTTCTTTAATCTACTGCCAATAGATTAAACCAGTAATTGTCAACACCACCACTTGATGTTCGGCATTTGCTACATTTCCTTCCTTTCCAGAACCTTTTAAGAAAAGTTTTTGAAGATGATGGAATATATACCTTAGCATGAAGGCATGCTTTAACACAGAAGGCAAAGCAGACATTAATAAAAGCTCTTACCAGAATAAGTTCACACAACTGCAAACAATCAGTTTACCAGAGTCTTGTGAGTTAAGTCTTGTCACTTCAGCCACAGGAACTGACAATATACTCCCGGCTTGACGTGTTTTACACAGCAGATCAGACAAGTCAGTTTCTACAGGTGAGCTACTCAGAAGTTCTTGGTAATTTAGTTCATATGCAGTCACGTGAAGTTACTCTAAAATCAGAAGGCCTGAGTACAGAGGGAAGTGCTGCAGCATAACCTGTGAGGTCAGTCGCAGAGAAAGACTTGGCTGCTCTTCAGTTTGTGGATTTTCACAGTGCTGTTCCCAGAACCACCATCGTTTCAGGATGCTCGTGAACAAGATTCAGCTGCACAAGGATCTGTGTTTGAATGAAGTTCTATTAAACAGTTGAAGCACAGTGTCACTAAAGAGGCAAGTATTGCATCTCCTGTTGTTTGATGCAATTAGGGGATGGGGAAACAAAAAGGCTCCTGTACATTTAATACATGCTGTTGCGTCATCTAGTTGCATGTTTGCTAGAGGCTTACTTCACTAGACCTGAATATAAACTTGGAAGAACTTCAGGTTCTTTAATAGTAATGATCTAGTTCCTCTATAGTACAGTCAAGTGAAAAAGCTTGGCGTGGGCAAACTTAAACAGCAACAAGAGCACACATTTCTCTTTAAGAAGAATTTAAGCTTCACCCTGTATTAAACTCAGCACAGTGTACAGTACTTGTTGACTCTGTTTTGTTCTTCCGCCAGACTGTCCTGCTGGTTCTGCAACCCCGTTTCAGCCACTCGGCTGCAGCAGAGCAGGTTACACACATCCTGTTGCACCTGGGCTTTGAAAGGAACTCGCAAGTCCACCTGCAACCAGTTCTTTCCTTTCACAGTGCCAAACTGTAACACAAAGTCTAGTACAAACAACAATGATATTTTTAAAGAACTGCTCTTCCTTTCCTTTAATGGAAATTTTTAGATATTTTTTCTCCAAAACTAATGACAAATAGAAAGAAAACTTACAAAAAGTAGTCGAGAGACACCCAGTTCTAGTTTAAACCTCCTTTAAGAGCTTGTAGAGCTATTCAACTATAAAGGAAGAATGAACCTACAGTGCCCTCAAGTGTAAGGGGATGTGAAGTGGAAGAAGTCTGGAGATCTATTGGGAAGATAAAAGCTCTCAAGCCTTCAGAAAGGACCCTCACTAAAGAAAAGCATGCTTACTTGTGCCGGGGGGGGAAAAATAAAAGTCATCCTTATTAATTATGGACAGACTATGTACTATAAACAGGTGCAAGAAACAAATGACAAATCTTCTCTTTGAACTGCCTTTCCAAGTGCTTGTGAGCTGGAAGTTTCATGTTCATTCTCACCACAGGAACACAAAGGCAGTTTAGTTATCTAGTGTAGAGGCCTTTAAATGGTATTTAAAAGAAGAATTACCTTAGTGGAAGGTCAAATTTTACACTGTAGAGACAAGTACAACGATGCTCAAGGCAACAACACTTCCTCAGCACCTGGATCTCATAGCAAACATCATACTTCAGTCTATAACCAAGGAACACAAAAGTTATATTTATTGTAGTGATAGAAATGTAAAGGAGGATAATGCACCTTACCTAGCATTCACAAAAACCTGCAAGCCCAGTTGGAAGCCACCTAAATTAGCCAACAGGAAGCACCAAAGGCAGGAGTGCATCTTAATTCTCATCTCTCACTGTGCTAGAGCTTTCGGCCCACCACTGAAAAGCACCTACATCTGTTCGAGACCACAACCTCAAGCCCAGAAACTAGCTCTCTCTCACCTCAGTGGTTAGGTCACTTAAACAAGGTAGAGGCCATGTTCAAGTCATGAACAAGCCTGAGGTGATTTCAGCTTCTCCTCCCTAAACAAGAAAGTTAAGCTATTTAATGATGGCAACACTGTCAGCACTTCCAACTGCACTAGTCCTGCTTTACAGGCAGTCCTTAAGGTGTTCACTGGCCCAGAAATGAGAGCAAGAACTAGTCCAATTCTCTCATCTCAGGAGCCTCAGCATGTAAGAAGTAAGACTTCGAACCACCTCAGGCATAAAAGGTGCTGAACCTTGAGTCCTCACTCTTTGGGAATGCTCTAACCACTAAGCTATTACTCAGGAGTGGGAGGGGTAGCTCTGGTTTGTTTTGTGCAGAGCCCATCTGATAGGTCTTCAGTAAACATGCTCCGAGAACACCATGTTCTACGAGCTCTGAGAGGAGATAGAGAAGGAAACGTTTAATTTCTGGATCCAGGGTGAGCTTGGAACTGTTGCCCACCTTCAAAACTGAAACATTCTTACGCATGGTTGAACATCTGATGAGGTTCTGCCTAGCTGCTCACTGACTTTACCTACAGGGTTAGAAGGATTCTGAGTTTTGAAGGTCCGAGTCAGGGCATAAACACAAGCTTTCTGAACTCAGCTACAGTCTTTGGGCTGCAGAATTGTCTTTCAGTGACTTAGTAAAAACCGGGACCTTCGTCTTGCTGAATAATCATGCAGGATAGAGGACCACCATGTTACTGACCATGAGTGCCACAGATCTTATGATCTCTTATTCTTTTTTTTTTTTTTAAAACCCTGTACTATAAAAAAAACAAAGTTAAAAAGCAAAGCATTCTGATGCTAGGAATTACTAGAAGTTGAGTCTACCTAGATTATTCCAGTTTTTAAGTTTACCTTCTACTATAAAGAAAACTTTTTTCTGTTAGGTTTACCTCTTCCTACAGTGCCATCTGCTGCAGAACCTCGCCTCTTGTATTGTTACTGTGAGCTACATATCACAAACAAAGCAGGGACAAACTGGTCAATGAAAATATTACATAGTAAGTTCTGTCACAATCATGATCTAAACGTACACCAAGTGTCTGAATTACTATTCAAATCATCTATAGGAAGCTATCCAATGCATGTCCAGAGCTATAAGTAGCACAGCATTGCATATGAAAACTCCTCGAAGATATAAGCTGTGTAACTCTCAGTTGCATACTTACAGTAAGGGAGCTGAAACAATTTGAAGAGTATTTTTATCTGAGTAAGATGCTACAAGCTCTAATACCTTTTTTCCCCCCTTCTTTAATTAGAAATATTACCTGTGTTCTGATGCATTAGAGCCTGGTAGAAAAACTTTGGGGATGCTTGGGGTCTGTTGGGTCATTGCTACAAGCAAGGTTGAACTAAGTGGAGCACCCATCCATCTGGAAGAGGCTTTGTCATCAAGTTATATAGCAGGAGAGAAGCTAAAATGCAGCACAGCAGCCACAAGTTTCACCATGCAGGGTCCCTTCTAGCATGCCTGAGCAAGTCCTTTCTAATAGACCACAGTCACAGAGCAAATAATCTTCTTTTTTTTTTTTTTAGTGGACTCCTTCTTTATAATAGTGGACATTAAAGAATATTTAAATAGATTTTTTCCAAAACTCAGCCTAGACAATGCAGTAGTTTTACTCTGCTTACAGTAGAGGGAAAAAAAGAAAAGACAGCAAACCAGCAACACCACCACACATGATTTTACCTTACAGATAATACAGTTCAGCAGAAAAATTTATTTTCTAGAACACATTCATTTATTATGTTTAATATAAGCTAAAAAGTCCCCAAAACATTCAATGTCAGCCATCTCCCCCCAACTAGAATCTACTGGTTTGTGATCTCTCCAGATGCTGCCATATGGTAATTTAAAATTCTTCATTGATAAGCTCATAACTAAAGAAGTTAATCACCTAAGTTCTCTGACAATTTGATTTCCCTCTCTTGCTAGATCCTTCAGAAATAGAAAACAGACTGATTACGGCAACCATTTTCTCCTAGCACCTATGCTAATATTTTCTGCTTAGATCAGGGAAAGTCTATGCCATGGGCAGCAACAGAAGATACCATCATACATACTCAGAAGACTGATTCCTTTGCAAACCTCAGCTTTTTGACCCCACCTGTTTCAACTATTAAAACATGACTATAGGGGAATAAGATCTTTTTTTTGTGTTAGGGTTAGGGTTTGTGTTTGGTGGGGGTTTTTTGTTTGTTTCTTTGGGGTGGAGTATGTTTTGTTATTTTGCTTTTGTTTGTTTGGTGGGGGAGAGGGGGGGATGTTTTTGGTCCACCCCCCCCCTTTGTTTGGTTTCTAATATGTGGGAACAGGTCTCCTGTGTTTAGAAGAGGTGAATTTTTGCTGTATGCATTCTTTCCTTTTTGTTTTTTAAAGACATGTTGATGCACAGTTTTGGTTAACACTACAGAGATCAAATTTGGGAAGTTTCAGTTGAAGATAAACTCCTTATAAAATTAAGATACTAAAAATCAGGAATTAAAATAGAAATAGGCATGTAACTTGAATATAGTGGTGAGCATTCATAATTACGTATATGAAGTCCTACAATGATCTGGTTCACCTGCTATAACAAACTTCTTAGTCATACATGCTCCTCTTTTCCCTTCTCCACAACTCTATCACTCATCATTGCTTTCATATATAGGTATTCAGTCAGTTACAGTTATATCATGTTTAAAGAAAACTTGTAAGATATCACCAACAAAAAATACCTAAAAATATGGCCCATGTCAAGAAGCCTTCAGGTTATTATTCTATAACCAGAAATAGCAGGAGACAATAAGTTAAGGACCAAAGTTTCATTTTTCAAGAGTTTTAGCATAACAGATCTCAATTCACAATGACGTTACTTCAAACAAATAAAACTGGAAATACAACATGAGACATTAAGTCTCCCCCAAGTGTTCCTTCAAATTCATTACATCTTTCTGCAGTGAGTGCATCAGCTTCAGTTCATTTAGATCAACTACACATTAAAACAAGCCTGTGTAAGAAACAAAAGGATATGGATACTATCCAAAGAAAATGTTTTGCTCCAGTACAGCTAGGGATCTAAAAAACTGCTATTCCTGTCTCCAAGAAGCCTGGCAGAGCTGAACTGTAGCAGGTTGTCATCTCAAGACTGCTATCAAACCCTTTCCATGTGGAATTCTGTGAAACATGCTCAAGGGAGCAAGAGTTTGCTTAAGCTAATTTAACTGTGAGCATGGGCATGGACTCGATCTATTTACTGCCATGGTAACTGGCACACCTGGTAGCTCACAATCAGTGAGGCAGTTTGGTCCTGAAAACACTGCAGCTGCATTCATATGACAGTACATTTAACCTCTGAGGCCCTGCTAAGGGGACACCACCACACAAATAGAGATGCTGTGCTTTAATATCATAATAAGGGACATAGGGATACAAACCTTTCATCTGAATTTAAAAAAAAAAAAAAAGTTTTGCCCTTGTCGTACAATAAATTTTTACCTATTTCTGTAGCACAAAATAAATTTTTTTCTTTTTCCCCTCTCCAAAAAAAGATCCCAGCAGCTGAACTTTAATCAAGCCATATAAACATGTACTGCATCCTGGTTTTCTGAAGTTAACATACTTAGAAGTGTTCTAAAAAAGAAACAGAAGATAAATACCGAACATTATGATTGGTGAAATTATTACAGCATGTTTCAATCTTCCCCACAATCCTTATTCAGCTCACATCATTAATCTAAAACTGTATTACAACTACTTAGTTGGTTAAAGTCCTTCACCCCACCTCAGAGGGCCTTAGAAACCTGCTCACTGCTTTAATATAAAGCACTTTTGCACTGAAGAAAATGAATTTCACAGCAGCTGGACAAGTTATTTTTTCCTAACTTGAGGAAGTTTTAACACGTGAGGTACTTCAGTGTCTGTCCCTTAGGTAGGCTTAGGTCCCAGTTAGATCTCCTGAGATGAGGCAGACCAGGTTTCAAATTCCAGATCCCACTCATGCTTAAAGGGGATACTCATATGTCCAAGGAAAATGCTCCAAGATATTTACTGCTTTAAAGAAAAACACGCAATTTCTACTGCTTGAGATGATCTCCTTTGTCCGTTCAATTGCCCTCTCAAGTCACTGATCCAAGAGGGGCAAAACACAGCTGGAATGTGAGACTTTCACACACATAGTTTTTGGCTATTCCAAGCCTATTTTTCTTTCTAGTCCTCACAGGACTTTCATTTGTTACTGAGGAAGCCTTCTTCTGCAAGCACATTGTCAAAAGCAGTACATTTGCACTACAAGTTTTTATTTTGATATGCTGATCATCTCTGAAACAATTAAGCAAACACTGATATCCCAGCAAATTCTAAACTTCGCTCTCTAAAAGCACACAAAAAACCTGTCGAAATACAGAGACAAGGGGGAAAAAAACCCCAACACATTCTTTATTAAATAATCTGCCCCACATACTTCCTAGACTTATTTCCACTACAAGAGAGAAATAAAAAAAGATTGTTGTAAGATATTTCCAGAGCTTTATAATTTTCTTCAATAATGACAGTACCCCCTTTAGGATACTCTCCTGCAGATGACGCTGGATTTCCAACTCAGAGCATACTCTGTGAAGAGTCATTATCCTACCTAATGAAGTGAAGGAAAGCAACTGCCACAAGGATATAATAGCGGTTTCTTTTCCGTGATTTCTTATAATAATCAGATTGTTGCAGCAGAATATTATACAGCATGCTGGTTCAATTTTTTATTAATTATAATCTTCAGAATTGTTAATAATTCCAATAACTTGTTAGAACAAGCTTCCCCTTGCCATCTCAAAGTCTCAGGGTTCAATACTTCCCAAACGGAGCTCAATATTCAGAAGCACAAACTGCGTAAGAGGTATCACTCATTTTGAAGAGAAGGTAGTTTACAGATTCTATTATCCACACTAAGTCTGTCTTAATCTCTAAAAAATGGAGTGCTTGATTTCAGTGAGCATCAGAATCTACTGTTCCACCAGATAAAGGAATTGTGCCTCAAATGAAGCTATTAAATTTTATTATCCCTGGCTTCTGTTACTTACAGAAGGAGAAGATATTTCACATAATTTTATCCCTAGTAAAATCCCTCCATGCTATTTCAAAATTAAATAAATAATGCTTGGCTTAAGAATTTAGAGTTAATTCTTTGTTAGATTGCCTGCCTCTTACCATAGTATATATACTAAATAATAACTTACAGCACATGCTCTTTCCAATATGATTCCACTTTTGTTTCTTCAAAGTTTTGGACAACAAAGAAATCGGATGCTTTTTACAAGTCCTGTCTAATTGGATTGTCTGCTCTGTTATTTATAAACAAATATTCAATTACTTTATAGAGGAAATATTTAAAGATTAGTATTCATTTTTCTGCTGAAGTTATAAAAACACTCACATGAGGATACAGATTTTTATGTTTGTTTCTGTTACAGAATCAAAAAGGTATCTCTTTATAGCTGCCTAAACCAACTATATATAAAGAAAGAAACAACTGACTTTTTTGTAGCATAATTCAAGTACATAGTGTTTTGGAAAAATGATAGCGTACCTAGTTAACGTCCTAACAGAACTGGCAGCAAATGAACTACTTTCACCACCAGCAAGTCACAGCAGATCTGACTGCGTTCCAAATTTGCCCAGCTCTAGACAACAAGGTAGAGCAAAGCGCACTATGAAATGTTATGCTTGACCCCATATCGTTCCATTCAGTTCAGCACTAGTGCAACCAAGGTGAGACTGTTACATCCAGGGTGCTAACTCACAGCATCTTTACTTGGCAAATCTAGATGTTTTGTAGTAACCCAGAAGAAAGAATATCTTTCTCTCTAGTCCATCCCTCCACAATAACAAACTCTTTAGCAAGTGCATTTAGACAAGTTTTAAGCCACTGCAGACAGTGCCAAGTTCCAGCATGGCCAGACAGATTTCTGCTTTGGCTGCACTGCTACTGTATGAGAGACTGGGAGAACACAGAGAAGGTCACGCTAGCAGATCACCACTCTGGCATCTGACCCACTTGATCTCCCAAACAGGGCATCTTTCTGCCAACATCCGTGTGCAGGAATTTATTCTGAAATAAGAGATACAAAGTGTTAAAACTGCAGAATCTCCACATACAGACCAGACTTCATCACACAGGACAGAACCAGACAGGTTACATGAGCAAAGGCTGGCCTGGGGTAAGTTTGCACCAAAGGTGTATCTTCAGCACAAAGTAGTAGACTTTCACTGGAACGTACTGCTTTGGCCATCCCACGCCAGCATCCCTGGATACAGTGCAAAACATGGTTACAACTGCCAACTGAAATAGGCTATTACAAACTAGGGTTAATTGAGGCTGGCACCAAAAAGTTGTTTGTTGTTGCTGCATTGATGGATTTACAGCATTAGGCTGGTTTATCAGTAAGCACTGAGGCATCTAGGTAAACGGCTCTGAATAACAAAGGTCCCAAACAGTCCCCAGATAGCACACCATTTAGTCCTGAAATTAAGATGAGATGTTCCAAGTGTTTTGGGATTACGTCTACATTTTGCCCCTTTACTTCAGAGAAAGCTTCTCAGGTTGTATAATAAGCATTTACAAGGACTCTGATGAGCTGAACTGAGATGAGCTGTCAGAACCAACATGAAAAAGTTCCAATCTTATTTCTGGGGTGTGAACACCAAACAGTCCACTTCAAAGGCTCATTTTGTCCAAATTCTTCCTCCGTAGTCAAGCGAGCCTACAGTTAATTTTTCATTTACAGTTTATTAAGTTTTCCAAGGGAAAAAAAATATATTTTTGACCAGTATTTTATCTTAATGCCATTTCTATGTACTTAAATAACACTGTTACTGATGTACGTATGCCACTACAAATCTATTTGGAAGTCTACCAATATTAAAAATTAAAAGCAGCCATATTTTCCATTGCCCTTAGCAGTAAAGATTTGCACCCTGAATGCAGAGTGTATGAAGACTCTACTTCCTCCAAGTCTTTTTTATCAGTGTGAGCAAACATACCAGCTAACTCCAAAAAGTAGAAAACACAAAACAGTCTATGCCTCAGTATCAGGTATTCATTTAATGCATAAGCTATAAAGAGTTAACTACTACCTTCAGAATCTAAAATTTCAATGTATTTTACATTGTGCAATACAAAAAGTATCTTCTGCATTTAAAAAAATACAGCTTTCATTCCTAGTGAAACCTTACCCCAAGACTTGAATCCTTTAACAGAAAGAGCTGACACCAAGTAATGAAGGAAAGAGAAGCAACATTTGACCTTCCCAATTTACACATCTTCTTCTGACAGATGCCAGACAACATCAGCCAAGCAGGGTTACCATGTTCTGCACATTTGAAAAACTAGAAGGCTAGAAGCCAAGATACCAAAACGCCTTCTAAAAGCCAGACAAAAACATTTCCCTTTGGCTTATTTTCCTGTGTCCTGGAATACAACAGTAGCAATAAACCCATCAGAATTAAGCTTCATTTATAGAGCACTATTTACACATTAATTTCTAGGTAAATATATGGAACTGTTATAAACATACCTGTTTAAAAACAAAACAGTAAGCTAGGTTAAGTTACAATGCTTCCAAAAACTTTTCTGTAACACAAGTGGGAAGGGCATAACGGACACTATAAAGTTAGGGCAAATATTGAAAGCAATCTTGTCATGATAAGGACTTATCTTCCTAACTTGATGAGCTCCAGAAAACACTAAGTGCATGGCAGCTGCCAATTATTTATTATTGTTAAACGGACGTAAGTTTGCAGTCACCATTGATTCAAAATTCAGAGAAATAAAAAGTTTAAGAAAAGCTTTTTCCTCTCTTCAGTCCTTCTTCTACATGGAAATCAGTGCAAATCAAGATTAGAACTAAAATTTAAATAAATGGAAAATCCAAACAAACAGTTTAATCTGAGTGGAATGTTCTGTTGGCAAACAGGCTGCATTTTAAAGCTAAAAGTTTTTTTGCACCAAAACACAAGAAACAGTGGAGGCTCAACAACAAGCTGCAATGGAAAAAAAATCTTTCAGAAAAGAGGTTCCCCTCCTCTTTCGAAGAAGAGAAAAAAAGCACACAGGAAAGGCTTTAGAGCTTTAGGTAAGTTTCCATTTTCAAGTTTGTTCCTCCTTTGAACAAATATGTTATTTCACGTTTACACTCCATTAGTAAAGGCATCCTTAACTAAAATACCTAGTTTGAAAAAACTAATCTCTAAAAACAATTCAATAGCAAGAATATCCCAGGGAGGAAAATTTAACTAAGAGGCTGTTACACTGTCAGTCTCAAAACTGAGGCTCACAAAACCAGTCAGATAGGTAGGCAAAGGACTTGCCAGGAAAGAACTGCAACTGTGATAATGACATTGCTGACTCCAGAAATCATAGAAAGTGAGAGAAAGTTAAAATTTCTATTTAATTTCCAGTCAAAACCAACCGTGTTTTCAGAAGCGTTGTGCTTTCCTTTAGCACAATGCCTGGATTGATAGTAAGTTCTTGTAGTTGCACAGAAAGAAGGCTTATATTACATGACATTAGTAGTGTGCATTCTAGCACCACTTCTGTTTTTAAAATACCATCCCAATGTATTTTGGGGTAATATTTAGGCACTAGCGAACAACACCCAGTGATACTTTTGACCCAAAATTACTTGAAAGAACAAGTTTGGTTTCTACATAAAGCCATAAAGCTGGAGTCAGGAAAATAGTTAATTGTTTACTAGGTATAAACAGAACTAAACCAGTTCACCTTCCCAACTCAACTTTTGGCAGCAAGCTAACCTAAGCTTTCCAGAAAAAAAAAAAAAAGTCAAAGTCATTGGAAACATCAAGAAAGTGGTAAACAAGAGAAAAACCACAACTTAACTTTTTGGATTTAATTCATGTATGCAGGTCCAAGTGAAGATTTCCATGTTTCTGGAGAGAGCTGAGCCTTTTTTTTTTCCTCCCCCTTAAACGGTAAACAACTTACTGGAATAGAAAACCATACTGACAGCAAACCATATTTTTGGATATTTAAACATTCAGTATCCACAGGAAAATATACTCAATCTTTCAAAACTATCTTCTGTCTCACAATGGTATATTCAGTACTTTTCCACTATGTTTGTTTTAAAAGGAGAAACAGTGACCTGAAGAAAAAGTCAAGAGTAAGATGACAAAACAGCAAGTGTTTTCTCCAATGCTCACTTCGCACTTGTCACAGTGAGACAATGTAATTTTGTTTTAAACAATGTACTTCAGTCAAGCTAATGGAAGACATATTATTTCACATAATCTAGGAGTCCATACCTTTTTTTTTACTTAATACTTTGCATATCATATACTAATTTCTAAACCTTTCCGAATTCTTACTGTTTTTCATTGATTGAACATCTCCTCAAGGTACCTAAAATTTCTCCTGCATTGCATACGAACCCGCCAAAATGAAGACAGTTATTTACATATCAAATGGGCAAAACAAATTATAAGTTTGTTGTTGTGGTGGTTTTTGTTTAAGTAGAAATAACTTGGCTTTTTGGCAACTTAAAGCAGAGCAGAAGTTTTAGAAAAATCAATGCAGTGAGGGGAAGGATCACTGCTACCCATACACCATCATATCAGAGCGACGAAAATAATTTAAGATAAAGGACTAAGCTGACATTAGAATACGTAAGAGTACACCGAAAAGGATCGTAACCAGCTATGAGATTAAAAGAACAGCCAACTTTAGAATTACCTCTCGAAAGAAGAAAAAATAAAAAATCTAAAACAGAGCTCGTGTGACTTAGCAACTGCTAGATCAGGAGAACAGATGCCGTTATTTACAAAATGCATTCAAGCTGAAGCATTTTTGGTTTCTACGGATCTCCAGATATTAGCTACTATGAAAAAAATCAGGAGACAAACCTTTTTTATGTAAGCCACCAATGCACACCCTACAGTTGCTTAACTCATTAGTAAATAATAAGAGATGAGGAAAGGTTTGTGTTCAGTTTCTTCAGTTTAAAACATTTCAATGCAGTCAAAAAATAAAAATCAACCAAGCTAATATTATCAAATGTGTGCTTGCTTCATTGCTCACTTCTTTTGAAAATAAAAATTCTAGTTAGCATGTCCTGAAAATCAGTTCAGCAGAATCACATAAACCCAAAAATGTACAGATCAAGTTATCCCAAACAATTATAAGTTGACTATGCAAAGCTCATTTCTGTACAAGAAGAATGGCATACAGCTAGTATGGAAAATTGTGGAAAGACTCCAAACACAGAAACAGCATTAGAAGTGACCCCAGATATCCTACTTTATATTACTTTGAAAACCTCCACTGTTTTCTGGCAAGTCTTTAGTCCAACCAAAGACACTTCTCAGGGTCAGGCAATTCTGCAGTTGACAAGCTCAACAAAAGAAAATTTCCTTTCTTCTCTCTCAACAGACTGAAGCCTTCAGAAAGGAGGCAAGTAGGTTGAAGGAGGGAGGAGTCTGACAAGGCAATCTAAGGACTATTGACAATTTAAGTTTTTTTAAAAAAATAATATGTTCACGCCCCTGCTCAGAACACTCCCTGACATGTCAAGATTAAGTCTTTTCCCTTAACTTCTCCAGGCAGCCTTGCCACACACGATACAGACCCATCATCAGCACATGTTTACAATAAATACTGCGGAGATACAGTTCATTTTGTAGGCTAGCAGAAGCTCTTAGTAAGACTAATCATTTAAGTGCATCATTTCATTACTTCAATATCTCTCCCAAGAAGAGCGAAAATATCTGAACTCCACAAAACAAACCCCCAAACCCTAACAGACAACTAGCAATCTGGCAGAGTGGCATGTGGCTTTTGAAGGGAGCAAGCTACAATACATAATTAAACCCATTCCACTTAATTGCTGGAAGAGACAAGAACATACTTTTGCTCTGAAGAGAGCTCAGAAAAAAAGGGATGTTTTCATTCACTTTACGTAAGAGTACTATGGGAAACAGAAACCGATTTGGTTATTGGCATTGTGCAAGGAGACTAGTCAGCTTCCAGATGGACCAGATTCACCACCACCAGTGAGGATACTATATTTAAATTTGTAGGCTTGAACAGACTATACATTTCAACTGAGACACCTTTCTGTGGTGACTAACCAACAGTAAGCATCACAGGGGAACATCACTATCATGCAGCAGGACACGGTCAAATTAACTCTGACCCAAAAAAAAAAAAAAAATCCCACAACCTAACAGATCTGCCTAGCTACAGATTTCGAAGTTTGCTAAAGAAAGTTTCTTCTGTTGTGCAGGAGGGCGAAAAAGACTGAAGAAAAAGTTATGAAGTAATTTATCAAAGATTACCCCAAAAGCAGATTAAGGATTTGCAAAATTAACCAGTCTCCTGTAATACTAGAGTCATCAGGATAAACCATTTGAGAGCAAGGAGTGTATTTGAGCTTCACTCTTGCTACTCCTAAAAAGCATGCACTGCAGAGCTCAGACATGGTACATACACAAAGCAAAGAGATAGTGAACTCTATTGTGAGAAAAGTCTAGTAAAGAGACTGAAAAGTAATGCCTATTTTATCCTTTATGGGCATACACAGAGGAACTACTACCTCCTCTCCTGGCAGAGGCTTCATTTGTCCCACACATTGTGGCAGAGAACAGGGTGCCTGCTCTGGCTGTGACTAGAAGTCTTCCCATCCTTTCTGGATCCTCATTTAATTTAAATCAATACAAGTATTTTGCCAGGATTTGGAAAGGTAACAGTATTCCGTTACATGTCCCCTGACAAGCAAGCATAAATTACAGGCAGTGCCCAAAGGCTGTAATACAAGAGGACACAAACTACATTTGGCTGCTGACATGACCCACCTCTCATTATGTGCCATAAAGCCCTCTGTGCAAACTATGGGATTCTGTCACATTTCTTCCCTAGAGCAGTAGGCCTAAGAAAACAAGGAGGTTACTTCAAGTCATCCCAAGCCCACCTGCTGCTTTTCAGTGAAGAGACAAAGGTTCCAGACCACAAGTTCCAGTGCTACATATCTGGTACATATGGTCTTGGAGATCAAAGAGAAAGCACTTGGAAGGTGCATCCAGCCAAGCAGTTACCAACACAAACCACAGAAAAAGAGGCTGGAAGGAAAACTCATCCAGTTAGCAACATTCTGCTTTCCCAAGTAAAAATCAAATAAGCATATCACTCCTAACATGACTGGATAGCCTATGCCATTGCCTTACTACCCTAATCCTTGAAATTTTCCCCCAAATGTCTAACGAAGTTTTGCTGGAATTTAGATCATTCATTCTAGCTCATGTTTCCTTCCTGTTTGCACCAGGCTTTTCATCTCCTCCATCCCCCATGTATTTGGGAACATATTGTCTCAGCCTCCTTTTTAGCTGACCGTACCACTACCAATTTCTTCAAACATTCTTCACCAAAAAAAAAAAAAGAAAAAAAAAGGAAAAATCAGAGGTCTAGAAGATATGTTAATCTCCAATTAACTATTAAGATAATCTTAAATTCTATGGCTGCTCTCCACTATTCTTACTCTCCAGTTTGTAATCTGCAATTCAACAAGCACAAAACTTCGCTAATCAAGATTGTGCTGGACAGGACCTTGTAAAATCTGTGCAGAGTACTTGCTTCCTGACCTTGCTTGCCTTCTGGGGCTGGTTTTCCAGCTAATTTTACTCACTGCACAGTAGTTTCTAGATCATAATTCTAGCTTATTAATTAGAATATCATGTGAATATTGAGGACTCCAGTATTTCAACATACTAACATTACAGCATCTTGTTGTACCACAGGGCCTGTTACTCCATCATAGAAGAAGAATAAATGCTGGATTGAAAATAATTTATCCTGGATAAGTCTGTTTTGGCTATTGCTCAACTTCTTTTTCTAGGCACTAAAAATGTGGTTTTGCACTGCTCCAGTATCTTTTTTTTTGAGCTGAAGTTAAAATCTACCAGTTTCCCCTTCATTCCATCCCACCTATACTGAAGAGGTATGCACCAGTATTCTTTTTTATTCTACTATTTCCTCCACTATCAGGTTGGAGATTGCTTCAGCTAGTTGTTTTTTTTAAGCACCTCAGAATTCATTTCATCAGGCTCTACCAGATCAAAAATCTGTTTCTTGTCCAAGCAACCTACAGTTTTTTCCCCCCTAGTTTAGGCCAAGTACTAGTTACACTTTTATCATGGCTATTAACTACACTGGCTGGATTAATCATTTCAGAGAACATTTCAATTACCTCAGCTTTATCTGTTAAACCATTAATCTGCGTATCTTCTGTTTCTTTCTTCCAATATCCCTTTTAGCTACACCTCATTATCTATTTGTTGGCTCCAGTTTTGTTCATGCATCTTCATGCACTTCATGTGCATCTTCAGCAACACACAGTTTCCTATTTTCTGTGTGTTTCCTGTTATTTACATCAGTGAAGATATCAATAGGAAACAAAGTTACTTTTTCATTATTAGTTTTCTTCTTCAATGAAAGTGCTTGGTACTATGACACTACTTCACAAAGAGGGTGACATCAGTTTCTTTCTTCCTTCTATTTATCCCCTAGTCCAGCTTCACATGCCAAATTCTAAGCTTTTTGACAACTGTGGGTTTTATTCTGGTTTCCTGTCATCTTTTATCCTATGTAGGCTAACATCTTGTGGTTATTCCTAGAGAACCTGCTGCCTCCCATCTATGCATGCGCTGTTTATCTAAATGGCTATTTTTATAAATGTACATACGTCAGCAGAGCAGTGTGTTCTGCTCAGTCTTTACCTAGCAAGTCTCATACTTTCAACAATTCTTCTCCAGGTACTGATGTACACTTTGTATTTGTATTGCAGTCGCATACATCTAATTGATCTGATAGAAGTCAGGCAGAATACTTTTAATGATCAGATGTTAAGACTTTCCATTGCTATTCATTCCCCACGTATTTGTGTTAGCTGCAGACCCCTAGCATACTAGTTGGGATGACCTGCTATTCTGCAAGGTTATATGCAATGTGCTCTAAATATGTGCAAAATACTGCATATGCAAGAAGTCATCGAAAAGCTATAATATATTTGGAGTTTTATCTCAAAAACCACTCATCAAATACTTTCATATGCAAATATTCAAGCTCTTGTCACTTGGTTAAAGCATTAAAATTGAAATATCTCTAAAATATATATATTTGGTCAAAGTGACTTTAAAGACCTTGCTTTTATTAAAAGGAAGTCTAAATTAGAAAAAAAGGATGCTTGTTTGCTGATACTGTCTTTGTAATAATTCTTGCAAAAATAACTTGTCTAATCTAAATGCGAAATTTTCTCTTAGGCTAAAAATATATGCTATTATATATATATGTAGCCTCATTATCCTCAATACAAGTCAAATTAACAGGAATTTATAATATGTTAAGCAATAATTTATTTTTATAGATTGTGATACAGGCAATACTTTTTATTAACAGTAGTATTAATAATACAATTTATTAATATTTATTAATAGCAAAGAAGAAAGTTGCACACTTAGGATTCCACCATATTTCAGAGGAATTTTTTTTTTTTCCTGGAGAAAAAGACCATGACAAAGGCAGGCTCAGAGGGATGCCATGCTGACACAGGCTGCTGCCAAGCCTGCAGCTCACCAGCTTACACCAGCCATATAATGCATTCTACCAACTTGCTCCTGACACAAAGCTGCAAAGAAATCAGCAGCATAGTTGCTTATCCCGAAATATTTGTTGATTACTCCAACTGGCAAGAGGGCACGAGCCCCACAATTAGCTACCAGATCACATGGAAAATTCAAATCTTTGATTTCCTCACTGTCCTATTGTGGATGCAGGGCAGAAAGATAAAGAAAGCACATTTTCCAATTCTTTGTTTCATGTGCAGGGAGGAAAAAAAACAAAACAAAACAAAACAAACAAACAAAAAAACCAAACGACTGCTGGGCTGGACTGGACCATCCCACAGGAGAGAAAAGGAGGGCAGCACCAGTTCCCAGGAGAACTTTTGGATTTTGCCTCTTCCTGCCTGGGCTCTATGTCCTTTAACTAGGCAGAGAATAAGGTTTAGAAAGCATAATGGGACATATTACTGTTCACTTAAAGAAACACCGTTTCATGTCCCAAAACAGAGAGATAAAGTAATATTAATACAAGCAAGTCCTTTAAGTACAGACAGTGTTCTGAATGGGATTGCACATTTTTATAATGTTACTAAGCTATTTACCTTTAGAGTCACTGCTGAAAGACACAAGTTCTATGGCATAATTATATTTAATTTAATAGTTTGCCTTATCTGCCATCTTCATTGCAGAGATTTAAATAAAATTCCTCTTGGCCATGAAATCAACAGAAAACCATTTCACGCCTGACAAATGTCTGCAGTGTTCAAAATTGAATACTTGGATTGGATTATTTCTTCCACAAATGCAAATCCAAAGATTACAACAAAAATTTTCATTAATGAGTACAGCCATAAGAACTAACACTTACACTCTATATTCATACAATATAGAATACTTCTCTCTTGGATCAACTCCCTAAGAAGACAAGTTACAAAACCAGCTTTCAAAGATTTTCTTAAAGTAATGTATTTGATTTTATTTTGCTTAACTTGTTCTTAAACCTTTACTGCAGCTTGTGTGTATACAATTTTTTTCATATCAATTATAACTCCCACATCTATTATTATTAATCAAGACAGCTACAACCATGGGATCTGAACTTGCTGTATCAAGATGGACTTATTTTCTGCTAGAACTTTTTGGCCTATCTAAAGAAGCTAGCAGCAAAGTTTCTAAATGAGACTAACAGTTGAACTTCATATATAAAAACCTAAAAGAAAGACGTAAGATCATACATTCTGACCTCCTCCAAGACTTAGTCGAGAGATCACCACCTGTTTGGCCTTTGAACAGGCTCTGGTAACTTGTGCCTGATA
Source organism: Pampusana beccarii (assembly GCA_013399365.1). Classification (NCBI taxonomy): domain Eukaryota; kingdom Metazoa; phylum Chordata; class Aves; order Columbiformes; family Columbidae; genus Pampusana; species Pampusana beccarii. The sequence goes on along the minus strand of VWYH01003553.1, from coordinate 277,017 downwards.
AAAGCCAGTCCTCCCATAGCAGTCTGTTCCAGTGACTCATCATTCTCACTGGCAACAGGCTCACTTCTCATTTGAATCTTTAACAGGGAAGATGCTGATGCAAAGGTGCCAGATTAAGTTTTCAACTTAATATTCAAGTTGGTTTATTTGTTCATTTGTTTCATTGGCTTGGGGTTTTTAAAGAAAAGCAGTATAGCTGTCAAGCCTTTCAGATAGCCCATATGTTGTATTTATAACTTTTACTGGCAAAATCTGCTTTGAGAAAAACATCCCATACAGCCCAGGCTGTATAAATTACATTATACTGTATTTAGTACATTGCAAACTATTGAGAAGCCTCTCTCAGATTCAGTAATCCAAACTCACAATTTCTCTGAACCAGTTCAAAGTAGGACAGAGCAAAAATTGAACTACAAACAAGTTCCTTTAAAATACATATATATATACTTTTATATAGTATTAATTTTTAACATTTATATATATTTTGTAAATATATATATATTGTAAAAATATATATATATATATATTTCCCTGGATTCCCCCATACTAAACCTGTTAATGTTCAGGAAGAAAAAGCACAATAGTGGGAATCAGGCAGCTAACTCCAAGCATAGATCTACATATTCACTTGTGATTAAAAGAAATACCTTAATTTCCTTTTCCTACTCTATAGAAAGTATTTTTAGCAGTGTTGCTAGACCCGTTGATACAAGCCCGGCATCAGAATTTCAAGATCAGTCCAAAAACTTTAGGTGAGCTAGAAAATTGCAATGCGAGTAACTTTAGTTAGACCAAAACAGTGGAAGAGTACAAAGTAACAGTTTTGTTAGCATAAAAGGTCAGTAAATGTAATCCTCTCTTGGCTAGACGGCCTATGAGCCAGAGAAAAATGGCTTGGATTTTACCGATTCCAGCTGAAAAACTATTTATCAAGAAACAATAAATTAGGAATTTTGACAGGCTCTGCTTTAGTAGTCTTGAAGCTCATACAGCTTTTAAAAGGTAAAAAACTTCCCATACCGATTTATATTTTTAATTGGCAGCCCTGAATGTTTATACCCAAACCTTTCCTGCTTTTGTGTTAAAGACAGCTGGTAATATCACCGCACTGGTCATACAGACCAAAACTAGAGCATTTAAAGCTGACATTTTAGCACTTCTTTCGGGATACCCCCAACGACCAGCTACTTTTCCATTGCTAAATCCTCTCCGCCGGATCGCTCTGCAAAACTTGACGCTTGCCTTTTAAAAACGCTTTTCCAAATGGTTCTTCGCGAGTCTGCGGGGAGCATTTCGCATTTATTACTGCACGAATAAATCCGAGCGGCCTGGGTCAGACACCCACCTCGCTGCACAGCTAAAAGCCGCGGGTGCCCTGCGTGGGACGGGGTCGGGACCGCTCTCCCGGCCCCGTCCCACGGCGGTGGGTCGAACCGCGCTTACCTGCACCCCGCTGAGGATCGCCTCGCTCTTCTCCCTCACGTCGGGGAACGGGCAGCGCTTGGAGAGCATCAGCAGGCGGGCCAGCACCTCGCTGAGCCCATCGCGGGCGGCGGGAACCAGGAGTCCGTCGGCGGCCCGGGTAGGCGGCGCCGCCGCCACGGGAGCGATGGTCTCGCTCCGGCGGAGAACGGCTTGTCCGATGTGATCCAAGGCGGCGGCGCGGGTGGCAGCGTCGCGGCTGCACAGCCCGTCCCAGCGCACCTCGCCCTCCCGCTCCTCCATGGGCCCGGCCGGCTGCTTCCTCGCCGCCGCCTCAACAGCCCCGACGCGGCCGCCCCATGGCGGGCTCCCGCCTGCCGCCAGCCCGCCCACAAAGACGACGAACGCGGCGGTGAGCGGAGAGCCCGCTGCCTGTGCCGCATGGAGGGGCAGGGCGGGCGGGAGCTCCCTCAGCCCCGGTGGGCGCCCCCGGCAACCGCAGCCCACCGCCGCCGGGGCTGCCGAGTAAGCGGCGCCGCTGGGGCTTCGCCTCTCCCGGCGGGGAGCGGTGCAGCCACCACCCCGCGGCGCCGGCGGCTCCTCCTCCCTGTCCCGGGCATGGAGGGAAGGGGACGGCCCGGCCCAGGCTCTCCGCCACGGCGCGGGGCGGTGCCTTCAGTCCTCCCTGCCGGGGCGGGGCGGGACCGCCACAGACCCCCAGCGAACCCCTCACCGTGAATGGGGGGGCAGCGAAGGGCAGAAGGTAGCCACGCCCAACCCGGACAGCCCACACGACGGACACGCCAGCCACCCAATCGCCTTTCACCGCTCGCCGCCGGCGGCCCAATCGGAGCGGGGAGCAGCAGCACCAGGAGGGAGTGTTGGGACTTGTAGTCTTCCGAAGCGCAGCCCTGCGGCCGGGGACGGGAACTGCGTCTCCCGGCAGGCAGCGCGCGCGGGGCGGGGCCGCTGGCGCGTAACTGCCGCCTCCTGGCGCTGTGGGCGCGCTCCCGGGGCCGGTAGCGGCCGCGAGTCCGCGCTCCCCACCGCGGGACGCTGCCCAGGAAGGGTAAGAGAGAGCGTTCGCTGCCCTTTCTGCTCAGGTTTTTCCTGTGGTGGTGGTTTTTTTTAGTTTTGTTTTCTACAGCATCAGGTTCTCAGAAGCAGCAGGTGCCTGGCAGCAGCCACGAGTAAAGCAATTTCGGTAGTGGGTTTGCTTCAGAAATTTGCATTGGCAAAAAGAGACACACGTGTTTTAAGCAAGTGCAAAGGCTTGTCAGGTGTACGCTCCAGCAGAAGCCTTTGATGTAGCCTAAGCAAAGACATCAGCAGAAAGCAGAAAACAAAAACAAAAAAACAGTTGGTGCGAGCGAAATACAATGCCTTCAACACTTGAAATGAAAGAGGGGAAAAAAAATCCCTGGAATATTCAAATTAGGCCACAGTTTTGTAGTCTTTTTATCCAAGTTAGTCCATTTGGGTTTTGGTCGTTGTGGTTTTTTTGGTTTTTTTGTTTTTTTTTGTTTTTTTTTTAATCCAAACTGTTCTGGGACTGATGAGCCTGGAGAAGAGCAGGCTCATGGGGATCATATCCATCTGTATAAATACCTGAAGGGAGGGTGCAAAGAGGGCAGAACCAGGCTCTTTTCAGTGGTGCCCTGTGAGAGGACCAGAACCAATGCGCACAAACTGAAACACAGGAGGGTCCCTCTGAACATCAGGAAACACTTTTTCACTGCGAGGGTGACCAAGCACTGGCACGGGTTGCCCAGAGAGGTTGTGGAGTCTCCATCCTTAGAGGTCCTGGGCAGCTGTCTCTAGGGGGCCCTGTTTGAGCAGGGGGGTTAGACCAGCTGGGCTCTAGAGATCCCTGCCAGCCTCAGTGATTCTGGGATTAAGTGCAGTCTGCCACCAAATGGACTGGTATTGCTGTTTCTTTTGCTTTTCCTGCAGGGAAAAAACACACTTTTTTCTTTATGAAGTTAATTTTTAACCTAGTCAGTTCCTTGGTCCAATTCACCTCCTGGCAGAAAAGAGGAGAGGGAAACATGCAGACAAGGGCAGAACCACCCATTTGCAGCTGTCACATTAAAACAATCCTAAAACTACAACTTCGAGTATACTGAAAGGCAAAGGAATGCTTGCAAGTAAATCAGAAACCATGACGTTTGGCCTATAGGTTCTTGCATAGTTTAGCACGTACACATTTCCTTCTCTAAAATGTAAAACTTGAAAGTGAAGTTAAATGCAGAACAAGCTACTCACATGCCACAGAGAGACAGTCTCTCTCACTTCTGAGTCCAGGAGCAGAGCCTGGGCTGGCTCACCAACACCAGCCATCAACAGTTCTTTTATTTGCAAAGAATCTGGTTTCTTCATCTGACATTCCTTTTGTTTTCTGGCACGGTTTGTCTGAAGCTTGCAAAATAAGTGTTTTTCTGTCATTAACTGTACCTTTCAAGGAAGACCAATCTCCTTTTCCCATAAAATCCTCTCTACAAGGAGCCTACATTGCCATTGTTTGGCAGTGTGGACAGGCCTGGACTGCTTTGTGCAGCTGCTTCCTCTAGGTGTTTGGCACCCTTGTGAACTACATATCTACTGAAATCATCACTACCTATAAAAAATGTGAGTCTTGATTTCTTGAAGCACTCAGGGCCTCCACTCATCATAACTGATGATGGGTTCAAATAAACTAATTCTGCCAGTGCCTTTTAATGTTTTCTTTTTGTGTTTTTTTGTGTGTGTTTGTTTGTTTGGGTTTTTTTTAACATTAGCTACCTCTTCAGCTTCCCATCCCATTCTATTGTCACTTGTTATGGTCTACCAGTTTTCTTGTGAATAGGCATGTCACATGTGCTTGCTTTATTTCTGTCTAAATGTTGATCTTCAGAAGTTGGATAGGTCTCATTTTTCCCCTGGTAAGTTTGCACTTGCTGGGTGTCTCTGACAATGGATACATACAGCTGAGATCAATAAAGTGAACCAGAATCAGAACTGAAGCGTTCGTTTTAGACTTTAGTATGGTTGTATTCCCACACTGAATGCTAAGATTGATTGAAAGTCATAGCACTGCCTTTTATCTTTTAGAAGTTGTTTTTTCCACTGGCTGCAAGTGAACTCTGGCTACAGGAAACAGATTGTGAAACTGGCTCCAAGGCCTAAACTTCAGATTTCAGCCCTTTGTTTTATACATTTTAATGTAGCACTTTGGTAATGGAGATGAAGGTGGCTTTATTTTTTCCCAAACCAAATCTCTGTAGTTTTCTGATACCAGGTCAAGTTTCTGTATGTACTGCAAGACATTGTGGAAATCAAGGTCAAAGGCTACCAGCGGAATTAATCAGAGCCTGAAGTTAGGGGAATGTGTTTGTCTGATTTGCGTGTTCACTGACTGAAGTTAACGTGCTTGTTTTTGATCCCTAAAGAACGGATAAGAGAAAGGCAGAATTATGAAGGAAACAATCTGGCAACTCATCCAGAATTACAGCATTTGAGTTTTTAAAATGATAAGCTGAAGAAAAACAAATTTGTGGTTGTTTTAAACCTCAGTATTTCCTTCCTTGATGATTTATCGACTTCCCTCTTTTTTAACTAGATAAGAACTTCTGTAGCCTTATGCAAATGATATCCAAATGCAGAAATATTTTTTGAAAATACAATATAAAGTAGTTGTATTCATGTCCTTTCTAATAAATAAGATCTAAATTATATTATATTTACTTTTATAAGTGTTTTCCAGTTTCCGTATGCCACAAAAGAGCCCTTTATTGCAGAGATCACGTAGTTGATTTCCAGAGAACTAGTAATAACACAGTAAAATTTCTGAAACTTAGAAGGAACTGCTTTTTGAGTTAAATTCCTTCGACTGCTTCTATTTATACCTGATTTTGTTGAGGCTTATTTTGTTTCAGCTAGTAAATACCTAGGATGTGATCACTTCTCTCCTTTTAGATCTGGGCTCTGGCATGTTGCTGCAACATCTGGGCACCCCACAGTATTTAGTGTGGTTTTCTTCACAGTGACCCTCTGAGGAAAGTTCTGTGACTCCTGTTTTGCAGAGGGACACAAGAAAGCCAAAGGCTACTCCTCCTGTCTTTGAACTGAGGCCCAAGCTTGGTGTCAAGCCCAAACTTATGTATTGTCCCAACAGACTGGCCTCAATGATTGTGCAAGCCACGTTGTAAGATGTGGGAGAAAACGTGGCCTTGTTTTACCTCTGAGCACATGTTTGTACATCTACTGTGTGTTCTGACCTACTGTGTGTCACCTGTGTACATTTGCACCAAACTCTGCCACCCTGCCTCCTTAGAGGTCACAGATGCAGCAAGGATGGTAGGTTAGCCACCGGCTTCTTCTCAGGGGACCATATCTTTCTGGCAGAAAGACTATGGAATAGTTTTACACTGTAGCATGATCTGCTTTGAGAAGAGCTGGGCTATGACATGCCAAAACTACAAGCCACTTGAAGTCCTGCTGTACTTTGCCAGCTCTCTGACTATACTTCATTCAACTGTATAGATGTAGCCTGAAAGACTAAGGGCTAGACCCCAGAAAAGACCATGGGCAAACTAGAAATTCAGATCAAAGAAACTCCACTGAGCAGCCACCTGAACTCTGTTAGTCTATGTCTGGATGAAATGTCCAGCATTACCCCAAGCTGAGCATCTTGGCACCTCATTGCCCTTTGTGCCCACTTGTGATCTAGGAAGTAGGTAGAGCAGCTTCCAGAGAGAGGTCCAGCTGAGAGGAACCTCTCTGAACCTAACAAGTCAGGCAGGTTCATCTGTTATAGCCACAGCTGGCTTCAGCATCTGTCTACATGTGGTAGAGTGCTCACCTTCAGTGCAGTAACCCAGTGATGACAAAATTGGCTTTTAGCTCTAAGGGATCTATGTCAACATCTTGTAATTCCCAGGAGTGCATCCCAGGACTGCAAAATGGAAGGGAAGCATTCATCACCTCACATGTTGAAGTTGTAGCCCTATTGGAAAGGGTGGCAAACGTGTGCAACTGGTGTGAATGAGAAGGAAGGAGACACAGGGAGTTGTAGGCACTTAACTCGTGATTTCTGGTAGCTATTCCCAAGCCAGTGCTGTTTTTTTGTTCAGGAACTATTTACTGCACAAAATGCATAAATAAAACGCAGGACTCTCTTTCAACAGTTAAACTAGATGAGACACATCCTTACTTTACTGTGTCTTTTGCCTCATCTGCCTTCTCCTTGTCCTAGACTCTTGCATGCCTGTCTGAACAGGGTCATAACTTCAAACGAAGAGGTGGTGACTCCCCATTTCCTTCCTGCTCTTCTTCCTCCCAGGCCAGTGTGGTGGTCAGGGATGCAACGTGAATGCTTCCCAGGAACTCCCACTTCCTGGCCAGTACTCAGCCACTGGGTAACAGCCTAGAGAAGATGGACCCTGTTTCCTCCAGCTATGCTTTAGAAGAAAATGAACATTGCTTATTGGGAATTTTTTATCTGCTGACAGCCTGATAGACATTTTAAACACCTTTGGCAAACTGTCTGTTAACACAGACCTTGGTGTTTTCCAGTAATAACACAAAGGAAAATGCTGTGGCCAGCAGCCATATGAAATGAAGTTGCAGACCTGAGAAGCTACAGGGACTCTTTGTTGTTTTAAAGAACAGATTTTGGCGCTCACCACCCCAAGACAGCTCCAAATTCTGAGTCCCAAGAGAACAAAGGTGCCAAGCACCAGGGTGGGACTTAACACACATCTATGTTTGTAGAGTTTCCCCACACACAGTTTTTGTTAGCTCCTCACTGAGCATGCAGTTTGTTTTGGCCATATACCTATGCTTCTTTTACATGCAGGGAATGTAAGTCTGTCATTACAAAACTTGGGATTCAGCTGGAAGGCTCATGTATCCTGGAACATCAGTCCTATCCCTCTGTGATTTATTAAGGTCACACAGAATAGCAAGAATTTAAGGCAAGTCCCTAGAGATCCACTCAATTACCTTGCAGTCAGAAACTCTGCATCTAGTTAATAGGGGAGAAATTCTCTTAAATAATGTATAACCAATGAAGCTAGTTTTATATATGCAACATTGTGCAGGGTTTCTTGGCATCTTACTCAGATATTCCTGCATCTCTGAAGTCATGCAAGTTTAAATATACAGATTACATGAAACAAGTATTCTGTTGTATGGCTTTGAGTGTTATAAATTTTCCCAGGCAACTCAGGGCAGAAGTAGTAATAGACCGTTTTTGCATTTTTGAGTACTCATTGTACTATATAATATACAAACTATTAGGCATTAATACTTAGAATATTGTGCCTGTTCAGGGTGCGCAATGCAGATGTGTTGGAGTTGCTATGAATATTCTGAGTCATATAAACAGATGATATTATTTAAAATTATTCTTCAGCAAAATAAGTCTCCAAAATAAGAAGGAGAAGTCACTCTGATTCAGATCTGCTTGTAATTTTTCTGCATCTTTGAAGACAACTGTTGCTGACAAAAGATGACTTTGGGAATAATTTCTTGCCAGGAGTGAAACTTATCTTTTCCTTGTTAGTGTTGTTTTTTCTCATTATTGTTCTTAGGTTGCCTGATGTACGTATGCAGAATGGAGTTCTTGTTCCCTGCCAGGTGCCTAGTTATCAGCAGCACAAGAATACATGGAAAAAAAATGTAGGGGTGGTGAACAATTACCCTCTTTGTGTTTCTCTGCTCATCCGTGTCATGCTCTTCTAGTTATCTGGCTAAAATTCTACCTCCTACTCCATCTCCACACTAGTTTAAAGGATGTTGAATGAAGAGACTGACACTTTCCCTGAGAAGGTATTGGTGAAAACGGAAGTTTACTTTGAAAAAATAAATTCCGAGGCAACGATGGGGACACAATCTGTGTGTTTCATCTGCCTAGAGGGCAAGCTGCAACATTCAGAACCATCTTTCAGATCCCATTAAATATTTGAGACATAAAAGGTGAAAATTATCATACCGTAAAAGTGTTTACTTTGAATGAGTCAGTACCTGCAATAACTATCCCCTACCTCGTTATATTTCTTCATGATTGTAATTTCAACCCATTCTTATATTTGCCCCACCCTGCCCTAATTTTTGCATTTGCCCTTCTAATCTCTTAATTACACAGTATTCTATATTGGAGACAGTTGCCCTTGAAAATCCCTTTCCACAACAGCGAAGTTTTCCTCTTTTTAATCAAGGGTCAATAGCCAGAGCCAGTAATTTCCTCCTGCCTTCCAACTGTCAGCACACATGTACTCTCTTTTGCTCTCTAGAAAGCTGTGAGAGCTGCTTCCAATCTAATGAACAAAAGTAGATTTTTGAGGGTGTAAAGAAGTGACCCAGCTAAGCAAACTAGGTGTGGAAGACAGTGTGGTGGCATCATTAGGAGAAAATAACAGCGGGGAGGAAAAGTAACTTTTTACATTCCTCATGTAGAGTACTGAGGAGAACACCTTCGATTTCCACATCAGTTAGTCGTCTAAGAGCAGCATCTATTGAAGTTGGACTTGAAGTATGAAGGGAAGAAATTTGATATTTATTCTTGTGTGGGCAAAAAAATGGCCATTTTTACTTCATAAAAAAATCTATCTAACTTTTTATTTCATCAAGTCTGCCTGAGTTATTTATGAAGACATTGAAGAGTGCTGGCCCTAAGATGGATCCCTGTGGAACCCCACCAGTGACTGGTCACTAGCCCAGCATAACCCTGTTTACTAGAACCCTTTGAGCCCGGCCCGTCAGCCAGTTGCTCACCCACTTCATTGTGTGTTTATCCAGCTGTGTGCTGGACATCTTGTCCAGGAGGATACTGTGAAGGAGACTATCAAAGGCTTTACTGAAATCCAAAAAGATCATATTGACAGACGTCTCTTGGTCAACTAGCTGGGTAACCCTGTTGTAGAAAGAAATTAAATTTATGGTAGAAGATGGAGTGGGTCAAAAAGAAGACTGAAGTGACAAGAACAAGGAACAAAGCCATAGAATTGTGTCAATACAAGCAAAAGAGATGAGGGAGAAAAATCAACTATAATGTGGGGGTGGATGAAAGGAAAATATCAAGAACAGAGCTACGAGGGAAGCGAGTGGGTATATTAGTGACCATTTATGTTATTTGGGTTTGCATTTCGTGCTTGTTACAGAAAGGTTGTATTTAATTACTTTGGACTGATTAAAGACTTATAAATGTAATTATTTTGATAACACTATATTCCAGGCCAGATGCTTTCATGCTAACGCAGCAGTTGTTACTAGATAGGAATTTGCAGTTTTGCTCCTCTGAATGCAAAGTTCAGTTATCATCTGCTTGTAAAGATTAAAGCAGTTTGCATCAACTTGATTTCCCCACAAAGTATTGAATATGATTTTATCATGCACTTAGGAATGCAGGCCAAATTTAATGAGAAATTTGGTCTGTTGTGCTCATTGAAGAAGACAGCAAATCTCTAATGACATTGTGACCCAAGTTTGCTAGATACACTGTCAGGTTAGAACCCATTCCTAAAAAAACTTGCTTTAAGAAAAGTCTGTTTGGTTTTTTTTTTCCCACCTGGTTATTTCTTTGCCTTGTTCCAAGAGTACTTGTGTAACTTGTTCAATTTTCTTTCTTCATCTTTTTTGTTCTCTGTTTTTTATCTCTAGCAAACAGGAACTAGAGAAATATTGGAACGAATGCTTAGAAGGTCTGACACAACAAATAAAAGGCTTAGGAGGTTTTTTTCCATTAAAATACCGGGGTTTATCATGCTTCACAGTACATAAAGTGTCGTGAGAAAACACAGAATGTAATTTCTTTTCCTTTTCTTCCAAGAGTGAAAAAAAAAGATTGTATGAAAGTTCTGCCTAGGACTTGAAATTCAGGAATGAACAGGGTTTGCCACAGTAGTATCAAATAAGATACGGGGCACTTAACCTTTTTATTATATATCCAGTTCTGAGACTGCCAGTTTGTATCTCACAGTTTGCACAACAAACTAACTCCTATGGAGCTGTGTGTGTCAGTTTTTTGAAAAAACTCCCAAGTTCCTCAGTTGCTCTAATAAATTTAATCATTTGTTCTAAACTCATTTAAAGTGGGACTTGACAGAACTTAAAAAACATGTTGAAATGCCTTATTGATTCAGTGAGGTCCTATTAGTTTTGCAGCTGTCACCGCTTCATTTGTAACCCACTTAGATTACAGAAGGCACAAGAGTACCAGTTACTGAGATACGTCCTGAGCAAGGTCATATGTTTCAGGCTGATTAAAGCGGTTGTGTCAGGATGCTGAAGACTGGGTGTTCACAAAACAACAATGCAGTTTGCCTGCAACGTTATTTATTTCTTTTTGTCAGTGGAAGGGCGGTTCTTTGTCTCTCGGGATAACGCTGAAAGAGTGCTGTAGCACAGCTAGTGCAGCTGACCAAGCTTTTCCCTGGTTCTTGAAGGAAAGTGGAAGGGAAAAAAAAAAATACCAATTTGGATTGTGTCACGAAAACGGCCTCTCATATAACCTTTTGCCAGCAAGGCTTGGCTCAAATACACAAGGCAGCAGCCAGCATTCTGAGAGTTTCTTGGTATAGCCTGTGTTGGGGCAATTCTTTAAAATTTGTCTTATGATATGTCATATAAGCAGTGAATCATTCCTTGATTCATCTGAGGCTCTATTTTCAGTTATGAAAAAAAACCAAAACACTATAAGTTGTGCATGCCCGGTAGGTCAGGTCAGAAGACAGGTATCTTTGTATTTCTTTCTGAAAAATGCTTTGATCCATTTTTTCTTGTTCCTCTTTGAAGGTGTTCTAACAGCACCTCTTCGGTTCCAAAAGGTTGCCCTCACAGTGATTTGAATGAACCAGGACCTCTCTAAGATAACAAACATTGGAGAATTTAGTGGGAGCATCCCTTACATTATTCCTTTAGTGTATATCTTTTGGGAAACCATTAAGCCACCGTTATTCTTTGAATCTGCTAGAGCTCACGTAGGGAAAAAGCTTTTCCATGTGCTGCATTACAGTATGGTACATAACTGTATATGTGGCAAAATGTTTTTTTGACTTTTAACTTCAGAAGAATTTTTTAAAAATTTTTAATAATGTGGCTAGCAATGGAGGGGAGGAATGGAAAAGAGGGGAAGAGGAAGATGAAGTAATTACTGGTCTTTCTGTAACATTTATGATTTCAGTGGTGTTCAGTAGCTCCCCACTGATGGCATGTTTACTTGTACAGACAAAAATAACTAACTACAATGTCAATTGATTTTTACAGCTACCCGATCCAGTACTCTGATACTCCATGCAGGCCGCATTCAGAAAAAAAAATATAAATAATGTAAAGGTAAATCACATCAGTACTTACATGACCATGATGAAATGGGAAATTCACTCTTTGTCTTAAGATATGAAACTCCAGCTTGTTTGCTGTCCTCATAGGTCTGAAAGTCATATATACAGGTGCAGACCTGATGACAGGATTGCTCCCCAACAGCCTTTGTGCAAGCTCGCTCCCAGCCTGCATGTGACACTGAGCCACCAGGCAGAAGTGGTCCCCCCAAAGGGACCAGCTCTGCTCATGCTCACACCCTGGGGTGAACATGCCGGCTGCAGCAAGGTAGGAGGTGTAGGCAGTGCAATTGCATTAGTGCACAGCTGTCACAGAGCTGATTCACTATGTCTGGCACCGTGCACGGGGTTGCAGCCCTGTGGCCCTGCACTCTGGGAGCCTCCTGGCTCAGGCTTGGAGACAACATAGAATCACACAACAGTTTGGGTTGGAAGGGACCTTCAAAGGTCACCTAGTCCAGCCCCCTGCAAAGAGCAGGGACATCTTCAACTAGATCAGGTTGCTCAGAGCCCTGTCCAGCCTGGCCTTGAATTTCTCCAGGGATGGGGCATCGACCACCTCTCTGGGCAACCTGGGCCAGTGTTTCACCACCCTTCATTGTAAAAAATTTCTTCCTCATGTCTAGCCTGAATCCCCCCCTCCTTTAGTTTAAAACCGTTACCCCTTGTCCTATCAAGGACCCTGCTAAAAAGTGTGTCCTCATCTTTCTTATAGGCCCCTGTAACTACTGTAGTTTTGCCTTAGGCCGACTTGGCTGGCTGGGCCAGGCTGACAGTTAACAGCAATCACATGGGCAGCACTAAATCGCCCCATGCTTGATGCACCGTTTGTATGAACTGTCTCCTTTGTGTTCTTCTGTGTAAAATAACACTGAGCATCTGAGTATCACCACTGCCTCCACCAACACAGGCTGGGTCAGTTCTGGTTAAAAAACCCAACGTGCTGGCAGTGAGTCTGGCTGTGACTGGCACACTGCAACTGCTTCCCCCCCCAGCCCTCCCCACCGTGGCACAGGCAGCTGGGGTGGCAGCCAGGCATTTCTTCCTCCCTCCCCTCTGCCTGTAACCTGGGTGTTTTGTCAGCCTCCATTTAATACACATACTTCTCCCTTGGCTGTTCCCCAAACTTGAATGAGTGCACTAATTTCCTCAACCAAGGGCTTGTCTAAACAACGTGTTTTGGCTGCTTTAATGAGTGTTGTTCAAGTGCTAAATCCCCCTAAGCTTCGTGGAGTTACATTAGTACAAACATTGCCATTCTGGAAACAATATCTGCTTTAAAACACCTCTCTAGGTCTATGTGCCAGCATCCATGGTAGCGTGGAATAAAAGAGTGGTAGGTTAAGCTTGCAATGGATGTGGGCTGTGTAACCAATTTTAAAAAGCAAACTTGTCTGTGGTGGTTTTATAGAAACTTTAATACTTGTGAATGAAAAAGTTGATGGACAGTCGACGTCCAAACGTACGTCAAGCTACTTAGTTATTTCCTGGTAGGTTTCTCGTCCTAGTGGACTGAAAGTGGTCAGGATGCTTGGTGATATCTTACTGGTGTAGAGTTGCTTGATCCTTTTCTCCTGGCCAATGTCCTTGCCTGAGGATGGTGGTGTTGTAGACAACACTCCTGTGCAGCATAGTTGTTACAAATTACATATATTTTACCTGCTGAGATACTAAAGGACTCACCTGCCACAGAGCACCTCTACTAGAGCAGTTACACTGACAGAACCTCCAGGCTCTACAGCAACCATTGCCTCAGCTTCTGCATCTGAGGAAGCTGTGGCAAAGCAAGGTGTCCGTAACTGTGTCCATAGCAGGGGTTCTGCAAACACAGGTGTCTCAATCATGCAGTGTTGTATTCCTTCACACCCCTTGCAGAGCCTGTGCTCTTAGGAGTAGGTTGGGGAGCTCCCACTCCAGCTACAGGGTATGTGTTACCTTTTCTGTGCTAGCAAAATTGTAGGTTTTCATGCTGAAGCCCGTGTTGGGTTAGCTGGGTCACCATCACTTGTCTGGTGAGCTGGCCTCTTCTCTTTCACTTTCTTCTGGCTTCACTTGCAGAACTAAAGAGTTTTTAGTTCTGTTTCTCGCAAATAGGTGCCCCCATGTCCCCCCACCTTTGTGTTACTGAGCTTGAACATAAGCTCTCAAATTCTCCGGTGCTTTATTCCCTCCCTCTCTTATTCATTATTTGCTTCGGATCACCGCCCTCCTAACAACTGTCCACAAACTCGTCTCCTTGGAAACGGCAGAATTGTTTATGTGAAAGTAATAAGGAAACTATCTGATGTGTAGCAGCTGCAGGCATGTGAGGGAGCCATGTTCCACCGGAGGATGTTGGAAAAGCAAGTCACCACTTATGCTGACTGCCAAAAGGTTAGATGGCCTGAGCAAAAAACACCTTCTTCCTCCGGAGTATCCAAAGTTGCCTTTCCCTGTTCCCAGGAGTGGTAGAAAGCTTGTTGTGTGCATATATGCGTATTTTTACGGACCTTTTTTGCTAGTCTTTTTCATCACCAACATGTAGGGGTTGAGAAGCAATGGGAAAATTGGTAAGTCTTGCTTATTTCTTGTTTTGTGGAATACCGTGCTAGTGCACCATGCGACACCAGTCCCATCTCCTCTCCTGTCTTGGCCTTGACCCTCCCTGTGGCCACAGGACTTTCCCATCCATATCTTGAGGTTTCTGCTGTTCCTGGCTTCGTGTCCTTCACCGCCACTGCCCCTTGTGCTTTTGGAAATGGCTGGTGCACCTGTCCAGCTGTTAGAGATGGTTGTGTGTCCCTGTGCAGTGTTTCCCAGACATCCAGGAGGGAGGTGTGGAGGCACATAAATGCCTTGTGTGGCCATAAATGTGGCAAGGTCACCAGGTGGGACCTCTTGCCAGAGATGGTGGCTTGCCTGGCCACCCGCAGCCACTGACCCAGTGCCGAGAGCTTGTGGCCTGGACTCAGGGTGGCCCATTGGCACGGGCAGGATGGTGGCGGGGACCTGCAAGGAACTTTCTGGAAATGGCCTGTGGACAAGGGTAGCCTGGGCAGCTCCCCTCTTACAAGTCTGAGGGGCTGTGCCAGTGCTGGGGGCGGGGCATGCTGGTGGCAGGGGGACCTATTTGGGCTGTGGGATCTGTCCTGGGGTTGTTAGCACACCACAGCAGCCGTGTCTGGGAGGTCCCAAGTCAAGCAAGCCCTGGCGAAGTGAGGTGCGTGTCGACTTCTCCGTGATGACAGCTTGGAGGAGGAAGGAAGTATTTCTGTGTGCCTTTGGTTTATTGTGTATCCTGAAGAGGCGGTGTCGATGGATGCTGATTTTTCTATTTTATACAGCCTCTGAACCAGTGCTGGAGGAGCTGTTCCTGGAAACTCTTTCCTTCGTTGAAAACTTTCTTCCCTGCCCGCCGGCTATGAATGGCTTTTCCTAGGGTGTACTTCATCAGCAGGCTCTAGTCTTGGTTAGGACTTCTTCCTCCTGTTACCTTCTTTGGGTGACTTTCTTGGGAACTAGTGTCTGTAAATAGCCATGCCCAAGCAAGAAGCCTGTTCCAGTTGTGTGCCTTGTATTTTAAACTCCAGTGATACCATAGTTGTTGTATCAGTGAGCCTTCAAGTAAGTTCTTTTTCTGTCAGCTGAGGCTGTCTATACTCTTTATTTCTTACACTGTATCAAGTGAAATGCGTGGTACTAGTTTGCTAGTGGTTTTTAAATCACTTCAACGTGATTTAAAACTTGCTTTTGTAGTAACTTCCTTCTCTCAGTATGGTGTTTACACTTGGTACGGGTAGCAAAACCTGGTAACAGCTTTTAGAAGTGAGCAACTCTCTCAATTTTTGAAGCGTAAGTTAACAAGACCTTTATTAAAATGGACCGAAGTGTATATTTTTGAGGGAGGTATTTGTGTGACGTTGGAATTGTCTCTGCTGTTCCTGTGTATGTAGGGCAGGTAGATGAGTAGAATAGCAAAGAATATAATGAAAAAGCTTAATGAACACTTTTTTTTGGAGTAAGTCCAAAGTTATTAAAGACCTCTTCAATATTAGTACTTTTTCCACCTTTTTCCTTCAGATGACCTATGGCCCATGCTTGGTTGTCATAGGCTTTCTAATGTACAAAACCAAAGGTGGCTTGAATGATCTTTTAAGGGTCTGTTTTCCTAGAGATTGTATTAGACTGAAGCACTTTCTGCAAGTTTCATTGTGCCTGTCTTGAGTATCAAGGAAAATCACTATTTGGCAGAGTGTAAACTGTCTTCAGATGTACTTCCGATAAAATAAAGAATGTGAAAGGGTGGGGCAGAAAGGGAGTGGAGAAACAGGACTTAATACATACTCTAGGGATACTGCATGTTAAATATCCTTTTGTTACCTCAATATTACATGTGGAGAACCATGTCCTTTTTACATAATAAAGCCATATGTAAAAATATAGGTGTTAGAGCAATAAGGAGGCTGCAAATGAAAACAGGCTATAAAACTTGGAATGCTTGCTCTGCAGAGAGCACTGAGAAGCAGACACTAAAATCTGTGAAATAGAAAATACAAAAAGTTGATAATCCTTGGTTTTTAAAAGGACAAAAATCAGCATAAGTTATTAGAAAGCACCAAGAAAAATCTTAGAAATTTGGAGTGTTTGAGGAGAGCTTTGTTTAGTGTTATGAAAGGCATTGTTTTGGAATTGCATTAAAATACAGGATTCATCTGAGGATGTGCGTGGGTTTTTTAAATTATGATTTTGATGCACATGATCTGGTTTGATATAAACAGAGCCAGGGACTGCACAGTGACATACTTTGAAAGCTGTTACATAGTCCATTAAGGAGCTAATGACCTTAAATTGCTTTCTTTTCACAGGCTATGGATTCTGAATCAAAGAACAGTTTCATAGGAAGCTTTCTTCATCCACCAGATAAGATGCTTCCTACAGCCGTTGCTTATACAGGATCAAAGAAGTTGGCAGCTGTTAGTGGTGACAGACCTTCTATCCCCAATAACCAAGGTAAAGCCAAAATATGTCCTTAAAGTGGTCTTCTTAATTGTTCCACGTGAAATCTCGTGAGCAAAGATCCCTGTTCTCTTTTACTCAGTTCAATGACTTGCTGTGGTTATCAGACTGACATTGAGACAGGATGTATATGTGTCCTGAGGGAGTAGTCTCCTTGAAGTCATATGTCTGGAATGGAAACTGCTGCAAGTCTTCTAACATCCTTATAAACTTTGGCTTTGAAAATTGTTTAACTTAAAATCGTCAGACTTCCTCTAAAAGCAATGGAGAATGCTTCAAACTCAGCAGAAGCAGTTCATGACTTCAAATAGAGCAAAAAAAGATCATTAGTATGGCACACTGACTTGAAATTAGCTTTGCGTAGGGCTGTTTGATTCCCTCTAGCTTAAAATCACTTATAAGGTTTTTGTGTGGTATGATTCCTTGGGAGAACTTTTGAATAATGAAGAGTCTCAAGCAAGTTAGCAGCACGAAAGTCAGCCTGTATGAAACATGGGTCCGCTATGCCTGAATGGGTGATTACTTTCTGGAGCTCACAGGGCAAATGCTCAGTGGCTTAGCATATCTGGAGAGCTCAGTGAATCACAAGGATGCCATGCTTGGATTTAGTATCATGGACAACTTTGCAATATTGCACAGATATAGCCACTGTGTGTGCATGTGATCATTGTTCTTCATCTGAAGAATCTGTGACTGGTTTGGGCTTTTTGGATTAAAATGTTCAGTTTGATGTTATGTAGCTAAGTGTTAAAGTAAGGGAATATTTGGCATGCCAATGGAAAGATGGAAGAAGTCCTCCCACTTCATCTTTCTGCTCTCTGGTATCCGCTTTTGGCTTCCTTTTTGTGTTTGGTTTGGTTTGTTTTTTGTTTTATTCTAATGTGGCTGATGAGAGTTGTTATGGAGCCAACAGTATTTGCTGGGTATTCCTTTACTGAGAGAACTGGTATAGTGAGACTATCAAGGCTTATAAAATGTCAGAAAAGAAGCCTGACTTGTTACAGAACATGTCTTAAACTTCCACAGGTGTGTATACTTTTTGGAGAGCTAGCAGACTTTTCCTTGTAGCTGAAATTGCAACTTTTTTCTTTTGGCATAACTTTGAGACCTGATTTTGACATTTGAGACTAAAAGCAAAATCTTGCAGACTTGTTTCTATGGTTTAAAGAGTCATCAAATACAAGAAACTAGACACTGAATCATTAGCTTTTGAAACAATAAAGTTTTTTAAATCCACCCTTTACTAAAATGCCCCTCTGTATCTTATTTCCCCCCATCTGAGTCTTTTTTTTTTTCCTTTCCCATCTACACCAGTTGCATTACACCAAAACTTGTGACCTAACTTGGATACCTGTCTTCCCTCCTTCTGTGTGAAGTCCCAGGGTTTGTTGTACCCAATTTGCCACGATTTCTTTGCGCTTGCTACTATTTGGAGTGAAAATAGTTTCACTCATAGGACCTGTGCTTTATACCTCAGTTATGCAGTAAACATGTCCATTTTCTCCCAGATATGTTCTGCATGTGTAAGTGTACTGCTGGGGAACATAGTTCATTCTGGGGGAGATCCTCGGAAGAAAATTTAGGTAGTATTTTGCTGTTTGAAATGGTTGGGGTTTTTTTAAATGATAATAATAGAACCTGTTACTTAAGGTGGAACTGTTGCGTTGTTTGCTAGCTGTGGTGGCAGCCCTGAAAACTCTTCAAGAAAAGATCCACCGTCTAGAATTGGAGAAGTCACAGGCTGAAGATAATCTGCGCAGCCTCTCCGTAGCAGCTGCTCAGTATAAGAAGGCCTTAGAGCGTGAATCCAGCAAAAAGGACATAGCACATCAAGAACTGATGCAACAGAGGAAAGGTATTTCTCTTGAGCGATAAGGTGTAGCCACAGCAACTCCAAGACTGCATAATCCAGGGAGTGTTTATTTTGACAAACTGCTAATTAATACAACCCCCCTTTCTTTTTTGCTTCAGAACTGGGGAGGGGCAGGAGCCTGGTAAATGTGAATCAAGTTGAGGTCTTGTTTTTACATATATTAACCAAGTATTGCATAACCCATAAAGCTATTTTAAAGAATAAGCAGATTTCAGGTGGTATGTCTAACTCCTACAATAAGCAAGCAGCTGCTTACATGTGTAACACTGCTAACTTGAGAAAAATTAGAAGGGAAGAAACCAGATTCTGTTTAGATGTCTGCTGATATAAATCAAAGTAACCGCAGTGCTCACACCTTTGGAATTCATATTAGAGACTAGCTCTGAAAAAAACATCTTGACTCTCATGTCTTGTATATAAAACATATTTTAAGCACATGACTTGTTCAGACTAACAAAACTTTCCTTGCCTGTTTTCAAGCTAGAGAATTCCTCAATGAGATGACAGACTGGCTAAATGTGTAGCTCCCATTGCTGTACTGAATGCCTTTGTTTCTCTCTGTAGATGTAAGTGTGCAGTTAAATGCAGCACAATCTCGCTGCTCCCTGCTGGAGAAACAGCTGGATTACATGAGAAAAATGGCTTCCAGTGCGGAACTGGAAAAGAAAATGGTTTCGGAACAACAGGTGAAGCCTCTTAGCATTCTAACAAAGTCGTGATATAGTCAAGAAGTATAGAAATGTCTAAGATCAGAACTTTTTTGTGGCCATCATTCTTCCTCGGCTCTTCTCAGAGTGGCGGCAAGCGGAAGCAATTTAGTGTCTGACTGACTGATGACAAGTGTTCAATGAATTGTATGAAAAGACTCCCTGGGTGGAATTCTTAATGAGCAAAACCATGCTAAAACTTGCACGTTTGGTAGACAAAAAGGCTGCTGGAAACTTGAATCTTGTCTGCCTGGTATTTTTCATCAGTTTGCAATTTAAAAAATGTCTAAGTTCAACTAGTTAAATACCTTTACTGTAGCGTGTTTGGTTTTTTTGCCATCTGAAACAATTTCAGTCAGCTGCCAACTCCATTCTTGCTTACTTTTTTCCAGGCCCAGCTTCAGGAAGAGGAAGATCAGAACCGTTTAGAACTGCATGCAAAACTTGAAAAACTTGAAATGCTAGAAAAAGAATGTCTTAAACTTACTGCTACTCAGAGAATTGCAGAAGTAAGCATGTATGGAATGACAGTCTGAAAGTCCTTCATTCCATATAGTTTGTATGGTATACTGTTAATAGTACTAAGGTTTGCAAAAATTTCCTCTGTTAAAGCTAAGATCATAAAACATATCTGACTTAATGCCACCTTGCGTTCATTTGCATGAGTCTTTTTTTTAGTCTGGGCTTTATAAATTCCCCCATCCTGCTGTATCCCAGATTACAATTGCAAGCTACTTCAGACTTCTGATTCAGCATGTCAAACTGAAGTGTGACTAATCATCCTTGTCTTCAAATTCAGGACAAGATCAAACGCTTAGAAGAAAAGCTTCGTACGGAAGAGCATCAGCGTAAACTAATGCAAGACAAAACTGCTCAGGTAGACTGAAAAGATTTTATTTTATCGTATTTTTATTACTGAAGGAAGCTAACTTCTCTGTCCAAAATACCATTTTTTAAATTACTTTTAAACTCCACATGTTCTTCCCTGGAAGAACTCCTGGAATACTACGTAGACCAGTTATAAACTCAATAGTAGAAAGCTTGCCAGGTGTGTTGCATGTCTCAGTCAAGGAAGATTCTACTTCATTTTGTGTTAATGGTAAACTTTATCAGCCTCCAAGTTGCTATAAGTGACCTGGGTAGCAAATTAATTTCTAGAGAATCTGCAGCTAAATCAGGTAACTTTAACTTACTGTAACTAGAAAGTGGCCATGTAAGAAACCTTATACCCAAAGTAGGGTTGGTTATTCTGTTTGTTCTTTTTGTTAAGATCTGCTGAAATCTAATATACTGGACTATACTTGGACAAGTCTTTAATCAGTGATACTGTTACATTGTTCATTAAGTGAGAGCTTGAATAATCCATTATTCTGTGAAACCATAGTCAGTTTGTTGGGCCATCCGTCTGAGTGAGGAATATTTACGAAAGAAAGCAAAATCAAAGAAACCTTTTGTTAAAGGGGCAGAGTAGCTCCAGGTATTCCAAATCTCACTTCACTGAGAAATAGTAGCTATTTAGAAAGAGAGCAGTTGTGGTGACATTCCCTTGGGGCAAGGTGGGAAGGATGCAGAGCTGAAGAATAATATTGAAAGAACTTAGCCATAAACAAAGCTGACAGCTTAAATTAATTCATCACTGCTGTCAGTTCTTATACCTCATCCAAGAGGCTTTCGTCAGTCCAGGAAGTCTGAAATAACGTGCTGACTGCAGCCCAGGTATCAGACCACCGCCAGAATCCAGCAGAATGACACCGTTGAAAACTCACAGGTTTTTGGGTTTCTTGCTTAAACTGCTT
Source organism: Pampusana beccarii (assembly GCA_013399365.1). Classification (NCBI taxonomy): domain Eukaryota; kingdom Metazoa; phylum Chordata; class Aves; order Columbiformes; family Columbidae; genus Pampusana; species Pampusana beccarii. The sequence continues at coordinate 255,905 of VWYH01003553.1, read as the reverse complement.
GCTGCCGCACAACAGAAAGAATAGTATGGAGATTTTATCTTCTGAGAAACATAGTAAGAAAGACTTTCCCAGAGCAAATAGTCTGACCTTAGCAGTGTTATAAACATTTGCTCAAGAAAGGACTTAAGTGTGGTAAGCTGGGTCCTAAGCTAGTATTAGTACCATCTTAGTTCACTGCAGGATCCATTTAGGTCTGTTGGATCTGGGTTGGGAAATGCAGGGTGTGGGGTGGTTCCCTTCCTTTTGATGACAGAAAAAAACAGAATAATCCCACTTTTGTGGTGGACCTCCAGTATTGTTTAGCCGGAACTGTTACACATGCCAAAACAAAGTCCTTGTCCTATGTTTAATTGGGAACAGCTATTATCCTGTTTATCATGGGCCTTGATATCAACTTTGAACTACAGAGCAATCTGAGGATTGTCCATCAGGTTTGACCTCAGTGTTACACAGAGGGGCTCAGTTCTCTCTGCCCCCAGACTGTAAAATCCAAATGTTCATATTTTTGTCATTTTATGATCAGATCCCCAGCATGCAGCAGGATTGGCTTATCTCAGCTGCTGGTTGTCATAGTGGAAAAATACAGCTGCTGCAGCTGAACATGAAAATGAGGACTTCTAAGACAGAGCTGCAAGATCTGCCTGATACCCTGCCATCCTAGGAATCTGTTCTGTTTTGAAGCATAGCTTCTGCCTTCCAAGCAGGACAGTTAATAGTGCCTTTAATTGGTTCTCATCCATGCATGAAGAGGGAATTAATTAGGCCATGTGATTTTGTGCTTCTAATATTACATTAAATGATTGTTTTCTTTTTTGCTTATTCCTACAGCTTCAAACAGGACTGGAGATAAACAGGATTTTGATGTCTTCATTAAAATCTCAAAATGAACCTAAAAAGGAAAACGGGAAGAAGAAACAAACTAAGAAGGTGACATGAAAGTTTTTATTAGCATACTGTTGGTGATAGCAACTGCCTCACACAGAGATAGGAATTTGTGAAAAATGGTGATGTAAGAGGCACTTGATTTGTCTGCTGCACTTTGCTCCATTTCCAAAGTGAAGAACAATACTCAATACCTCTTTTTTTTTTTTTTTTCTTTTTTTTGTTTTGTTTTGTTTTGTTTCCCGTTCGGTAATGAAAACTGGGCCGGGGCTGGTAGCACCTCACTGGAAAACTTTCCCTTTGCCAGCATGACAATAACCTCTGTTACAGTTTTACTGCCATCCTCCATATCATGTCTTAGCTGCCTTTCAGTTTATCTGGTAAAATTACTTTCCAAAGCGATTTTAAATAGGCATCTTAAGATGTTGTGTTTTGGGGGGATTGCTGAAATCAAGACAATTCATTCTGCAACACATGTTACAGGTCAGTCAAAATTTTGCAACTGTAGTTTTGCAAACTTAAGTAGGCAATGTTCAGTTTCTTTAATGTCAACCTATTTGTCAATCTGGAATAAAATTTGCATGTCTCAGCTGTTGGAAAGTCCTACTCCTTCCACATACAGAGGGAAATTATTTTTTTTAAAACCAGAGGGAAACTGAGATGATGCATTTCTCTGCTTGTTTATTTGAATTTTACTTATTAAAAAAAAAAACCCAGAAGTTTGCTATTGGGTTAACAGATTGAAATTTCTTGTCTTTTTTAATGACAGAGAAGTCCTACAGTGAAGAAAACGCACCTTTCACAATTACATATAAAGGCTGGTGAGCTACCTTTTGTGGCTGGGAAGGTGAGTGAAACCAAATGCTTTCGCAAAATCAGCATCTACAGTTTAAGTGTCTTTACTGTAATTGTTAATCACTTCTGTAAACCACTTAATAATTCTGCTTTAAGTCTGTCAGTTCCAGCCATTCTGTTAGTGCAAACGTACAGAGCATGTTGCATACTATGAAGCATTTCAATCCACGTATCTCATCACGAAGCCAAGGAGGAGCTACGTCTGGGATTTCAGGACACAGTGCACTTTCAAAACCTGTATCCTCTTGTTCCACATCACCTACTGCTACCAGAAGTCTTTCGGAGCTTGTGTTGGCCATACAAGATGAGCTGGGCCAAATGAGCTTGTGAGTACTCATCCCTGGTGTTATGAGTAAAAGTGACTTCAGTGGTAGGCTTGGGAAGCTACAGCTGTGCTTTAGTCAAACCTAGCCTGTTTTAAGTGTAGGTCTACTTGTTGACAGAATGGCCTGAGTAGGCCTGACTTCGAAAAGTTGTTTCTCTCCTGGTGTTTAGCTGATATTGTGAGCAAGCAACATACTCTTCAGCTGAGTTTTCTGCTTCCACATCCTGTACTTAACTGCTACTGAAGTAACACCTGCAACAAATGAAAAATCTTTCTGGCCTGTGCTTTCTAGAAATTTTAAACATATTCTGAGGTCTACAGAGTAGACCAAGAGTGATCTCCTTGAGAAGGGTGCAAAGGTAGTATTGAAGTTGAGTAGGCCTGCAGCATGCAGTCAGTCTGAGTGGTAGAATAGGTTAGGACAGCTGTGGCAGGAATAGTCTTGTCACAACATCCAGCCAGTGACTTTGTCCTCACTCTTTCTGTGTTCTCTCCATACATGCATACCCGATGGGTCTTTGTGCTGAGACAGTCTGGCATTCATTCCTTTTCCTTGTTGGTAGCAGGAGAACTTGCCGGTCCTGTAAGAGGGTTGTGCAAGAGGACAGTGTCCTGCCAGAAAGTGGGCAGGGTGTGGAAGAAGCTAACACATTAGATGGGAGTGTATGTATCTTTCCAGCCACACAAGTAAATGTGGATTACAACTTGTCCTGTTCTTAGGCATCTTCCCATTAATGCAAGCTTGTAGAATTGTGGGCCAAAGCTATGTAGCTGGTCATAGTAGACATGTCAACATGATGAGCTGTGGTTTGAACAGAGGAGGATGTGTTGGTTAAACCAGTTAGGATGTTGACACTGGCTTGAAATCCTTTATGTGGCAAGATTTAAAATGGCAACCAATCTCTTCTTCAAAAAGCTTTGGCTTACTCATGGCAATTCAGGGATGGGCTTTTTTTTTTTTTTTTTAATAGCAACAACTACTTGCTTCAATTAAACTGTCAAGGAGCAGCAGTTACTCAGAAGTCAGAAAAGAAGCCGTGACCTTTGTAAAGAGATTATTTATCTAAGAGTAGCTCTCTGTTTTTGACTAGTTCAGATATCTAGGTATCAAGTAGATCTACACAATTTCTTTTAATTAAGCTGACTAATTTGATTAACCAGCACACCTCGCTGCAAATCTTTTTCAGTAGAGTATTTTAATTGGAATTATCTGTCAGAAAAAAAACCTATAAATTAAATATACTAATTTAATCAATACTTTTCAGTATTATATTAAGCTTTCAAAGTCTGCACTGAATTGGGCAAGAATTAAAAATATCATGCTGCATAGCTGCTGTTCACTTTCCAAATTCTCATTTTGCACAATATTACACATGTGGTTGTTATGACTGTGGCAAGGAGGAGGAATAAGATGTACATCAGCTACAAATTTGGAATGAGAAAATCAGACCCACTGAAAAATCTTTTTCTTTTCTAGTGTGAACATATTCCAGATCAATGTGTATTGTGTGAGGCAGTAAATAATGCTATAATTGCTGTACTCTGGGCAAAACAGCTAGCAATTCCTGCAATACACTGAAAGTATTGGGAGAAATCCTAGAGACTCTATCATGAATACTTAGTGCACCATTCTTGTCTTTAATAGTGAACATCAAGAACTTCTGAAGCAAATACGGGAGGCTCAAGACTGCAAAGTTCGTGAAGACCTAGAATGGGAGCTGGATTACCTCGTAAAACAAATGGAGATTAAAGAAGAACAACTATCCAAGCTGAAAGAGCATCAGGCTATTGTAAGAATAAGATGTAAACTCTAGCTTATAATGCTCTGGTTGAAGGCTGCCACAACTCTGCCTCCTGTTGTCATTAACTAGAATGTCACTGGAATGCTTAAGCCAGGGCTGCTAGCTCAGTGTTGTACCTCCAATTCCTTCTTCTCATCAAGAAAAATGCTTACAGCTGGCAGCTATGTATCTAGGCTAGTGCAAAAACTTCCTGCCCGGTGGCAGTTCTGCAATACAGAGCTGGATTGCTCAGGTTGTCACTTCTACTCACTGCGTTAAGACAAATTGTTGGGATTTCGCTCCTTTGTGTCCTGTCCTTATGGGGAATGAGAAAGAAGCTATAATTCCTGTACAGATAGGATTAAATGTCTTATATCTTACTTAAATATTGAAGCTTTTTATTAACCAAATAGTCTGTTGACCACAGCTTCTCTAAAGTTATAGCCAGACAAGCCTTTCATTTTTGTTAAACCCCTAACCCATATGCATTCTCTCAGAATTTGTTTTAGAGCCAGAGGTTACATCTTTCCATACATGCCCGTATATAATCACTCTTCTGTAGATTAACAGCTTAACCCTTTTGTAGCAATGTGGTTTGGAACATATGATAAAAAAATGCAATCCATAGTTCTGTCTGATGGTTTTCTGTTTTTCCATTTTATGTTTCAGGATAAACAGACTCACCTAAGAACTTCACTTAGACAGGAAACAAAACAAAACTGTATGAGACCTTATGAAAGGGGGAGGTGATAGTGAATTTAAATCTGACCAATTTTATTCACATTCGTTCTTTGATAGATTTTACTCACTCAAACCTTTTATTGTGTGTGTAATTGCAAGCACAAAGGTGCTTATGTCAAAGTAGAATTGTCAGAGTTGCATGTAAGCAATATGGACAAAGGACATTGTTGAGTCCTCATAGCCTCTCTTGGCAATGTCAACTGTGTTTTGGATAAATCTCTTGTATTCTTGAGAAGCCAACAATTATGGTATTATTCCTTGCCTCAGAATCTTGCTGACTTCATCCTCCAGGAACCTTAGACAGTGGAAAACAACTGCACCTTTTGTTTCTTCCTTTATGGCTACAGTCTGCCTTCATTTGGGGATGATGAGAAGACGAATATCACATACAAAGTGGTGCAACCTTGTTGTCATCCCTGCTTATTATCAGGGTGCAGATCTGCTGGCACGTCATCCGTGTTCTGGTACAGCCTTATCAGAGCACACGCCTTAGGGTCATGATCTAAATAGCACATTCTTCACGTCTGTCTGCTTGATTACTGTCCATCATGCCCTGGCTATTGATACAGGCCACTCCTGTCACCCTTGGCCTATGTAATTTTTTCTGGTGCATTTCAACACAGACTATTTGTGTTTTGTACAGACCTGTCTTAATATTTCTGATGCATATTTCTGCTTTTAGAACCTGTCACACTAAAAATGCTGTAGTCATCTCTGTGTTTCACAGTTAATAATATGTTCTAGGATGCAATTAAAGTTAATTATTTTTAGAAATGGACTTAAAGCTTAAATTGGCATATGGAATGCTTCCAGCCTAATTTTATCTTTGGGAGTGACCTTTTCATGCCAAGTGCAAGTCAAGACATTATTTGACATTTAAAAAAACATTCTTTAGCAGTTTATTTTGTTTTCCAGTTTTGTTATGAGGCTTCAAAGTAAACTGCTTAAATACAATAACCAATAATAAACAGGATACATTTTACAGGTTTGCTGGTTGTAGGTTGGTTTGTTGTTGTGGGTATTTTTTTGTTAGGGTAGTACAACCTGAAATGGCAAAAGACCATTGTAAATATAAATTGGTAACATATTCCGTCTCTCTCAAGCAAGCGTTTTTACCTTAGGCAGTTATGGGTTTCAACAATCTATTGAGTGTGGGTGAGGTCAGTTTTCTGTAATGCTTTCTGTTACAGAAAGACAACTGTGTACAAGATTTGTAGATTTTAACTTTTTTTTTTTTTAAAATGTTCCTTACATATCTTTAGTTTGGAGTCTAGTAGAACTCCAGTAAGCTCTACAGCTGTAGGTCTTACAAGTATGTAACATTCTAATTAGTAATCTTTTTTCCTAGGTGCAGAAATTAAAGAAAAAAAATCAGAAATTGAAGCAAGGGGCAGCTCATTTCAAACTAAAGTGTGGTGACCAAAACGAAGCAAAGGAGATTGCAGTCACTGTAAGGGAAAGTATGTCTAAATCTTGTCCTGGGCACAAACGCAGAAGCTCTCTTCAGCTGCTAAGAAATGTGCAGAAGCTTCAGTCGGCACTGAAAAAAGATGGTATTGTGTGGGAACAATAACTTTGAAGTTTACTGTGTTAAGAAATTTTGGAAGTTGTCTTATAGCTAGTAAATTCTAAATTTCACAAAATACTAAACTGCCTACTCACCAGTAGGTCAGTTTGTTCACCTCAGAATTAACTTTCATGTAGGGTAGCTATAATTCAACTACACTGACTTGTAACTAAGTGTTTTAATGGATTCATGAAATGCTTGTTAACTTGTCAAATAAAATTTTATACATTTTATATGCTTAAAATAGTATGCGATCTTTGGTGTCTTGTTCCCCCTGCTGCCAAGGAGATACTTAAAGCTTGTGTTTCCAGAATGACTTGGGCTAGTGCTTCTGTTAAAATAAAACCAGTGACTTTCCTTTTCTCTAATAACTGAAGATTCAGATCATTACAAATGAGGCCGAGGAAGAGGTGTTGTCTCTTATTTATATAAATTTTCATTATTAATGTTATTACTCTATAAGCTGTATTGACAGTATGAGGGTCAGCTAGGGATTGGAAGTACAACCCATGATTTGGTTAAACCACGACAATGTGCGAGCGTTCTTGATAAGCGCAGGGAAGGGGCCGCTACCAAAAGCCTGGGTCTTCTCATCAACAGAACCTGCTTCTAGCACAGTATGAAATAATTGAACTGTTATAGAGGAGACCTCGAACTGCATACCAGTATGTTGTGGAATTTCTGATCTCTTCTACCAGAGCTGTACAGTTTTCATGTGTACAGCAGTTTTCCATACTCATACAAATGCAAGATGGGTCCTTATGCTAGTGGTGAGTCTGCTCTTTTCCAACCCCCACTACATACGCGTAGTGAAAAACTTAACAGTGACTTCAGAGTCGACACTGGTTTAGTTGCAATAAATTCTTGTCTTGAGGTTTCTGACTGGTACAAATTTCCCTGAGTGTTTGCGTATGTCAGAAAAAAAATAGCTTCCTTGAGAGGTTGTCAATGAAGTTCTGCTGCAGGTCTCTGATATAAAGAGAATGCAGTGTTTTCTCAAGCCCCTGTGCAGGTAAGAATGAAAATTGTAGGCATGCTCCGTTGTCAAGTGTTTTGAATAAAAGCTAGTAATGGTATATGATCCTAATGGAAAGCTGTGTCTTTGGGTCAGTAAGCTTTGTTCTGCCACCTTCAAGACAAAGGATTAGGAAAAATTTCAGACAATTAATTTAAATGTAGAATAGACTGTTACGATCTTTGACAGGAGTTGTGCGTATGAGCTTTTAGGGGTGATGGGGGAGTTTATAGGCCCTAAACATCTTTATCAGGACTGTGGAAGACTAGTTTGTTCAGCTAATTTTCAGAGATGGATTTCCTCTACTTTGTTAAACTGTATAGACATCCATCTTACTTATGGATTACCTCTGGCTTAGAAAAGCAAGTTGTATGCTTCAAAACACCTAAACCGTACTAACATGGTATTTTCCTGGTGTAGATAGGATTTCTGAGGTAGGTTTATGCATTTCTGGACACTGGAATTGCAATAGCAGAGACAAAAGACAAGTAAGCATTTCTGCTATTAACATTTTCAGGTTGTATGTATTCTGCTGCCACGAGATAAGCCTTTGCTGTTCCTAGGGGTAGTTAAATAATCTCTGAAGCTCTGTACCCGAGAGAGCAAGCGAGAAGGGCCATTCCAAGCCCTAAGGAGCCTAAAGCATTATATTTCATCTGGAGGTCCAGCCCTAGACAAAAGTCATCAGATGTTGGATTGAGAGAGAAAGTTGCCAGCAATTTGCCCCAAATGCCTAAAACCAGATAGAACAGCTTTGTGCAGGGGCAGGAGTGAGAGCAAGAAATGCTCTGGCCTTGCACCTGGAGGCTGAGAGGCCATCAGCTCCTACAGCTTGGGGTTGCTACAGGGACAGCTGGGCCTGTCTGGGCCGGGAGCTGACACGTCAGTCACCTGCTCCCTCTGTGCCTTGACACAGTATTTTTGTTGAGTATAGAAACCTGGGTAGAGGGGGCCATTTTGATGCCTGAACTGGAGAAGGAGAGGCCCAACTCCTCTCTTGGACAAGGGACTGCTGTGGAGGCCAGCAGCTTTGGGTTGGTGAACCAGGTACTGGATGGGGCAACACCTAAACCGATGGAAGCTTTGAATAGTCGGTCTTCAAAATGTGTGTGCTGACAGGGGCTGGGCAGTCCCAGAATAAAACTGCTGTTTGCTTTTGTGTGGGGCGAGGGGCTGGTCCTGGTCTTATGGGCAGCCGGCCATTGTACATCTCTGCCTGCTTGAGGGGGGCACGGGGAGCTGGAGAAGCTGTCTTGCTCAGAGCCAGGAGCTGGGATTTGAGAGGGGAGAATGCAAACTTCCATTAGTTGAATGGGGTACATCACTTGTATTTCAACTGGGAAGATTTCGTTGTATTTTACTAAGTCTTTTGTACTACCTTTTTTTTTTTCCTGGAGCTTTTATTTCTCTAATGCGTGTGTTTTCACAGACTAAAGCAAAGCAGCTGCACTTCAGCATGGGCTGAGAGAGTCAAATGAGATACAGAGGCAGTGTATCCCAAACAAGCTTTCTTGCTTGAAGAAATGGAGAAAATTTGTTTTCAGATTGTGTCTTAGTGTGAAGGGTGGAGTAGGAGATCGACTTATGTATTTATTTATTGGCATATTCACTACCTGAGGCAATTGTCAATCACATAAGGTAAGTGTTCAAAGGAATACGCAGCAATGAATAATTCTGCAGAATTATTCTGCAGAATCACAGCGGTGATTAAGCTTGTGCACAAGTGTTGGTGAGGTTCGGCTCCATGAGAGCTGGGCACGCAGATCGCAGTGAGTTTTGCTGGGGTCTGAATGCCTCATGTCTTATGGTCCAAAAACGTTCTGGCCTGGAACTCCATAAATCTACACTTGGAGAAAGCACAGTGGTCAGAGCAGGCTTCTTTACAAGAACAATATGTTTTGGCTTAATAAGTGCTTGCTCTAGTCTTTTACAGATCCTTGTTTTGATTTATATCTTGTATGTTTTCATTTGTCTTCTCAGATGAAACTGTATATTTCCTTTTTTTTAATGAATGTTTTTAATCTAGCTGTAAAGAGCAGCAGGCAAAACTACGCAGTGATCCCAAAAAAAGACTAATTGGTTTATTTACTCAAAATCTGAGTTCTTTTATGCTGAGTTATGCAAAATTGCCACAACAGGTTTTGTTAGTATTTGAATCTAGGGTCATATTTCATGGCTAGACATTAAGAAAATTGGACAAAAGATGTAGGTCAAACAGTATAATTAAAAATACAGACAAGCAAATTGTATCCAACAATAGTTCGCTTTCCTGCTGCTAATGAAATATGCTAGCACAAATTAATGGCTTGTTACTTAAGCCTTCTGGGAAGATTTTGTCCAAGTACAAAAGGCATTCAGTTTGAGCATGTGTGTTAGAATCTTCTAACCAGCGAAGCTGGAGGTTGGACATAGCTGTAAACCCAGTGTGTTCTGGGAATAGAAGCTGGCAAAAACACTCGAAGCAAAATAATCAGGGCAGGATCTCACTGGGACTTGGATACTGGCTAACGTAACTAAGTGCAGATGTTTATGTGGACTGAAAGACATTCCCAGAATAAGAATACTGTACAAACAACGATTTTTATAGCAGAAAAAAACCCAAGGAAGTGAGGATAATAAAACACATGCTCTTATTTCTGATGAACCATTTTCTGTTTTCCTTGGCTTGCCCGTACTGAAGTAGGCAAGGCCGCCTCTTCCGCATCCCCTGCTGGGCTTGGGTTGTGGCTCTGGTGCTTACCTGAAGGTCTCCACAGGCTCCCTGTGTGGGTCCCATAGTCTCTCTTCCATCAGCAGAGACAAGCAAGCGTTTCTGGAAGTGTTACCCTAAAGTAACAGCTGAAACAGGTCAGATGAATCTTATCCCGAATGCCTGGTTCTCTCTCCTGACTATGAAGGGAGTCTGGGGTGAGTGGTGAGCTTAAATGAAGATATTTATACTGTACACAGAGTTTGGCCAGATAAATTCTGATGAAATGTGGAGCTCTTTTCTCTGATTTCTGGGGATCCTGAGTTAGCTCTTCAAAGTCTTTAGAAATCCTGGCTATGTCCGGGGCTGCTGATGACCTGGGAATCCTGTGCGTTGCCCTGCATTCAACCATTTTTCCTCCTGTTTTCATGTTAGCTTCTCATGCGTTGGTCTAAACGTGGATGCCTGTCCTGAGAACATGCTCACCTTAACTTCCCTGTGATGAGTGGTCTCACTGATCTGAAACTAGGAAATCAGAGTCTCAGTACTATGTGGTTCAGGAAGACACAGACGACTATAAGATTTTATTTTGCTGATACTTATCATGACTTCTTTTTGCAAACTGAATTTATTTATGGACAGCTTTACTACTTTGCCAAAAGTTTTGCTTTATATCCAGAAATGGTAATTTATATTCCCACTGCATCACTCTGCTATCCTAACTTTACTTCCATGTTCTCAAAAAGCTGAGCTAAGTAATTGCCATTAGTTTTACAGCCATATCTGAGTTATTTTAATCTGAACTCCACTGCCTACATAGTGGCAACGTTTCTCTCAGTTCTTTCTTATTTATATAGCTGGAGAACTTCTTACTCTTTATTTTCCTTAGCAGTTGTTAATGTAGCCGGTATTTCTTGCTTTAGTTCTGGGCTTCCCAGCCCTCTGATTTTGTTGCGTTTGTTTTGTTGTTTGGGTTTTTTTTTTTTCAATTTCCTGTTGTCGTTCTCTGCCTACTCTTGATGACTTTTTGATCAGCTCCACTATCCTTGCTTCCAACCTCTTTCCCCTGCTTTTATCTTGAGGGCAACTTCCAGTTAGCTTTTTACCATTGGTTTAAAGATTCTCCAGCTTCTCCAAAACTAAAATCATTTTTCTAATTACTTTTATTAGTTTCTCTAAATTAAAACCCTTTTGGATGTTAACATTTTTACATCCGAGTTTAGTCTTGTTCTCCGTTCTAACCCAAATTATGATCACTTCCCTAATATTCTTACCACTTACCAAAACTGTGTGAAATATCACCTAGGTTCAGTAACTAATTGAAGGCATTTGTTGAGTACAGCAGACTTTTAAAATTTGTACTAATCTAGTAAAAAATTTTATCTTAATTCTCCAAAGTAAGTAAATCTAATGCACATAGATTCCCTTTGACCTTTGAATGGTGCTAGCCATTCATAAATATAAATTCAGTAAAATACCGGGCTATCCAATCACCTTTACCATAAATTCAGTCTTTCCAAAGCAACTCATGTCCTGTTGCCAAGGTGTGGTTGTACCTTGTTTATATTGTGCTTATAGTATCAGCTTTCATGTCTTATGTTGTTAGTTCAAGCTCTCACAAAGGCATTTGTTTGTAGTGTATGAATATAGTGGCTGCTTCTCATCAATTTCACCCAGATCTCTGGCTGGATTCAGTGATATCTTTTAGTCAAATTTTTTACGTAACACTTCCTTCCTCATTTTAGTCATCCTGTCCCCTGATGTTTCTTTGTCTCCCTTTTTACTTGGATTTCCTCTTCTCTCAGATGTGAAATTCAGGTGCAGAGATTTGAATTCTCCAGTTCCTTCCCTCAGCTGTGTAGTTTGCAGCTCTTATTATCAGCAAGGCCAATCCCCTAACAAGACACAGGGATTTGTCCAGTGCCTTAGGATACCATGAACCAAGATGAGCCCCCAAATGGTACATCCTACACTGCTGTATTCAGCCCCTTACCATCACCTGTGTTTGTCAAGTTAAACCCGTGACTGGCCCAACAGCTGTTATCATTCAGTGGTCTCTTACGGAAGAAAAAAGGAGAAACTATGTGCCCAAAGCAGCCGAACAGATTCTGCAAACCACTGAGAAATAGATGCTACAGATGGTTGTTCTGTGATTGATTACAATTGAACTAGCCTGTTCTTCCCCTTTTCTTCCAAGAAAGAAACACCAAATCTTTCCGCAATGACTTGCTTCTTCCCTTAAAAAGACAATTTACTTTTTTCTTTTTTTGCTTTCTAATTGATTATGCCCCTCACTGACAAGTGAATAGAATTACTGTAATTCCAGATGTTGGGAAGAGAGCATGGCTACTTTAGAAATTCTCACAAAGCAAGTGTTTCTCATTAGAACTGAGTGCATCTGGTAGTTGTGGATTATTTGCAGGCAGTAGATTTGTCAAAAGTAGAATTTCTTGCATGTTCTTTCATTCCTTTTATTCTGGACAACTTTGAATAGTAGTTTCAGGTGGGAGAAATGGGGAAAAAATAGATTTTGAATGTCAGTGTATTTTGTTTCAGAAAAAAATGAAAGCAGAAAGTTTCAATTCTTCTTTTGTGAAATGTGTTGTTCGGCACATCAAATTTAATGTTTAATCACCTGAGCTTTCTGAATTCTTCTTAAGAAACTGGGAGGAGGGAAGAGATGGCATTTGATAGTGGAATGCAGGAAGATACTTCAAATTTTTGGCCCCAAACAGTTTTTCTCCTATATTCCTCAAACTGGCTATCAAAATGGGAAAACTAATTTTCACCCAGTTCTGTTCCTCATATTAGAAGTCTTCTTGTTAAAGGAGATGCTGAATAAACAATTCTTTAATGAAGTTGCTACATACCGTATATTGTGTATGTAGGACTGAGAATTTATGCTTTTTACATGGACAGATTTCCAGGTCCAGAGTTCAAAAGTTGTTTGCTCTTGAGAAAGGAGGTTCTTCTCATCTGCTTTTTCCTTTGGTCTGCCGAACTGAAACAGGCAAAATGGATGAAGTGTATCAGATCTCTTCTACTGAGAAGGTCCAACAGCTGGAACAAGAACTAGCAGCACAGCTGGCAGAGCCGAAGGCAGAAATAGAAGACAAGATACTTCAGAGAATAACAAGTGGGGCATACAGGTAACAAGAATTTCCTGGGAAATTAGGGAGAGTGAGATTTATAGCAATGCATTGTGTCTCTTTTTGGGTTTTTTTGGTCATGATACCAAAGTCATGTGTCTGTACAATCGTTCCGTTTCAAGATCTGAATACACACTTAGGAGCCAGGAATAGTGGCTTTTTCATTGCATGTCTACCACAGAATTATGGATTAAATGGAAGAGAATGTCAAAACATAAACTAAATTAATTTCAGGTGTGTATCACAAACAAAACTTTAAATCTCCCTAGCGTGTCAAGTATTTTCTTCTTACTGTGAGGAGAAAGGAGCTTCAAACCTAATGCTGGGGTGTGTAAAAGGAATGGTCACATATAGAATCGTGGAATGGTCTGGGTTGGAAGGGAGCTTGCACATCTAGTTCCAACCCCCCTGCCATGGGCAGGGACACCTTCCACTGGACCACGTTGCTCAAAGCCCCATCCAACCTGGCCTTGAACACTTCTAGGGATGGGGCATCCACAGCTTCTCTGGGCAGCCTGTTCCAGTGCCTCACCACCCTCATGGGGAAGAACTTCTTCCTTATATCTAATCTAAATCTACCCTCTTTCAGTTTAAAGCCATTACCCCTTGTCCTGTCACTATGTGCCCTTGTAAAAAGTCCCCTCCAGCTTTCTTGTAGGCCTCCTTTAGGTACTGGAAGGCTGCAATAAGGTCTCCCTGGAGCCTTCTCTTCTCCAGGCTGAGTAACCTCAACTCTCTCAGCCTGTCTTCATAGGAGAGGTGCTCCAGCCCTCTGATCATCTTCTTGGCCCTAGTCTGGCCTTGCTCCAACAGGTCCGTGTCCCTCTTACATTGGGGGCCCCAGAGCTGGATGCAGGACTCAAGGTGGGGTATCCCAAGAGTGGAGTCCAGGGGGAGAATCGCCTCCCTTGACCTGCTGGTCACGCTGCTTTTGATGCAGCGCAGGATGCAGTTGGCTTTCTGGGCTGCAAGCGGACATTGCTGGGTCACGTTGGGCTTCTCATCAACCGACACCCCCAAGTCCTTCTCCTCAGGGCTGCTCTCAATCCATTCTCTGCCCAGCCTGTATTTGTGCTTGGATTGCCTTGACCCCTGTGCAGGACCTTGCACTTGGCCTTGTTGAACTTCATGAGGTTATGACAGCTGCTCTCACTTTCCTCAGCAATGATGAGATGCAACCTATGACAATATATCCACGTTTGGCATTATGCTTCAAGGAAGCTGTAGACCACCTGGAGAATATCTCGAGGGAAACAGAAGTCAAGAACATGTAAGTAGGACACTTGAGACAAAAAGGAAAGGAACTGGGCTGTCTCCACTTCATTTTCTCTAGGCTATAACTCTTCAGACAGTTGGGAGATTGCAGTAAAGATTAAGGGAATAAACTTCTGTTTGCACTTATGAACAGGACAGAAAATAATGAGCTAAAATTCAAGCCTTTCAACAATTGTGTAAATTAAACACTGATATCTGGACTAGGAGGTTACTTACCATCCTTGATTGGACTTCCTTAAGAAGAGGATCGACAAACGCCTTTAGGGAATAGATTTACTTTTCCCTGCCTTAGAGCAGTGGAAGTGGTAGATGGTCACAAAACCCCTCCTGGGGGGCTCTAAAGTGTTCCAGTAGAATTTCTCATGTATCGCTTTTGGACAAGACTATGGAGCCCTTTTTTTTTTTTTTTTTTTAACGGTTTGATTTTCACCTATGTTTTTAATTTGCACGCATTCATTTTATTCATTTAAACAAAATATTTGTAATGTATGCTCACTGTAAGTATATGAATACATGAGAATTAAAAAATAGCTCTTCTCCAGAGGTTTTCTCAGCCCCTCCTTCTGTGATACAGGCGTATTAAGCAGGAAGCTGTCTGAACTGCAGAGGATGCTTGTCAAGGAGTTCCACCGCATAGCTGTTGGTTGAAATATGTGCTCATAGAACTGAGGAGCATCCAGATGGACTTTTTAAAGGGCTTTAACTAAAACATGGAGGTAGAAGAAAACACTTTGCCAAAGAAGTATGCTAATGAGATAAATTCTGCTGCTTTATATATTAAAGTTTTCATCCCATTAAATATTTCCTACTATCTCATTCCATTAAACTTGCTTACTGTTAACTTCACCATCTGAGTTGTGTTGGGCCTGGCAAATGTTTAGTTTGTATGAGCTTGTATGTAATGTCCTTTTAAGCATTTTTTTTTCTGCAGTTCTGCTCCAGTTCCGAAGGATGTGTCTTATTTCAGAAAACAAAGGGAGGTAATACTGAAGAAAGGCTTACAGGTAGGTAGCTATAACATACACTGGCTTAAAAAAACCTTCTTTGCTCTTTACCAAGTAGTAACAGAAAATTAAAATCAGAGAAAGTGATATGTGTTTTGGAATGAAGAACAGTCTGTAAAGACAGAATGGGAAGGGTTATAAAGTTGTTTGCACAGCAGTAAAACAACATAACCTTTCTTTTATTTGAATAACAATGTGGACTTGGCTCTGCACTGTTTGTTTATGTGACAACTCCCAATTAAATTCAAAGCCTCCACATTTTTCTGTGTTTTGTTTTTTTTTTAATAGCCAGAAAAAGAGATCTGTTCAACATGTGATCCGTTTGCAGGTGGAAGAAGCAAAACCTCTTGTTATTCAGGCCGATGTCATGCAGAGGGAGTTAGAGAGCTGCTGGAGAAGGGAGCGCACAGCAGCAAACTTGGCTCTGCTGCTGCACCAGGCAGGCGAAGATCCAGGAGCTCCTCTGGCCCAGCAGGCTGCACTGTGCACATTCGGAAAGGAAAACAGTATGAAACTCCTCCCTGAAAACGGGCACGGAAATGTTAGCGCTTGCAGTTTCCTGGTATGACGTGAAAATTTCGTCATCTTTGGTTTCATTAAAAGACAGGAATCTAAGCCAGGTCAGATGGGCTGGGACAAGGTTCTCCTCATTTCCTGATGCTCTTGTGCTGTTCTAGTACATCTGTGTTGTGGGCTGTCTACATTTGGAATTTTAAAGTGGAGTTCAAATTTCTAAGTCCGTTGGACTGAATTCTGACATTTTCCCTGTATTAACTGCTTTTTTTTCATTCTCTCAATAATACTTCCACTGGGACAACTTAGGGGAAGTACCCTTCATGGACGAATATAACAGCACTGTGGTCTTTGGTGACTGATTAGCTGTTGCCTTGGTGTTATTCTGTGATGCTAATGTTGATCTACATGTTGCTTAAGTATCCTATAATGTTAAGCTGCTGTTCTTTACAAATTTGTGATTTGCTGGTTATTTCTGAATTTATTCAAGTTTTTTACAGACAGAATTGCCCAGGTAGTCGAGAGTGAGTATTTGCACAGGTTTAGATGGAAGAGATTTTGTATGCACAGCAGTGTCATTGAACAGCTTTGTCCTCTCTATCAGGTGGGAATCAAAACCTAGGATCTAGCACAGTAGCTGTTCATGAAAAACGAAGTGTTAACAATGTTTGTGGTTCTTTTGCAGCCAAATAAAAAGCTAGTAACATTAAGGGTCATTTGTCTCTGGACATTCACTCTCAGCTGTCTGCTTATGGTCAGTATAAGCTACTCAGGAAGATTCGCTATTTGGACTGAAATTCCCTGTTTCTCATTGGGTTGGAAATACCATTTGTAAGCATTTAGGAAGAAAATAAACCTTTGAGATTACTCTCAAACTAGGATTCCTCATGCAGTGGGAAAGCAATGGCCTTCTCACTAATAAGGGAACAATACGCAGAAATGCAAAAATGGCAGTGTCTCTTTTATATATGTATAAACAGAAGCTAATTAGTCACATAATAGAGGAATACAATGATGCAGTTCGGAGGGCTGCAAGACTTTCAGCAGCAGGGGAAAGTTTCCTGACAGGAAACAAAGATCCAGTGAATGTCGTGACACAGGAAGATCTGATGATTTACACCCAGTGGCTGGTGTGTCACCTACAGTTTCTGAGGGGCATTCATGGTTTTCTCCAGGTAAAATGAGCATTTTTTGAACAGTGAAGTATAATTATGAAACAATCAAGTCTTGGATAGGAAAGTTAACCAAAGAAGACCAAATCCAATGTAAAGGAAATCTAAAGGTTTGTAGGTAATGAACTAGACTGCATACATATAACTTTCAATTATTTTAGCAGATTGATTTTACTAGAAACTATATACTACAATTATAAAGCTGAATTTAGATAAGTGTAATAATGAGCTCTCTGGGTGCAGTGTTGGGCTGCTTGGATTTGAGGAGATCCAGGATGAGAAAGAGAAAGCTTGGAGAGACATTTTTTCTGTATTATTACTGTGATGATGTTTTGATAGAGCAGCACACTAGGGACTGAATCATCTCCATGAATAGTCCATAGGCTTGAGGAGTATTTGTATATTTAAGTGTCACCTTTTGAAGACAAATCTGAATACTTCCTTGTTTTATCTGGTTTCTTTAATGATTTTGTTATGCGAATGCTACAAGTCCTTGACAACGCACAAACTTCTGGAATTATACACAAGGGATAAATATGGTTTATTTTTTCTCTTTTGTATTTTATTACATTACTTGCAAGTGAATAGTTTGTATGCTTTCCAAGTGACTAACAACAGATATGTTTTTTTATCTCCAGGTTCTACAGCATTTGCCTATTTCCCACAGAATAAATGTGGCTGATGAGAAATGTCGTGATGTGGTCCAAAACAACTGGGTCAAATTAAGAAGTGCTTTTGACAAGAATTCAGATCTTTTTCATATTGATGTTTTTCCCTGTTCAAGAGTATTAAGAGGAAATGGTGAGAAATTATCAGCTTTCTTTTAAAACCACAAGTCCTACAGATAATGCATTTGTTGATGTATATTCTTTGAGAAAGGTCAACAGTGCAAATGCTGCCATCCTTGGTTTGTATGCTTGAGAAACTTAGAGTGTGGCTGTTAAAATGAGCAAGAATCCTGGAGATATGGTGTCCAAATTCTGGAGTGTGGAGCCCTGAGTCTGCAGCGGTCGCTCCTTCGGCCTTAGCTGTGCCCTGGCCTTGCAGAAACAGATGGTTCAAAAGGATACTTGTGGGATTGACTCGGTGGAGAATCCAGGATGTTGTCCCAGTTATGCCAAACCCTGAAACTCACCCTTCCAACTCTCTGAAAGAATATAATTTAAAATATTTCTGTGGGTGGTCTGTTTCTAGAGAAACTAAGAGAAGAGAGCTATTAAGATTTATACTGAAGTATCACTAGAAAAAAATCTCCTTGTATTTATTTTAAAGTTGTTTTTCCTTTTCAAGGAAGGGAGGGAGTGATGTTGTTTATGTAGAGTTACGCAGTGTGAGTGGTACTTAGCAAGCAAGGCAGCATTCCTCTTGCAGAGTGTTTAAATCCTGTGATTTAACCCCTGCTTTTACAGACAGAGTGGGAACGGTGTGAAACTGCAGGAGCTCACAGGATTGCCTCTGTAAAAGCACAACCCCTCTCTCCTGGGGACTAGGCAGGGTGTTGTCTCCTCCTTGCCATTGAGAAGCGGGCTGGACAGGGTGGAGGAATGAAAAGGGGCTGTGACTTGTCCTCCTTGTCTCCTTTCTCCACTGAAAAGCTCTACCACAAAGGACGTACCTGTGGGTCTGCACAGGGGACCAAGGCACAGCTCTGGCCTGGTGTGGCACTGCCCAGCCAGTGACAACTGAGAACAGTGCTAAGGAAAGCGCAGATTTACCTGGGACAGATAAGGGGCCTTGAACGCTTAGTTAGCGGTCTAACTAAGCTCTGACTGGTGTAACTGGCTGTGCTGGTGCAGTCCTTTTTCCCTCTTTAGGCCCACAGGGGTCCCATGGTGGAGAGATATGGCAGCACTGCCCCAGGAGTACAGCAGTACCAGTGTTAAGGCACAAGGAGAGGAGGGTTAAACTCTTCTCTCCAAATTAAGCTCGTTGAACAGGCCACGTTTCTCTTATATGAGCAGGGTAGGAGAGAGAGGAGTGGTTCGTGATCTTGGTTACGGTGGGCTAATAATGTACAGAGAAGGGTACAAGACCTACGGTGTTATAGAATTTGCCTAAGCCATTCATTTTACCGTGGAGTAGACTCTTATTGATATTAAAAAGCAACTCAGAAGTGCTCTAACTCATTTTGATCTTCAATATCTAGTTAACTAATGTTTGAGGAACAGTATCCTATTACCATCATGAGCTTCACTCATCTGCTATCTAGATCTGAGCTTCATAGATGAAACAACAGAATGATTAAACAAGACATTAAAAACAAAGCTGTATTAAAGCATGGAATAGAAACGCAGATGGCCTTTTATTGTTGAACCAATGAGATAATTAATTAGATTACGTGTAGTTCCACTAAATCCTGAGAGTTCTGCTGAACTTAGGCAAAATGTAACTTAACTATTAGGATCTATGTGTGCATCAGCAGTACCGATACTGGGTAACACCAATACTGGGTAAAGGAGAATCAACTGACATGTATTTGGACTTTCAAAAATCTTTGTAAAAGTAGTAACAGCAAAAAGTGCAGCTGTTTGTTGTGGCTTGGCCTAAGACAGAAACCACCCAACCAAACAAACCAACCCCCCATGTTAAATATACCTGTCAATATACCTGTCAGAGAGCTGGGGGGAAAAAAAGAAAAAAAAAAGGAAGATGACGAAACTTACAGGAACTCAGTAGTTCTGGCTCTTCAAGGTTGCAGGAATACTGATACCCTTCAAAGCCTTGAGCAAGCCTGAGATGAGGTAAAGAAGGAGGAGAAAACATTTCAGTTTTTCTAAAAATGGGTGCTGTGTTGCCAACAGACTCTTCACTGTTGACACCAGGCCAAACTCAGCCATCTCCAGTACACCCTTGTTTCAGAAGTCTGCAATAGCAGCATCATGCCAGAATCAGATACCGGAGGAGTGATAACCCTGAAATAGTAACATACTTGAAGTTCTTGTGGCATGTGAGGATTTGGGAGGTGTATGTGTGAGAAGAATGTTGTACACCCCTGGGCCAGGACTCTGTGCAGGCAGTAGGATTTGTTAGCTGGTGTCCTTCCCATGCCAGAAGACAAGCACTTCCTCCAAGGACTGTGGACATGCCCTGACCTGCAACAGCTGTTAGTATTTCAGGGCCTGGCCAAAAGCCCTTTCTTAAAAGAGAAATTAAAATAATAAAAACCCATACAATGCATGTTCCCTCCCCACTGCTCTTGCATTCCATTCTCTGACATACTTCCACTTCAGGACAAAAAAAAAGGGGAATTACATAATTGTGTGGATGAAAAGCAAAGGGCACTGACAGTATTGCTTACAGTCATCTTGCAGTCATGTTGCTTAAAGTGTTGATGTTCTCCAGCTGCTCTGATTATGGCTTTTTTTTGCAGAATCCTGCCACAAGGGCAGCGGATTCACTTTGCCCCAGCACAGCACTAAAACACAGGAGCTGAAACCTCAGCTCCAGCTTCTGCTTTCTCACTTTGTTATTTACTATAACGTTAAGGATCTCAAGAACTCAGCTGATGAGATGGAGCTCTTTTTCCTGGTAACTGAAATGCACTTCTCAATACTTAAAAAAAAAAAAGAGTCTTTAGAAGTATGGAAGGAAGTTCCATTTATTACAAATCACTGTTTGGATCATAGAAAAACAAGATTATGGGCATTTTTGCTCTTGACAGGAAGCAGCAGAAAGGTCCAGCTTGTTCCCCCTCCCTGTAGTAACTGCTGATGTTCGTATTTCCAGCATCACAGTTCTGAGTCCGTACCTTTGTTCTCCCAGCTCTCACACGTGCTTTTTGTGCGTTTTTCTCGAGTCTTCCTGCCTGTTTGGTGACTCCCCGAGCTGTGGTGCTTCCACTAGAGGTCGGCTGTGACCCACCATCAGCCAGGACCTCACCAAACCTCGGCAATTTAGGGATTACCCAAAGGAAAACTCTGGTTTTTGTCTTTTCTGTCATTCAAAAGGCAAATCTGATACAAAATCTCCATGCTGTGTCCAGTGTGCCAAGGAAATGCTGTTAAACAGAAATAACAGACTGCTTTTAAAGACGTGGCTTGCCTTATAAATCGTGCCTTGTATGAGAAAAAGCGGAACAGGTGAAAAGGACAAAGGTCTGTTTTCATAAACCGGTCTGTAAGTCTCTCATCAAATTAACATTTGACTAGTCCAGCTGAACTCACCCAACTATCCGAGATAAGCACAGGCAGAAACGTTTACACAACTAGGCAATGATGTAAATTACCTTCATTGAAGGCTGGCAGAGGCTTATGCATTCTTGAACAGGATTATCAAAGCACATCTTCCAGGCTAAGGCTATTCCTGCTGAAGCCAGTGATAATAAATTTGCCTGTGACTTTGACTTGAAAGACAGTGTTTTTTAAAATCTTGGTCTTCTTTTTGGAAGCTCCAGAGTTAACAGCCAGTAGTTTCATTGCGTTTGCTGGAAAGGAAAGAAGACATTGGACCAGGATGTCTCCTTTGTTACTTCATCACTCCATGGTGGTTTTTTTTTTGTTTGTTTTTCAGCTGATAATATGCATTGTTGCTTTGCTATAGAATTTAATATCCAGCTTGAGAAATTTATAACAGTACCATCTCCTTTTATGCTACAGGTTGTCCAAAAATTTAGAAACATTTTCTGCAAACAGCAAGACAACGAGAACGTTCCAAGTTTATGACACAGAGGTTTCTAGGTCAGAGAACTGGGCCATGCTTGATCCAGCCAGGGCTTTGAAAAAGAGACAACTGGATCCGTTTTTTTAAAGTAATCATGAGGAACTTTCCTTTTTCAGTTGTGTTAGTCCTAACCAGTCTTCAGGATGTACCAAGATACATTTCAGCAATTAAAGTCTAAAATGTTTCTTTTGACAGATAGAGTGATGATTTTTTCATGATTCAGGCCCTATCAAACTCCTGTATTTCTGTATACTCAAGAGCCCCTTTTCATGTCTGTTGAAAATAAGAAGTAAATGTATTGCACTTTCCTTACTAAATATTGCCTCCTATACAAAAAATGTGTAGTGATATTCAAAAGTTTTGTGGTTACTTTTATGTCAAACAGATTATGCCTAAAGTAGATGCCTGGCAACAAAAGCTTTTGATAAAACTGAAACAATGAAAATAAGTGGATAGGCTGATGGACCTTCATTCAAAATTTGTAGAGGTAATATAACTTAAAGTGTTTTAATTCAAAGTTATTTTAATTTATTTATTGGACACTTCCAGGGAAATTGAAATGTCTAAAGAAAGGTTGCCTCAGGCTTATGTATTGTGTATATGCTCAAATTCATTAAATACCCATTACTAAGGTGCTATGGAGATGTTTTCCCCCTCTTTCTCAGTTCAGTGGTTTCAAAAGGCAGCTTGAACACTTGCATAAATATTCAAAGCTCTGAAGTTCACTTAAGTCAGGTCAAAATCAGCCCTGGAATTTGTGTCAAAGGGATTGTTCGGAACAGCTTTTTTTTTTTTTTTCCCCAAATGTGACCAAGGTTCAGACCTGTACTCAGATGACAAGGAGGGATGCTCCAATAGTGAGGCGCAAGTCTAAAACTTGGTAGGGCACAATGTACAGATTGCCTGTGCCCCAGGGAGAGGTTACTGCATGTCTCTATTTTGGTTCTAACTTCACAGGATCTCTTGAATCTGGTGATATATTGCCATTTTTGGCCATTTTGAGGATGTCCTGCAGGGCAGCTCTGTCTAGGCTGACTGCCATCCAGCCTCCCTGGAAAAATGGCAATGTGCATTCCCAGATCAGGCCTGCTTTGCATCCCCAATGAGCCTGGGGCACCCCTACCACCTCACATAATTGTCTTGCAGACGGTGGTCATCTGTGAAGAGCAGTATTCGTTTGTCCTAATTGCATCTTATTCACTGAATGTACCCTGCAGGGCTGACTTGCACACATTCCTGGTAAGCTCTGCTTATTCCCTCTTGCTGCAGATGCTCGGATGGACTGCAGGATGTGATAGGCTGGTCAGGTGTACTGGGGTCTTGCCACATTTTTCCAGTGAAATTGTAGCAGGACTGGTATCCTCATCTGTAAAACTGGTCTAACGGGAGTTCTCTGCCTCTCAAGGATGGGGAGAACTAATGCAATTAAGATGGTGAACTGCTGCTATACAACTGGATCTGTATAAACATCTTAGCCATCAAAACTTATCTGGCAATCAGACAATGAGATTACTGCCCTGAAATGTCACTGGGCTCCTTGGTCTTCTCTCCCCAAGGAACCACTGCTGCTGCAGTCCATCCGAATACCTCTTTCCTCAGGTTTGAAGGTCTCCTGCTGTCTAGAAAGGGGGTAGTGGGCTTCTCACAGAGCCCCAGATGGTGCTGTGTGCGTGTTTGAGTTGTGGGCAAGCCTTGATTTGGGACCTTTGCAGGGGCTGCAGCCTCCTTTATGGGCACCAACTGGAGAGGGGATGAGGAGGCTTCCCATCTGCATAGGGGCTGTGCGTAGTACGGGGCAGGACAGGGGAGAGGATATCAAAAAAGCAACCAAAGCAACATGAAAACGCACAGAAGCAGGCAATACTGGCTCAGTAAGAGAGAGCCCTGGCTGGTGCTGTAGCCATGAACCTCACGTGGGGATGGTACTTTCTCTGCTGCCCAGACACCTCAGGATTGCTTAGGATCCCATCAGCCTCCTGTATCCTCTTTAGGCAGTTACTTGCTTCTCCTACACCTGAAGCTGACCTCAGTGAAATTGCAACAGGGAGCCCCAGTAAGCAGCTTCTTTTGGGCTGAAGGCAGGAGGATGATAAGTGTCTGCTGGAGCAAACTATCTGGTGGCTTGGGAAAGGGAAAATGGAGGCTCCTGGTTCCCACCCTGCTCACCTTCCCCAAGCCTCTTCCCACTGCCTGACTTCTGGTTTTGCATTTCAGTGTCTGGTAAGCCTAAAAGTAAATGTAACTCTGAGGGAACAAAGGTGCTTGCAGTGGAGTGCTGGATGGTAATTATGTTTAACAGAGAAGCAGTAACTGATAATAAGTTGTTGACTCCCAACCAGTAAGAAAGTGAATGAAGAAAATGCTCAGGAAATGAATGGAAAAATAATTTCCATAGAGTTTGATATTTAATTTACGGTTTTATTAAAGGCTGCTTGCTCCCCTGCCCTTCTCCCCTTTTTAATATTTTTTCATCCTGTGTTAAGCAAAGTTCCATTTGCTTTGACTTTTTAGCATCTTTGTTCCAAACAGGTGATAAAGAAGAGTCTTATAAAACTCCTGATCTTAATCCCATTAGAATTCCTATCAATGCTTTGCTAGAATTCATATCAGCAGAATTTTACTTATGCAAATAATTGTTAAAGCATGACAAGGTTTTTCAGATTAAATTTTTGATACAAATGGCAATTAAAAAAACATCCTGCAAAAGCAGATGTGGTTTTTAAAAATTACTTTTGTGTTACTTTTAATTCTGTTTAACCTGTTTTTTGGCAGTACTTTGTATACATTCAGTCTCTCTGGGTCTCATTTAATATTCATTATTTACTTTCATGGGTCTCACAAAGCATTTGAGAGAGAATTCTCTTTAAATTGCAGAAATCAGAAAGTGAATCTGTAGACTTTGCAGCTGATGTTGGCTTTACAATATTTTAAATAATTGAATGGATTTGATTTTAATGTTACTCTTAGAAAGATTAGCCATTTATGGTCTTTTTTTTTTTTTTTTAATTTGGGACTGAAATAAGCTTTCTTTTATGCTCCCTGTTTTCAGACCTTTTCTCCATGCCAGATATTTCACAAAGAAACCTTTCTTTCAAATCTTGCCACAGCATGTAATTTTTCAGGAAAGCTTGGGCAAAAGCTATCATCACCACTAACAAAAGTAAAAATGGATTTGCATCTCACTGGGACAATGAGAAAATGGTCATTCTCCGTGTTTTTTCTGTAGTGGCTCACTCACCAAATATGATATGCCCACCAAATACTCCTTGTGGGAGAGGGGTAACAGGAGAGATGGGGTTACCCAGTAGGCCCTCCCCTCCATAAATCTCGGTTAGAAAAAAAAAGTGCTTTTGTATTCTTTCTTATTCGATGCATGGCCTCCATATGCCGTGACAGGCAAAACCATTTCTACGTTTTCACCTTGGAGAGGGGGCAGTGGACAACTTTCCCAAATACAAGGGAAGCAGTGAGGAGTGGTGCTGCAGAGCCTCCCTCACTAGATGCTCTGAATTGACCCTGACTCCCCGTGGGATGGGGCCTGGCATGCTGACTTCTTCGCCTTGTGAATCATTTGTCTGTATTTGATGTGGTCTGAAACAAGGTCTCGGACATAGAGAGGGTGATGGAAGGTCTCCAGGAACATGCAGCAGCAGCGTTCAGGCCACGTCCTGCAAAGTCACGTTCTGCCACTTCAGCTCGTGCCTCAGGACAGCAGAGCTGCGATCACGTCTGGGAGGAGATCTATGCTAGCAATGAACTCCACCAGGTACTCAGCAGGGAAAATGATGAATAGTGGTCAATTAACATGTGTAGCAAGTGTTCGTCAGCTCTGACAGAGGGCTATTTAACAGATCTTCTGTTTGGACACCAGCATTCCCCTTTTACAAAATGTGGTCTCCTGCTGTTGCCGCTAAGCAGGACCTGCCCAGCTGCGATGTACGGTTGCACTGCCAAGCAGCACACATGATGCCCTCTCCTCCTTGGTGCTCACTGGCTGCTGTGCAGCCACCAGTCCAGTCATAGCATGAGCAGTGTGAGATTGCATCTGCCTAAAAATAACATACGTACATGCCTATAGTGGAGCTGGGCTGTGAATTTGGCCACAAGAAGTACAAGTGTGCCCTAGTATTTACTGGAGAGTATGGTATTAGGGAATGGATGAGTATGTGTGTAGGGAGGAGAGGCGGGGAAGGATGGTGGGATGTCTTGATTGCTGGAGGCCATCCAGCAGCTGAGCACCTTGTGAACCTGAGAGCTGATGCCTGTGTTGTGTAGGGGCAGGTGTGATAACAAGTTCCTCCTCCCAAGGGGGAAATGGCATTTGTGGGCATGGCCTCACCAAGGTTCAGTAACTGTGAGATCTTTTAGAGAGGGGGAAAAAAAAACCACAAATGGGCTAACTGGAAGGGTAGTGAATGAGAAATAAGACCTACCTGTCTGGTATCTGGGGAATTTGTAGTAACTGTGACATGCAATATGTGGCAAGCTCTGTGACTAATCCTCTGAACTTGAAGGTATCCTTTTGATGAAGATGGACTTTGATGACCTATTTCTTTATTGTCCTCTGACTCAGAAGTTGTTCACAGCTGCCGTTTTGAATATGAAAGCGTTATGCACAGAACTGTTACACCTCAGAAGTTCCTTTATCTGCAGCCCGATGCTTCATTTGGCTTCCCTGTGTCCATGTCTGCCTGCCCGCACCAGTGGGGTCTGGCGGCAACAGAAGAGAGAACCGAACAATCTCCTTGCCCTGCTGTTGTTTTTTAAAGAGGAAAGGTCTCAGCTACTGCGGCTGCATGCAGACCCAATGTTAATGAGAAGGCCTTGCAGCCTTGCTTTTAGTCAGGACCAAGCAGGGCAGTGAGTGATACAGGAGCAGGGGAGAGGGAACAGAGGGAGAGAGACAACGAGTCTCTCCCCATTCCCTCTTCCCTGCTGATTAGTTGGCCCCAAGCCTGATACCAGCTCTGTGTTAAAAAATAAATCCACATTTTTCTGTCAGGAAAACCTCCCACGTGTAAAAACATACATTTCTTCCTACCTCAGGCTGACTTCGACCAGGAAATGCTTTATTACTTAATGAAAACTTCAGGGGGACAAAAAAAAAAAAGTTGACTCAAGGAAGCTGCTTGATGGTTAATTTGAAAAAAAATAGAAAGAAAACATAACTGCACTGTACATCTCCTGTCAAGTGCACTGAGTCCGTGACTGGATTGGGAAGAAGTACCTGTTTGGGGGCAATGCAAGGGATGTGACTGATCTCAGCAACATCAGTTTAGTTAAAAACCTAATTTAGAAACGAGTCTAGTCATGATGGTATAGCAAAGCTAGAATTAGATCCTCCACAGAAAAGCACTGTCCACTATCAGTCTTTTATTATAAAAATTCAGCTGCTACCTATAAATGTGCCATCACATTTTTTTCCTAATTTTACTGGCATTTTTCAGACAACATTGTCTGTATCTTTTCAAAGTGAGAATTTTAAGTGCAAATGCTTCGTCCTATGTGCAAATACTTATTGTGATATTTGATAGAGATGTACAATTAGTGCTGTTGATTCAGGAAAATATATGTTAATTCTATTCGACCTCACATTATTTTAAGGAATAGAGATTGAAGGACCTAGTTCTTCTAAAATGTAAGACATTTCGGAGTCAATGAGGGCGGGATGAGTAAGGATGATCATACCTCAGAATAACGTAAGGATAGGAAAATCAAATAACAGATAATCTGTCATTGCAAGGGTTATGACACTTTACCAAGTTTTGTTTGGCTTGAAGGAATTTTTGGAGGCAATATCCCCATGTCAGCTTGGAAATTCATAGAACAGCCAACATAGTCCTGAGTTTATCTGTGTCACTTCTATGTGTACCTTTGTTAGGATGTATCATGCTGAGCAGGATCAATTTGACAAGTACCAATTTGTAACGATACATTAATAGGATTTTCTCTGATCAGAAAAAAAAGCCAAAATCAATACTATAAAACCCTTCACACAGTGAAAAGAATTCCAACTTCTGCCATCCAAGTTCAAATGAAGTAGTAAAATAAATTGAGCTAGAAAAGTGGGTTAAGAGGACAAATTTTTCTTATATACTTGATTGTCTGAGGAAATTAATTAGATAATGCCTAGTAAATCACTGTCCATAATCTACCACAATTAAAAAATACTGTGTGACTCATAATGATTTTATCATTTACATTGGAACTGATGCCAATTTAGTTTCACTGATGTTGGTGTATTAACTCCTGATGCCTGTGAGAAGGCCTTGATGGAGTTGATAACAAGGTAGGTTTAGCTGTTCCCCTGCTTGCTGCTCTTCTGCTACTCTTTGTACTACATTGTTGAGCATGCTGGGAAGCATGCAAAAAAAAAAAAAACAACAACCCACGACGAAAACAACAACAACAAAAATCAAGTTTTTAATTTAATTTTACAGAATGTTATCTAGAGCATTTATTATATGCTTGTGTCAGGTGTGTTGCGTATACATCACTGTCAAACTTTTCTACAGCCTATTCTGATGTTATTTCTTTGTTGCCACACTATGGTTTTGCCCCACTCTCAGCCTATGATCTGCTGGAGGCCAGAAATCAGTTTTTCTTTTATGACAGGATGAAAAAGGATGGAGAAGGAGGTCAGACGTTTCACTAGCCATAGCTGCGTTCAGCTTTCGATGAAACAGATGTTCTGAATTTCTTTGGAAAAGTTCCTTGATCTGACCCTTGCCACAGTCTTGTCTTTGAAACGGGGATAGCTCTTTCATACAAGCCAGGGACCTTAAAAGGATAAAACACTTGGGACTGGAAAGCAATCAAATATTGTGGAGTTATATGTTATGATAATTTCACTGTTGGCTGGATTATGATTTCCAGCCAGTATGGCACTTCCTTTCCTTTTCCTTTTGTTATGATGAAGTCTATGCATAAAACTGACAAGAATCATATGCATGCTTACCACACCAATTTTTAAGCATGTGTGTTGAAACTAGGAACTAACTAACGAGGATGATTACACAGCTGTGGCTCACAGTGGGGAGGATGTAGGAAATATGAGCTCCGGTAAGCCTCTGGCATCCTTCAGAAAGATGAATGAAAGAGTGAAAAAATGTTTTAATATATATGTATGTATATATTTATTAAAACACAAAAGAAGGAAAATAAATTATATCAACCCACTGTTTCTCATCCTCTTCCATAATTCCACACTGCAGGTTTCCATGACAGGTAGTCCCATGGGCAGAAGCGGCCTTCTCTGAGACAATAGGCATACCAAAACTGTCTAGAAAGCTTTAGAAATCTCCTTGAGTAGCAAAAATGTAATTACCTTTTTCCAGACAGTATAGTTATAAGGACACCTTGCGGCTGCTAGGATTAGAAGAGGTTCACAGCGACTGCTCCCAGGGAGCACATGGTGAGGAGAGGAGCCGACTTGTCCCTTCTTTTTACATCACCTGAGGCTCTGGGAGGTAAAGGTAAAAAAACTCAACACGAAAAATGCAGAGATCAGAGTGGCGGCTGTCATCCAACTGAAAATGTAACTGTGCGCTTGCTCTGATTCGTTTCAGTGAGTGTGCATGGGGATCCTCAACTGCTCCAGGTCTGTGGAGAGAAACCTGACCACCAGTACCACCGGCCTCTCCTTCAAGGCTGGTTACCTAATTCGCAGTGCAGAAGGTACCTCCTGTGTCAGTGCTGCCAAAGGAGACACTGATGGTTTTGGTGGCATGAGTTCACAGCCATATATTCACTACACACTCAGCTGACTACAAGGTGAGGTACCACCCAGCTTTTAGTCTTCCAAAACATGTGTGTCAACAGGAGTAACCATATCCAGGTCTCTCTTCCACACAAAGCTATGTTGTGGTGAATGGCTGAACCCTCTGAGGGGTTCAGCGTAGCTTGTTCCTCAGGACCATGTGTCTTGCTTTAAGAGACTAAATACTTGTATCTACGAGCAATCTGTAGCAAACATCAGAGAAACTTCAGTCACATAGAAGTATAATGTCAATACTGCCTGTCAGACAAACATTTACTTAGACTGGTGCTTCTGGCTGTGCTTAAACTAGGACCTTTGTTAGTGTGGGATTATCACACAGAGTCAATGTTCCTGAGAAATCGGAGGCAGTTTGCAATTTATGGAAATGCTTGTTTAAGTAACTTCTAATGACTTCTAAAATGTATTATTTAGATTTAGGTGGAGTGTAGGACTTACTGTTTTTGAACGTTGGATTGAGGGCATGTCGCTGAAGTGATATAATTAGAACACTTAACTTTGCAGGTTGAAAAAAAATAATTCCAAATTAAATTCCTAAGGCTTATCAAACTTTGTTTTCCCTAACTTTTTGTAAAATGTAGTGAACAGAACCAGTATATCATGCTGACATTAGTGGTTTGATGTGGTACAGTATTTTGTCTTTCGAGCTGTAGAATTTCCTTGCAGCTCTGCTATCTAACACTCCCCCCAAAGTTCTCATGTAGAAAGCCTGAAGAAGCAGGTTAGTATTTTTAAGAGGAGGGTTTTTTATCATTTTGAGCTCACCTTTATTTCTCATTTACTGGAAACATTTTGTTTGGGGTTTTTTTCTGTAGAGACATGTAGAATTAAACAGACACGGTACAACAAGGAAGGATTGTGGCTAGAACCAAAAAGGAAGTAGGCTTCCTGCCCTTGTTTTTTGCTTATGTTAAGACTTCAACCCCCTTCTCAAGAAAACCAAACCAAAACCGAAATAACAACAACAAGAACAAAATACACACAGGAAAAACTTTATGTCTCTAAACATGAAAAAAATCTAAACTTCTTTGAAAATAAAATGTGGCAGGAGAACACGGAGTTAATGATATTTTTAAGGTGCATTTAGGGTTTTTTTTTTAGTATGGCCACATTTGTCCTTTAAAAACCTAATCAATTAAAATTTGTAAATTGAAAACTACTTGGAACTAGAAAATTGTGATTTCCTTCTAAAGAAATGTTGAACTGGGTGGTCCAGCATCTTTGAATTTTCAAGTCAGAAAAAGTAATTTAATAACTTATGCTTTCCAATGTGAGGTGTCAGTTTTCCGGGAAGCAGGTGTTGTGACAGAGTCTCTTTCTGAACTCTGCATAACGCACGTTTATTTTCATGCCCCTTTTTTCTGTTGCAGAAGAAACGGTGTAAAGATAAGCTCTGACATTCCATCCAAGCACTCTCTGCTATGGAGATTAGCTGTAAAATACTTCGGAGAGCCCCTAGCAATGAGAGAGACATTATTTCACAGTGGTCTCTCTTTCCCCTGGACTAATACATGGATAGGGATATATATACTTGAACTTCAACTAAAGCCTAGATAAATATTTACGAACCCTATTACAGTTTAATTGGTGATAAATTTAGAAGCAGAGGCAACAGTATTTCCTTGACAACAGTTTCTAATGTTATTGGGGTTTTTTTTGTTTGGTTGTTTATTTTTGGTGGATTTCTTGTTTGTTTATTTTTATACATATACTGCACAGACTGTGTCTCAAGAACTGAAATAATAATAGAGCCATTTTACTGGCAAGCTGTTTGAGACCTATCTAACATCCTCTTTGGGGAGCGCTATAAACCTGAAGCATATGGCATAATTTTAAAAATACTTTAAAGCTCTAATCTATGCCCAAAACTGGAGGTGTACCTGTGTTATGAATCCCTCCACATTGTGAGCTGTGAGCCCATGTGGTGGCTCAGCACACAATGTTTCTGAAACAGATTCTGAGGCAGCGTTGTACCTTCCCTAGTAGACTGCTTGGGATGGAGATCATCAGAGGCAAGAGTTTCGATGACAGAAGGCCCTGCAAAACAGTGCATTACATGAAATTAAAAATCTTTTATATTGAGATTCAGCTTGGGAGAAAGTAGATCAAATATATGTAGGTGCTTAAGCGTTGCTTTATAACTCAAAAGGGATTTGTTAAGCCCCAGTAAACCTGAGCAGAACTAGAAGATAAAAGCCAAAACCTGCAGGCAAAAGCCATCACACATAAATATCCACTTACTTGATTTGTTGCTATAGACATATAACTGTGTATTAACACTTTTTATAAGCATAAATAGTATTTAGAAGGCTTGAGTGGTCTCTTCAAAATATATCTTCCAAAACAAACGTGACAGGGAGTAAGTCTTCATTTCTTTTTGGTTTTGTTCTGGAAGAACTCTCCGGTTTTGTAGTCACATGCCCCTTCTGCAGAATGCAATATTCTTGACTGAGATTTTAGGAGTNAAAAAAAAAAAAAAATAAAAAAAAAAAAAAAAAAAAAAAAAAAAAAAAAAAAAAGAGCTTGAAAGTGGAGATATTTAAATTGTTTTCCATAAGGATTCTTAAAAACACAACTAAAACCCCCTTCTACTTGCTATGGTGAAGTCAGCCCGGTATTTGCTCGGTTATTTACCTATATCAAGTTGAATTTAATTGTGCTATAAAGAGCTTTGATTTAACCTTTAGCCAATTGTGCACTCCATCCCTAGGAGTGGTGAAACAAATCAAAAAATAAGAACAGAGAGTGCAGAACAATGTACCAAAAAGAAAAAAAAAAAAACAGTAATCTGACCAGGCTGATCCAACTTTATGTTCAAATTAGCTGTACATTTTGCAGAGCTGCCTCATTAACTTTGAATTTCGATCCAGCATAGATCTGTGAAGCTGGCAAGCTGTTCTTCCCAGTACATTTAAGTTTGACTAAGATTTTCACGACTGAAGAAAATACGTTTTCCCTTCTTCCATCCTTTTAACAGAGTTTGAGATACCCAGGTACTAGGTGAAGTTTGAGTAGCATCTGGGATCTTGTAAAGGCAGATGTTAGGAGAGCCAGTGAAAGGTGGAAATCCCAATACATTGTGCATCATTATTTGGCACTCAAGTGAGAACAAGGGTGCATACATACCAGGAAATAGTAAAAAAAAATATGGAAAATGAGGAGCTTGTATTTGCTTCCCACCTTCTCACAAGAAAAAACATTTTTAGAGGCTTCTATGGCAATACCCCTATACCAACTGTTTATTTACGCTGTGAGTTTAACTTCGGTCATCATACACCTAGAGACAGATGCATGTAATTCCCTTGGTGGCACTCCTAGTCAAGAAACAGAATATTTTGAAAGCTAATGCCACTTTTGCTGACTGCAGTACTGGATTCTTGCCTGGGGTGTTACCAAGCTAACTAGTGACTCATGGCCAAGGTAGATGATTCTCTTTTAAAGATGCTGATTTTTTTTTTTTTTTTTTTTAAGTAAGGTCATTGTTAAACTAATCTATTGAACAAGTGCTGATGTCACAGCAATTTGGGACATCAGTCAGTGGGCGTTCCTTTAAATTAGTGCTAAAGTCTTTGTGTGTGTGTGTGTGAGAGAGAGAGTTTATCTCCAAATCTTGCAAGGCTTTAAAAATATGTTGCCTTTGTATTTGAATATCAGAATTTAAGACACTTTTTGCCAAATTTGAGCTAAATTAGACAAAGCCGAAAAAATTCTACCTTAGCTCAAGAACTAATCTTCTTGTTTTGATGCCTTCCTGGTGCTTTTTGTGGATTTATAGGCCTCATGGAAAAACTAGGCACAATAGAAATTTTGTTTTTCTTACTCCGTGATCATATAAATTAAGCTACACTGTAGGTGTTACCTGTGAAAAATAATATTTTGGCAATATTTTGGTTTTTTTTTCTTTGCTAGTGACAAAATGCCATGTTCCTTGTCCAAGCCCACCTGTTAGATACGTTGATTATGCAGAATTGCAATCCTTGCAGAGCTGACTGCTTATATCTCTGTGTCCCTTTTTTGTGGCCTAGGTCCACAGTGCTCAATTCATGGAGTCTGCAGAGGTGGAAAACCATGACAACTTTTACACTAGTGAAGGTAGATATATTCACAAACCGGACCAGCGAGGGGTTTACATAATATATTATGTGGCTTTAGAGGATCTGAAGGAGCTTGAGAACCAGCTGCTGCTTGTGGCCAAGCAGTACACTGAGAAAGACAAAAGATATCTACAAGTCCAAGAGACCTGTGATAATTTGGTTTACTGTTTTCATGGTAGGCTGATCCTATGACTCTTCGAATCCTTGCTGTACTTCTGCAAGACCAAGTGCTGACTGGATTTTTGGGACCTTTCTTTATCGCCCTAGTTAGCTAAGGGATGAATGTGTTTGCAAAGACCTAACTGAGCACGTGGAATTGCTTGTCACATGTTGTCAATGTCACAGTTTTGCACTTATTCAGGGTCACAGACATCAAAGTCATCCTGGAGGGGAAAATAACACAAGAATGGACATTAACTGATGTAGTTAAGTAACATAATGAGCAAGCACATCTTCAAGGGACAGAGTGAGAGTCAGAAAAGAAAAATGTTAATTGTTTCTGAATGTCTTTTAATTACAGTATTAGATTGCTTTTCTGCAGAATTAAATTTACCTCCCACCACTTTTAAACTATTCTCAGTTGTAAATAAGAAGCTGCAAAATATATGATGTTTTAGACTTCCCTTTTTCCTGCTGTCCCTTTGTTTTTTTTGATAGTAAGAACCGAGTTGAGGCAAACTGTGTTACAGATTTCTATAAAGAACAGCTGTACTTCTAGAATAGTGAGGAGGAAGCAGCTTGTAACGGTAGAAAGCATGGGCGAGGGCCACTAGAAAACAGTAAAAAAATGGCACAAACACACATGATATTCAGATAATGGCATAAAATACCTCTGGATATTCTCACTGGAATTACCTTCTGTATTAACAGGATAATGTTTCTGTATGCTTCCCTAAAATTAAATCTTCTGACGTAAAATGCAGGGCAGAGCTGAGGATTAAGATGACCAAAAACCTTTACAAACTTGTGAATGCTTAAATGCCTGCTAGGACCTCCTTTGATGTTGCCTGAAGGCTGTAATTTTTGAGCTTTTTCTGGAGCATCTTTCATGTGAGGAGAAGCTGAGTGTGTATAAATACCTGGTGGGAGGGAATGAAGAAGAGGGAGCCAGACTCTTCTCAGCAGTTGCCACTGACAGGACCAGAAGCACTGGGCACAACAGAAACACATGAAATTCAATCTGAACTGGTTTTGTTTGTTTGCTTTTTTACCATGAAGGTGGTTGAATGATGGCACGGGCTGCTGAGAGGTTTGTAGAGATATTCAAAATCTGACTGGACACAGTCCTGGGCACCCCGCCCTATGTGACCTTGCTTGGGAGCAGGGGTTTTGGCTAGATGACCTCCGGAGATCTCTTCCAACCTCAGCCACTCTGTGATTCTGTCACTGGAGGAGGCAAACTACTGAATGAGTCTGGTATAGCAGTTCTTGTGCTTATAGGTCACTTCATTGTCACCCGCACATGGTACACTTGAAGACTCATCATGTATGACCTGCCCTAGTTCCTTACGCTCTGTCTCGTCATGGTCTCTTTCTTTGCCGTGGACCCAAACACTCTTAGTGCTGACTTCTCCAGTGATCATGGACTTCAAATGACTCTCTTGCTCAGCTTTTGAAACATAAGACACTTAAAGTCTGGAGCTGTAGAGGAGCTGCTGAAGTATCTTATGTTTACCCCATGGATGATTTTTAACTTGCAGTTCTAAACGATTCAGACTCACTCTACTTGATTTATTATTGATTGTCAAAATTAGCTCTAATTTAGTTGTTACCACAACCAAGAAAACAAAAGCGTGATTTCTTTAAGGATTTGTCATGGGCTGCTACTGAGAAACATTTGTAGTGGGTTTTTTTTACCTTCCTTCGCAGTAATTTTTAAATTATGAAGACTGACTTTTCTAATAGCAAGCCATCTGAAGAGAAAACCATGCCCTGGGTCCACAATCCGCCCTTCTATATCTCTTTGTAAAATTTACTTTTGAGTAAACTGTGCTGCTTTTCTTTCATCTGAGAGTGAAGGTGAAGAGGCGAAGATGATCACAATGTGATTTGGTGCTATGAAAAATTAAGCTTCTCTTCTGCTTCCTCCCCTGGTTTTCTTGTGCTTTTTTTGGCTTTATCTCTTGAGGTGGGTCTTTTGAACTCTGGTCATTGTCCACTTTACCTCCAGAAATATTTGTTAAAAAATGATGAAAAAGATATGGTTAAGCCAAATGCCCAGTGTGCTTGTTCTTTGCCTTGCGGAATGGTCTGGGGCCCTCCATAGGTTATGGGACTTGAAATCTTTTCCTGGCCTTGGGTTCCCCGGCAAACAAAACCCACAACCTTGTGCTATAAATAAAGACTTACCACAAGCCCTGGGATTCTAAGCATGTTGAAATCCTTCTGATACTGATATATGCTTGTTTTCAATTTTGTTTGAGGTTTTTTTGGTTTTTGTTGGGTTTTTTTTTGGTCTTAGGCAATGTAACTTGTGAGCAATTCAGTGGCAGCAACATCCTTGGCCAGGCACATGCCTCTGTGGATTGATTTGCTGTGCTGCTTGACCTCTGGCCCTGTGAAACTGCTCTCTTGCAAGAAAAATTGCCAGGTACGGAAGCTTTCCTTTGCTTGAAAACAGTGATTTGCAATCGTTTCACTTCAGGTTGCGTAAGGATCCCTTTCAACAGCATTTCCCCTCGTGTATACGCACAGATGCCAAAGCCGGCAACCATGGGAGGTGGTAAAGGTTTCAGATATTAGGAGTGCTGGG
The DNA here is from genome assembly GCA_013399365.1 of Pampusana beccarii. Taxonomy (NCBI): domain Eukaryota; kingdom Metazoa; phylum Chordata; class Aves; order Columbiformes; family Columbidae; genus Pampusana; species Pampusana beccarii. Next base: position 219,655 of record VWYH01003553.1, on the reverse strand, counting down.
CTGGATGCAGAGGGTTGGAGCTGCTGAGTGCTGTGAGTTGGGTCTGAAGGATCACATGCAATGGCTTTTGCAAAAGGGAGCGGACATGCTCTTGTTGTCAGACAGCAGCTGGAAGCCCTTCTGCAAGGCCTTAGGGAGAGTCACCCACCACGGGTTTACCGGGAAAGGTAATTGTGCAGCACAAAGTCATCTCCAGAGCAAAACTTCATTGTTTTTGCCCCAATTTTTGTTCCAGAGAATGGAGCACATGCAGACTAGGAAAAAGCAGATCCAGCCCAAAGGAGCCTGGGCCGTCAGGAAGTCCAAGATGCATATTTTTTTCTGTGGTCCTGGCTGTCCCTGGTTTCTAGGGCTGGTGGAGGGAACTTTTTATGCCTGTCATTAGAAGTGCAATCATTGCATCTTTGTGAAGCTCAGGTAGGAGAGACTCAGCCTGCAGCTGGCTAGGCCCACCATTGCATCACCCCTTTCTCAGAGGGAAGCAGAGACATATTTTCTGTTACAGCATAAAAAAGAACCCATTTATTAATAAAACCTGTACATGATTATATATATATGTATATATATAAAATAAATTTGTTTCTTCTTTGTTAGTTGTTCTGTCTGAGCACAAAATGCTATGATTTAGTATAGAGTTTTAAAAAACCTCAACAATCAACCAAACAAAACCAGACAAACAACCACCAAACCAACGCTAAAAATGTGCATTAAATGTTTCATAGATTTTCCATTCACAAGGACTGCTGCATATCCTGCAAACTTCCCCCTTCTTCTCTCTGAATCTAGTCATGTGTCTGTATTTTGCCGTGGCACATGAAAGCATACAGGGTTTCTTCCCAAAGACTTCAATCTTGGAAGATGAAGGTTAGAGAAGTTCAGAGGAAGGGACCCAGAGGAGCCTGGAAGCGTATTTCTGTCTGTGGGACTCACCAGTCCCGAGGACAACGCTGTGAGTGTCAGGAAGCGGGAAGGAGCAGGTAGTCTACATCAGAGGCAGGGAGAAATGGCACTGAGGTTGCCTTCACACCCTTGGAATGTTTTGTTCTCAGTCCTGAAGTAACACGGGGCAGTTATCAAATATGCATGCTAGAGGGTGTTAGGGAATCCCCTGTGTACCACTGAAGAGGCTTTAAATAGAAAACCTTTTAAACTAAAATAGTTGGATGTAGTTTAGGAAATCTCCTAAGGATACCCTCCCATTTTCATAGAGGGGCTTTGTGTTGTAGAGCTGTATAAAATACTGTCTAATCGCCTAGTTCACTACATTTCTGTTCTCATCCCAATAGACTTAGTTTTCCATTGCTGTATGATCATGCTACCTCTGTGCGTCTACCTTTTATTTTTATCACAAGCCTTCTGTATAAGGAAATTTGCATTCTTTTTGGAATAAAATCTCCCAGTAGAGAAGAATGAAACCTCTACAGCAACAATACGCTAATTCTCTTCTAAAACCATCAAAGAGTATATTCTGGAACTGCTCTCATGACCCAGCTCTCTAGGCGGGATTAAATGTATAGATGTGCTGTTGCTGGAGGTCTTTGGCTTTTAGGTGAAATAAAATGGAAGTGGGTCTCGCTAGCTTGGTTTCCAGCTGGGACAGAGTTCTTTCTGAATGAGGAAACAATAACCCCTTGTCCAGCAGCCGAGACAGCTTAGCTTAGCCAATATAAAATTTGCTTTTGGCCTATTGCAGTGTCTTAACTTCCCCCAGAACAGTTCAGGTCAGGCAGGTCTGCATCAGAAAACTTGACTGTTTCCATTGAAATCTGAATTCTCATCTACTATGTTACCTTATAAGCCCTTCTGCATCTTCCTCTTCCACAGTCTTCTGGTATTAGTATGGAAAGTAACATGGATGCTTTTCTGCTTCTGTGTCAAGTAAAATAGCCAGATGTAGATCATTTCATATTGACATGAGTGATTTGTCCAGAAGCAAGAGCACTGGTCATACATATTTTCCGTCCCATAACTGCCGTCTGACCAAAAAGTACTACGATGTCATTTTGAGTGTTCATGTGCTGCCATCCTTGGCACTTTTTTTTTTTTTGTCCTAAGCTGTGGGTATTTGTAATTAAAATTTTCATTTAAATAAATCTTTACAGCTATTTTTGGTAGAAGAGTCTGAAGAGAGCATGTCCCTTCATACATCTTTAATTACATCTTCAATTAATTTGGAGTTGCTCCAAAAAATGTAAAGTGACTGTGACAGTTATTGCCAAATGAGATAACGGAGAGTCTTGTATGAGTCTGCAGGTTTAAGGTTTGGGGAAATAGAGTTTTTCATATACACAAAACTAGTGTGTGTGCTGAGACAGAAACAGAGAATGGATTAGAGTGGAAAGAAGTAGGTGTGTTTAAAGTAGTAGGTACATTGTCTTGTTACTTTTTGAAGGGAAAAATGTGCAGGATAAAAATCCTCATGCTTCAGTAGAAAAACAAAGCAAAACATGTTAATTATGCAAGATTGGAAGAAATTTATCATATGGGCAGTTTATTCTATGTTCTGTCCTTGGGCCTTACGATGAAGCATCAAGTAATATCCTATGCCAGAAAGATAGTGCCATACCAGGTCACTGTTGGTTTGATACAGGCAGCAAACTCCATGTTCAGAAATTCCTCCCCAACAAAGAATGAATATTTGGGTGAACAAACATTTCTAAATGTGCTTCTGAATATCTCTTCAGCTTCTAGATGTTGACTTTGAAGCTTACCAACATGCTTTGGACCCAGAGGAAAGATTTGCTTTGGCCCAAGCAATGACTGACATAATGCAGAAACATCGGCGGTTTGATCTCAATCTTGAATATTTTGTCAAAACCTACAATGACAAATGCATCTGTTTGCAACTTCACTTCCAACTGCTGAGGGACATAGTAAACCAACAAGTAAGTCAGATTTACAGTATATTCATCCTGGGGAAGCAGGAGATGAAATCCAGAATAAGAAATTTTGACTATAGCCTGCATGGGTTTACAGTGTTAAAATGCGTCAATACTAACTGAGCTACGAATTCTATGGATGTTTTGTAAATTGAAGGCCTGAAGCTCAAGAGCAGAAAGCTATCACTTCATCAATATCAGAAAGAAATATTGGAAATATTGCAGAGCTTCACATGTCATGTTAAAACCACATCTGCTACCGTTTGAGACAATTAGAAATAGTAGTTGAGAGGTGTGGAAGCTAAATAAAGTTAAAATCTATATTTGTTCTGTAATGCAGTGGATAAGGAACTAGTCCTGCTTATAGTAAAAGAGAAGAGACTTTTAAAAGAATATAAACAAAACTCGTACTTTAAAGTGCACTTTGAAAAGCAGCATATTTCAGATAGCCATGAATTCTTGTGCTGATAATTAAAGTACAACGTTTGAAATCCTCACATTTTCCCTCTGGTTTAGAAGTCTGTCTCAGCCTTCCTCTGTATCCTGCCGTAAGATATTTCCTTTCTCTGATCTTTAATTTCAGAGGCTGCAAGTTGGGAAGTATAATTAACCAACCTTTGTAACTTGGCTTTTAGTGCATAAACAGAAACTTAGGGTTTTAGTACAAGAAACTACTGTTATGCTGCTGTTGCCACTAATTCTACTGTGTTGCTAGCAGTAAAAACGGACTGTTGTCAGCATTGTTGGAGCTCAAATGTTGTTCTGAAGGAATATGAAATATTCAAAATAATTGTAACAGGAAGAATTCAGCTAGAGCAGGTAAATATACAATTGACTTGAAAAATTGTATCTATAAATAGAAAATTTTGCAGCTTGTGTTTAAATTAAGAACAGTTTTTTCTGCCTTGGTTTCTAGCTATGTTTGATTTTTTTATTGGCTAATGTCACTTGAGTTTACTGCTGACTTTTAGATAGGAGGCCAGAGGGAATATGTCCACAAGATTTGATGGGAAGGTCAGAGAGGTGGCATTGGTGAATTTGGACTTCCTTATAATGTAACTACTAAGTCGCTTATCTCTCTTAGCACTAGCCGGTGAGTAATTACACAGTTTTATTTTTCTTTCTGTTATAGTTTCTGTGACTGATTGTAAAAAATTGGTATCCAGCACCTGAAAATAAGAATATTTGAAAAAATGACAGCCTTACAGTGAATCAAGCAATAAATAAATGTCTCATGCTATTTAGAAAGCCAGAAAAACATTTAAGGAACAAAACTGATTCCTCCCTCACCGCCTCTACACTGCCCTTTCATGACAATGGATTTGATAACTACATCTTGCAGTGCACTGAGACATTAATATTCCCACGTGTGCAGGATATTAAACAGCAACGATGACAGGAGGGACTGAGCTTAGCCTAGCTTTGGGCTCGCTGCATCAGTATCCCACCTGGCTTTACAACCTTCAGTGCACTTTGCCTGCAGTCTATTACTCTTTCGAGCACAGCTGCCTGGCTGATGTGCACATACAGTGTTATGTGTGGAACCCACACGTTACCTGCAGCACAGACCTGCCCCGTGTTCCCCATCCTGCAGCTCTGTGGGTTCTGTGAAGGGTTTATGTAGCATCTAATACACACCCAGAAGACAAGGAGCCCTTGCTTCTGGTCCCTTCTGGTTTCCAGCTTCTGTCTCAAGCCTTTTGCCCTTATTCTTCCCCCTACAGACATTCCGCTTTCGTGTTGGTTGTCTGAGGGCTTATTTTCAAGTGCGGGCAGTTTTAATGGGTGGGCATAGTAGACGTGAAAATTCAGTTAATAAAACATGTCAGCTAATAAAAGAGACTTTTAAACATTTTCTGTTTTCATTAGCAAATTAGACTGCTTAGGTGTGTTCCAACATGATTACGTTTATTAAGGTTTCAGTTCTGTTTTCAGATTTGATGATTGATTTCTTATGTGCATGAAAGCCACCGCATTTTTTTCTTGCAAATTAGGCTACTGCAAAGTTTCTTTATATATACAATGTATAAAAGCCTTATTTGAGAGCCACCTATTATTTCTTTGGTTTTGTTTGCTTTTAAGTCCTACTTCGAAGAACATTTATTTGCTAGAGTTTCACCCTTCTCTTGCTCTGGTGTGTTTGATCCCCAAAGCTCTCGAGTCTATCTACCAGCAATTCTACAGCATCTGCAGACCAAAGGCAGGCAGTAAAGCAAGAAATCCAGAAAAACAAGTACTTTAGCTAGTAGTTGATGAGTGGCAAACTATGGAAAAAAGAGAAACCTTTTACAGCCCTCAGATTCAAAAATACGTAAGTTCCATGTTTATGTTAGTAATGACTATAAAGCAGAGTGCCCAGGAGTGTGGTCTTGCCAGTTCATTTACACTTGCTGGTTAACATTTTAGCTGTGTGATTCAATTAGTTGCTTATGATAGGTGAAGATCCACTCCATCCATCTTTAAAACAAGATATTTTCTGTAAAGGAACATAGAAAGGTAAAACTCTTGATCTCATGCCAGTATAAAGCAGGAGCAATCAGTTTGATGAGAAGGAAAATACACACACTTAAAACTGATGTGAGATCACCATAAGTCTCCAGGGTTTGCATTTGTGTGTGTGTACAGTCTGGGGGGAAAAAAAAAAAAAGAATGGACATTAAAGCAAATATTGAGCAAATATTGTTATAGGTTGAGTTGTTTATAACTGTAATGTCCACCATTTCCTAGTGTAGGACTCTGAGTTTGGTTGGTTATAAATTTGATAACTGCTAATTATTGTAAATGAAATTATCGATGCTGGATGTCTCTATTAGACTGATTTTTAATTTTTTTTTTTGATTAGTCAGCTTAGTTCTTGCTGAGAGCAAGAAATTGAAAATAAATTCTCTGTTTTTTCTACAAAATTGTGACACAACTATGCTTTGGAGCACAAATTTCAAGTTTGTGAAGGCTTATGAGGTACTGATATGCTATACTTCCATTCCTTCCAAGTTTAACCAGCATAAACTAAGCTAAAATATACACTTTTGCAACATAATCAGTAGGAAAGCACCATCTGAAGTTTCTGTGTACCCTGATATATCTGTAACCTGAGGCAAATCAGGACTTTCCACTGTTCCTGCAATAATAGCTCTGGTCTAAGTGATCCGTGCTTGATTTGGGTCTGAGAGTTGAAAGTGAGTATGAACAGACATTAGCCTGCTGGAAGCCATAGACTAGGACTAAGACTCAGTAGGTTCCTTCCCTTTGGAAGGAAAAGATATGGAGAAAAAAGTGCACTCCAAATTGGGGCTGGGGCAAGAAGGCACCTCGGGAGGGAGTAGGGGGCTGAGGATGGTTTGGTAAAGAATTTGGATCAAACTACACAAAAACAGTGACAGCAAGACTTGCTAGTCAAGGAAGTGGGGATGAAAATGAACAGTTTGAGGCATGGAGACAGAACTGTTTAGGTAAAGGCACTGTGAGGACAGTGATGGGTAAGAACATATAAAGATAAGCTAAAAGCAGAAGGGCACAGCCACCTAGGGTACTCTCTTCCCAGCCCCAGAGCAAAGCCCAAGAATTACTTCTCCAGCATCTCTCTGCTGACAATAAAATCCACTCGCAGTGTCCCACTACTCTCTTGTCCACAGCAGGTCACAAACGATTCTTTGCTTTTTAAATTTTAAATCAGTGGCACAGTTCTGTGGTGAATCTTAAGGTTACTGTACTGCTGTTGCCAAGGGGGAAAAGGAGGGGTTTTGTTGTGTTTACTTCTTGGCCATTCCTTTTCCTCCAACAGAAGCTACAAATGAAACAAGTGCACGCAAGCAGAACATGCTTAGATGACATTAACATTGTAAAAGTCTAGCATTTAAATTTTAGGAAATTTACCTTTGCCGGAGCAGACGTAATTTGGTTTCCTTTTACATGATGATGTGGTCTTTACACGCTCACATATTGTTTTTCTTTATGACTTGGTGTGCTAAAATCAACATTTCTGTCCTTCCTGGACTGCTCCTTTTGTGACTTTGGGCATCATTCTTTTACATTTTCCAGCCCTTTACTAAGAACAGTTTTACAAGGTCCAATTTTCATTCCCCCATCTGACTTCCTAAACATCTTTCAGCTTAATAATAAACAAATTACCCAGTGGTGACGTACAGGTGCTGCCAGCCTGGAAACAGGTGCTTTTCCCATGTAGAAATATCAGAGAGGCTGAGGCCATATAAAAAGAAAAGTGAGTTCTGGAATTACAAGACCAAATGATCTCTGGGAAGCTGTGAGATCTTTCTTGCTCACCCCAAGCTAGGATCAGCTATACTTACATTCTTCCCGTGAGATAAATATTAATAGCTGTCCTGTTCTTACAGACACTATGTGATAGACTTTTCCAAGCAGTCTGTTGTTGTGCTTCACCAGCCTCACCATTAGCAAGTTCTCCTTAAATTCTAGCACAGATCTGCCTTGCTACAGTCTAAGCTTATTACCTCTTCTTGTGTCCTCTTCGGAAATAGGAAAGTTGCTATTCTCCTTGTAGCAGCTCTGTGAAGAGGCACATAAAGACGGGTTGTCCTGTCCCACCCATCCACAGTCACAGAATTACAAAAGCACATTGTCAAGTATGGGAGAAGAGGGACAAAATAAAGTTGCACAACTTCTGACAATTTTGGGGTGTTGTCATTTCAATCTTCTTCTTCTTTATTTTTTTTCTTCTCCTTTCAGCGTATCTGTGAAGATGTAGCAAATGGCCGATGTTGAAATCTAGACTTTTATTACTAAAAGCTGCATGGCTGGGTTCAGATTTCTTCATGATCTGTGATTCACTGGTCACCAGCAGTGAAGCGTGAAGCCACTCAGGTTTAGCAGCGGCCACATCTATCCTGTCTGACATGAGCAGGGTGGCTCAGTTTTACAGGTTGTGACAGCTGGAAACAAAGAGCGTCTTCTCCTGCACACGGAGCTGGGAGCTCCACCTGCCACCACTTCCGCAGCACAACAAGTGATGCACCATTTCCTGTATCAAAAATAGCGTGGTCAGCAGGACAAGGGAGGTGATCCTTCCCCTGTACTCTGCATTGGTGAGGCCACACCTGGAGTATTGTGTNAGAGGAGATCCAGGCTAGACATGAGGAAGAAATTTTTTATAATGAGGATGATAAAACACTGGCCCAGGTTGCCCAGAGAGGTGGTAGATGCCCCATCCCTGGAGACATTCCAGGCCAGGCTGGACGGGGCTCTGAGCAACCTGATCTAGTTGAAGATGTCCCTGCTCATTGCAGGGGGGTTGGACTAGGTGACCTTTGAATGTCCCTTTCAACCCAAACTATTCTCTGATAATTTTTCCTTCCTGGGGTTTCCACTCTTTTGGAGGCTCCCACTGTCCCAGTAGAAAAGGAGTCCAGCTCTGCTGAGCTAGCTGGTCATATGAGTTTGCTGTCCCCATTTGGGAAGCATCATGCCTACAGGGGCACGTGTTCTGGGATCTGCACACTCTTTAGAGGAGGGAAGGCCTCAACTAGTAACAAGTAAGCCAAGTTGCAGACCCCCTGCTTTAGAGAGGTATATACATCCAAAAGATTTCTGAATTATGATTATAATTAAAAAGGCAAATATCTCGTGTTAGATATAAAAAATAAAGAAAATGAACTTTCAAGTAAAGCCAGGTCTGTAGATTCAAAGTCTTTACTTTCGAAGCAACTGTTTTTTTAGGGATCAGGATAGGTTCAGGGTGGGCACAATTCTGACCTTGCATGGATTGCAAGTCAGAAGCAACTCCAGTGATGATTTACTCCAGAAAAAGAAAAAGGAGAATGGTCCCCTAAAATATTTAAAGACCTTTGTCATCTGTATGTAAATGATTTCTGTGTCGTTGTTGGTGGTGTTTTTGTTTTGTTTTGTTTGTGTTGTTTTGTTTTCCCATTTTCTTTGCAGTTATTTGCAGAGGTACTGGTAGAAGACCCTGTGCTGATGCAAGAGGTTACTTCGTCTTCTGTTGGAGGAAGGAGCAGATGAAGAAAAAAAGACAGACAGAGAAAAACAGCTCTTTATCCTGGATTCCTTCTCTATGCTCCTGGGTCTCCTCACACTCCATGATCAGCTGCTGGAGGTGATGGCAGAGAACATGCAGTTAACCAGGTGAGTGCTGTTTGAGCTATGGTGACCTCAGAGAAGTGTGGTTTGTAGGGAAGAAGTAGCTTCTTTTAAATAGACCATCTACTATAGTTGAAAAACCAAAACCAAACCAAAACACAACGAAACAACAAAAACCAAACAACTCACAGAGAGAGTGAGTGCCTGCATCTGTGCTGTGGGAGATACATTTGCATATTATGTGGAGATGGAGTCTACCTGGGGTTTGCAGGTGTTCACTAGTTTCAAAAACTGAGGCCACGATGCTCCTCAAAGCTTAACAGGAGAGGCCCTTTCCCTGTGAACATTCTGAAAATTTGTCAAAAGAAGGAGGAGCAGAACGAATTCACTGATGCAACAAACACAAAGATGCCGCCTTCTGCAGAGTTTTATGCAGGCAATTATTTTAACTGCCTTCTTACGAAAAGTAGCACATTATGAGAAAAGGCACACAAAAAGTACAAGCTTTGTTCACCACCAGCAGTAGGAAAACATAAACATTTTTCTGGCTATGCTGATCCTTGCAAAAATAATGAAATAACATACACAAGGCATGTCAGTGTCATGCCTTTAGGGAGTGATCAGCTGGAGAAGACAACAATTTGTACGGGAAGACCAAGAAGATAAGGACTGAGCTAGTGGGGAAACTACAAAGGATAGTGTTCAACTACTGACTTGGAGACAGGTTATTGGTGAAGTTCCTATTGTTCAGCTCCAAATTACTTGACATCTTTATTAATGATCTCAGCAGAAAACATAAGAGGGTGATATTAAAATCATGACATTGTAGTGCTGGCAGATAAAACTGATATGGAAAATAAATGGAATATCTGACAGGAAGAACTAATGGTTCTAAGAACTGGAATAGCAGAAAGGAGATAAGCATCAGTAAGACAAAGCTTAAGGTTACACATAATAATAGGAAGTTCTCCTGTGAACTTTGAGTTTGTTAGTTGGAAGCAAGAGAGGAGGAGAAAGAACTGGGTGTAGAGCTGGCCACTGGTTGCCTGTGAACTGCCAACATATCGCAGCCATGGTGGGGAAAAAGCCATGATGTCTCACTGTGAATCAGGCAGTGAGTTGTGCAAGCAGTGAAGAAAGGGAGAATTGATGCCATGTATGTGATTCTGGTGAGGCCTCACCTGGATTATGAAGTACAATTTGGAGATTTGTGTTCAGGCAAGACAAATTCAGATTGGAACAGGAGCAAAGATGATCTAAAAGCATGCTGAGGGGGAAATGGAGAATTCATTTTACAGAAGCAAATGAAATATCTTTGCTTGTTTATCCTAGCAAAATGAAGGTTGAGAGAAGATAAGATTGTTCCCTCTAAATACACCAGGAAGATAAGCACTGGGAATGGAGAGGAGCTGTTTAAGCTAAAGGCCAATTTTGGCAGCAGAACAAATGAATTTAATCACTGTGAATAAATTTAATCTGGAAATTAAAAGGAGATTTCTAGGAATTAGACAACAAAGTTCTGGAAGGGAAACGGCAAAGGGTAGAAAACTAACAGTTTTAAAATGAGGCTTGATTAATTTATGAAAAGGATTTGTCGGACGTGATTGTTTGCAATAGCAAAGTTGGGTGTGTAGGATAGATGACATTCCAGTCACGGTTTTTCTTTGTCTTAACCCTTTTTCTGTCTTCTTGAAAATTTAGAGTCTGTATTAAAAAGTCATCAGCATTCATTTTCAGCAGCTGAAAACCTCAACATCTTTAAGATATGTGAGCCACGACCATTCAACTTGCTATGGCAGAAAACCTCATTTTCTGTCACAACTCCTCCATTAAAATAAGAATTTCTTGAACTGTAATTTGATATATGGAACCTTCTGGGGCAAACTAACAAACAGATTCATTTACTTCAAACCAAGCAATTCCATGAAGCAAAAAGGTTTCCTTTCTTGACAATTTGTGTTTCCAGTTTGGATACTCAGCTTTCTAATAAAATACAGATTCCCATTAAACTTGTTCCACTGGTTGAGTTAGGTGTTCCTTCACTCATACATATACATGCATACACGCACATACATACATTTTCTGGTAATCAGTAAGGAGTAAGGTTACACTGCAACTTTTCATTTAGCTGAAAAATCGATATCCAATCCCCTTTTTTCATGAAACCTGTAGGAAGTTAATGTCTTGAAAGCCTTGTCTCTGTCAGTTTTCATTAATACTCACCAACTGATTTAAACGTTTTCCAAAGGAGACAGATGGGCAGACCAGATCGTCACATGGCTGCATTTCTTTCAGGAACAGGACTAAGAGGACATACTCATCACAGGTGACGTACTTAGAAATCCCTGAAAAACAGCAGTAAATTGTCATTTTCCAGGATGAGAATTCAGTGGTAAGTTATAACAAAAAGCAAGACCTCATCATGCATATGTAAGGCCATTAAGCACAACATTATCTTTATTAAATAGAAGGTGGTTAAGTCAGTCTAAATACCAGTATAAACCTATTTATTTAACGTGACATTTTGAGGTATTATTTTTACATCTTCTTTTGATGTGATGAAGTTCACAGTTCACTGTTATATGAATTGTTAGAGACTCAGATTCAGACTGAATCATCGGAAAGGTTAGTAATCTTTTTTTCCTTTTATGTAGAGTAAAATGAAGTGAATGCACCTACATTTGTGGATTCCTCTACCCTTATACCGTGGCTTCTATCAGACATTTGGTAGGGAGTTGCTAGAATTGCTCGCATTACTTGCCTGTTTCTCCATTCCTAGAGTGGAAGGTCATTCATATCTAAAAGTATACATTTACATTGTATATGCTGCTCCTTACAGCCCTTGTTGCTTCTCTTTGTTCCTCAGGGTTCCTCAGTTCCTTAGTATTTTTCTTCTACTGTCTGATGAAAAGGGACATCCTTTGGTAGAACAGTAGAACTAGACACTGCAGCTTTAGTCTGAATTTTGCTTCTGTCTGGTTTTGTTTGACACATTCACTTTTTTAATAGATTTTTTGCCTTTTTTTTCTTTTTGCCAGTATTAATAAGCTGATTTGTGTGCCGACATCTGTTCTGTATAGGCTATTTGTATGTCTATACTGGCCAACTGAGAGAGAAACATTTATAATAATAACACAGAGCTGTTTGCTTTAAGGTCTTAGAGTTGATTTTGGCTGTGCTTCATGTGATTATTGATTTCTGCTCATCATGTTTTTCATTTATTATTTTGTCACCTCCCCTTCTGTTACCCTTACTTTACAGTCAGGGAATGCTAACCTGATTTTGAAGAACTAAAACTTCTAGGTCCTGTTTGTGTCTTCATCACGTTCTCACAACACAGCTTCTCTGTGACCTGATTTCTTGACTGATAAAACACCTGCCTTAGATGTTAGGAAGAAGCAAGGGAGTATCTTATTCCTTTGCAGTCTGTATCAAAAAATCAAAGTCTTTCTTTTTACCATCCTGTTACGCTACGTGAGATGAGCCACCACAGGCCGGATCAGTTTTTCTGTGGTCTTTCATCTGAAGGAGTGCAGGGATGGATCTGCAGGGAGGGAATACCAAAAGCAAGACAGTGCCCAACTTCTGGCACTTGGTGCTTTGGAGATTTCCTGAGCTAGTGTTTGCATCTAGATCACGTGTTTAATGTCTGCTGATGGGCTGCTCTCGTAATTTGTTATACTGGGGGGGTTGTATCATACTGGGGGCTTCTAGCATAAATGTTTCTTAAGTTATGAAGTCACTGTTTTAGTGATAATAAAGTGTATGAGCTTTGCTTGGCTATTGAAGCTTCTTTGTCAGTCAGTCCTTTTCCCAATTTCTAGTCTTAAATAATATTCTTCACGTCTCTGCCGAACACAGTCCTTTATAAAAAGGAATATTTAGCATATTTCCCTTGATTTTCCCTTATGACATTGTAGACTTGCAGCTTACTGTCTTTTGCTTGTAAGTGCTGTCTGTGTCAATCAACCAGGCCATACTAAGCAACCATCAGCTATCTGGGTACAACACTTGTTTGCTTCATAGCCACCAGACTCTTTCAGAGGCCAAGAAATGTTTTAAGTTGAATGCAGACATCTCATTGAAATGAACATGACGGATGTAGGGTTCTAGATGTGTATTGCTTACATCAAGAAGAAAGTTAAGTTTTCAAACGCATCAAAATGCATCAAACGCCACAAAAACTTTAGTGGGTAAAATACATAAAATCGTTGAGGCAGCAAATGTAAAACATTGTATGATTTGTTTCCTTTTTGTATAGGGTCTGGGACCAAATAATGCTAATTTAAAGCTATTGAGGAGTGAAAGCATATTTGTGTGGAACACTGAAAATTTTGGAACTAAAGTGCATTTTCTTTCTAAGTGAGGGCTGCCTAACAGGACTGTCCTGAAAGTGATTGCCCCAAACCTCAGAGATAGCAAAACAGGACCTCAAAACTGTTGTGAACAAAGTCCTTACTCTGAGCACAAAGAAAGCTTTTTCTTCAAGAATTACACCGCACTTCACTAAGTGACATCTTTGATCTTTGTTTTTCAACTCAGTGACTACTGGACCCAATCTCTGCACAAGGAAAAGGCTATTTATTCTCTTCCCTTTTCCTCTGGGGAAAGTGACTGGAACAAGTAGATTTTTACAGTTGCTGTGATTTACTCTTTAAAGAGTTGGTAAATATGTGCGTGTATACATGTACATAAATACAACAGTTTGTGTGTGTATTTTAGAGCAGGATTTAGGAGCAGGAAAGGGAACAACCTGTGAACTCTCTTACCAGATACAAGGAAAGCATCCTGTCAGTCATTCTCTATGGCTACACAGGGGCAGCAGGACTCCTTTCCCACCTGTACATATGTCAGCTGTTGTTTGCATCCTGTTCACTTGCATACACTCTAGCCTGCTGTGAAAATTGGGCTGTTCCAAATGAGTTTAGCAATTGCAGGCAACCTGGAATGCAACTTCAGCTGCTAATTGAATTGGGGCAGTGATGAATATCAGAGCCCAGAAGACAATACAGCAGCACAAAACCAACCAACCAACCAACCAAAAACCCCCCAAAATTCCAACACACTAGGAACCAATACTTGAAACAAGGCATGATTAAACTGAACAAGCAGATTTTTCACTGGTTTAGACCAAGCTCATGTTGGAGAAGCTAATGAGTCGTTGTAAAGTCAGCCACAAAACATCAGGAGAATGTATTATTTTTCTTACAAAACTACTTCTGAAACTAAAACGATGTCCTAATACCACTAAATTAGGGACTAGAGTGAGCAATTCCACTATATGTTCTAAATTTAAAGGGGGAAAGAAATGAAAAGTATTCCTGAATGTATCTCTATTTTCCTTTTATCCTCAATTTGGATTTTTGTGTGTCATACTCCATGTTTATAGATAATTTTGCTTTTATTGCAGATATGTACCATCTAGCGTACCATTAAGCATTCAAGAAATTGACAGTCATATTGAAAAGTTTAGTTTCTGTACAAGAGATGGCGTTATGCAGGTGAATGATTTCATTTGCGGAATAAGCAAAAAAATGTGCATTTCATTATTATTCATTTGCTAGAGTATTTAAGGGCATCAGTCATGTGTCTACTAGACGCTATAAACTGTCTTTCTGTTAGTGATAATATGATTTAATCTACTGTTCTATAATTAACTTCATAAAGTTTCACTGAAAATTTGATTGTAAATGTGGCCTAATCCAGGAATCCTTACTGGGATGAAACTCTATAAGTCAGCAGAGTTTAGTCTGAGGAACTTTATTAAATAAAGCAGGACACCTGCGTGTGGCTGTATGCACGTATAGTAACAACATTTGGTGTAGAGAGTTCTGTAATGAATGAAAATTACCTTAGTCTTCAATGCTCTTTTCCGTACTCAGTCCTTTCCTCTTTGTACAAGTGTATAAAACCAGTATCACAGACTGCTAGGCCATGGAGATTTCTTCTTCAAAGCTCTCCACAAAGTCGTCTTCTTGCCATCAACTCAGTCACGACCTGTACTCTGCAGCAGGGTGGCAGGTAATAAAAAATTTGCCAAGGAAAAACAAATATGTTTTATTTGGTATCTACTAATTTCCCGGCCTGTTTGCACTTGGCTGCACTGTCTGGCACCATCTTGCTCTATAGAGTAGAGCTGAGAATATGACTCAGCAAATGCAAATGAATGATATGTTTCATTGATTTCTACATTTAATCATGTTTCAGTGACGACAACATATACAGATAGAACAGAATGCTCTCCCTTACCCCTCCTTTCATTAAATTAAGCTGCTGAAGTATTACAAGATAGAGGGAGATGTCTGTAAAGTAACCTGTCTTTTAAATTGCAGGGGAAATGCCTAAGGTTGTTTTTCCTCTCCTTAGCTTCTGTGTCCATCTGGAATAAGGAACATGCAACTTACCCTGGCCTGTCAGGTCATTCAGAAAAAATGCTCTTTCGGCAGCTGTTCAGCCAGCCTCCTTTTGTGCCTTGGTCCAGCCTCTCCATGCCCTGGACGTAAAGGTTAGCAGCATCTTCGTCCTCACATTTCACTAGTAATACTGGGTTTTGTCAGACTTAGCCCAAAGAGGGTATCTGTTAATTCTGCTTATAATCAATTGGATGGCAGTCCTGCGCAACACTTGGAATGGCATCACTGATGACTGCAGGAACTGCAGTGATTGTGTATTAGCATATGACATCAAAATAAATGGTGTCACAGTGATTTATTTAAAGACTATTAGTTTGGTAAATGATGAAGCATGGCTAAAAATATACCTCAAGAGAGGACTGAAAGAGGTTAGAGATTAACTGGATTCAAAAGACATGGGTGAAAACTTACAGCCTGTGGTATGCAGTAAGGCTAGCAATCACAACCTGACCTTGAAATATGTGTTCTTCTGGGATGGTGAAACTATCAGTTCCTGCTGCTTTCATTTGTCCTGTCTTCTGAAAACAGAAGTATGATCAATGCTATTTGCAATGGGAAACATTCCCATCAGCCTGATTCCACGATGTTGGTTCAACAGCTACCTGTCAGGGTCACCGAGCCATTACTGTTCCTCATCTTACATTTGGATTTTTTTGTTTTCCAGCCTGTGCTAAATATATGGTGCTTAGGAGCTGCCCTTGCTCCATACGTGGTAAATTATTGTAGAGTTCTGTGTTGCATCTTCTTACGCAGCTGTTGTGTCTCTTCCAGAGACAGCTGCATTACAGTGGTGAGCTAAGTGGCCTCGCATGCGATTTTGAATTCATAAGCAAACAGAGATTCTTTAGGACTTGTCTTGCCTTCTCTGTGCTTATACTGAGATTTCTTTCCATGTTTCTCAGGACACCCCATCCATCCCCTCTCAGCCCCCTCTTGCCTCCCTGATGCTCCCCATGCTCAGTCCCTTGCTGCCCGGCAGTATCCTCAGCTCATTCCTGTGCATGCCAAGTGCCCATGTTTTGCTGTCTGGCTGGGCAAGAAGCACCGTATTTTGCAGCAGGTTTGTAGCTGTGCCCACTCTGACTGCATGGCTCTCATGCTGGGAGCCCAGCTGGCCACTGCCTCCTGCGAGCTGAGCAAGCCAAGCAACATAGCTGGAGATCAAACTCTCCTTGCTTTTTCCCTGAGCAGAGGGTTCTCCTCACTAGCCGAATACTGATTTTGCAAAACTGGAAGGAGCTTTATACCCTTGAGACCTACCTCTGTTCTTATGTCAAATGTATTTAAAATTAGCCGGAGGGTTCAAAAGGTGCTAGAGATGGGTTGAACCAGCTAAGGGAATAAGGCTAAAACATTTCCTGTGTGACACCAGCTTCTTTCAAAGTTTAAAACTGAAAAAAATAGATGTTATCATGACTTCCTGTTGTCTCATTTTAGGTCAGGTTGAGTTGCAGTGTAGGGAGGTGAGGGGAAGGCATCTCATGCAGCTGTGACTTCCAAGGTTCTGAGCTTAAATTGCCATTTGTAGAGCGGTGTCCTATACACTTTCCTTACACCAGAGGTGAATGTAAAGGAGGTCCTAGGGCCAACACTCACACCCAGAGACTGTCAGCTGCACCAGAACAAACTTTTTTCACCACTGCATGGCTTGCATCCTGGCCCAACATGAGCAGGATGGTGATTCTGCACTGTACAGCTGAGACCCACTGGCCCAAACAAACCAGTATCCTGATGAACCACCAGAAAAAAGTTTAGTGTGGTACCATCATAACCACCTGCTTGCTGCTGAGCAGGGACCCTTCCCACCGCCGAGCTCATGCAACTTTTGGCAGCACATGGGCTGCGTCCCAGGGAGCTGCTGCACCCAGGTGTTGGCAGCTGGATGTCCAGCTGTGCAGCATCCCAGGGCTGGCCATGGTTTAGTTCATCCCAGAGGCCGGTTTCCATTCCCTCTCACAGAGAAGTCTGAGATTCCCCGTCTTCATTTCTAATCAGATCCTGCAGCGCTGACATCCTCAATGGAACTGAGCAACTTCAGTTTCTTTCCCAAATTGAACCTCTGCGCTGTAATATAAAACACTGGTGTTGTGTGTCTCTGCTGATAACCACGAGTAGTCTTACTCTGGAAATAGTTTTTCATCACCTAGTTGAAAAGGATTGATCTTCCAAACATTTGGAGATCCTTTACTATCTAAATGCTGCCACAGAATGGCAGTAACTGTATTTTTCGTTTTCAGATGTCTCCTCTGTAAATCATTTAATGGCTGCTGCATCCATTCTGGATCAGTTTTTGCTGATTTACAGTCAGTGGGTATGAGCTAAATAATCAAACTCGCACACAGAGGACAATTAATACAACCAAGAGAGGCAGTGATAAGGATGTCACTCATCTGTTATTCTACATTAACATGTAAAACTGGAAAAGAAATTATTGTATAACCTGCTTACATAGGAAAGGATGGTGGTTGCAGGATGTGTCTGCACAGAGGGACCCACCAGTGCTGTGGGTGATATGGTTGCCCACCCAACACAGGCCAAGGCCTGTGGCATCTCCCTTCAACCCATGTGAAGGAGAGCTGGTTGCGCGATGCCAAGGGAGCTGTGTGCTCTGCAACACGCGCCACGCTCTGGGTGGTTGAGAGCCAAGACCCATGGGGTGTTTCATGGAGAACACAGGCTTAACCAGCTCGTTCTCGCTGTGCCATAAGCCCTCATGGAGACCAGCCTGTTTGATACTGGTCCAGGACCTTCAGAACAGCACCTCAGTGCCCAGCTCCTCTATGCTGATGTTGTTTATATTTCTCAGGAATGAAGACACTGCTCGTGTCTGCCCATTTACTTCTAAGGCAGTTGCTGACCACTGTTTTTTAAATACATGTTCCATGTTTCCTGTGCTCAGTGAAGCAGGAAGAATTGTTCTCTGGGCAATAAGTCCATTTTCTAGTGCAACAGAGCAAAGGTGTTCTTTGGTAGAGCCACCTGCAAGCTGCCACTAACCCAAGCCAAGCTAGTACTTAGTTAGGAGAAGGATCTCAATGCTCAAAATGTGGCTTTTTTTCCCATTTTGGTCTTTTTCTACTGTGTGCAGAAGACAATAGCTCACCTTGATTTGTAGGGGAATTAGTGTGCTTTTTTGGGTCCCCCGTACTTCAGAGCCCCTGTGCTACATTTGAAATACTACTTCAAGAATGTGGAAAAGTACCACTTGTTCTTGTTTGAAAATTAGGATTATTTTAATATAAATATGCAGAAATTTCTGAGGTTCCTTCATACCAGGAGCCACTGGGACTTAAAAAGGTGGTTTGGGGGGATGAGTGGTTTTTTTTATCTTAGTGGGGAGGCAAACTGATTTTCCAGACAAGTGATCTGGGTATAAAAATATTTGTACATATTTGAAAATGTGAATATCTGGGAAAATTCATGTTCTATTTGCAGCTGATTGAACGTTGAGAACGTCGTCTGATTTATAAATTGGGTACTGCCTCTGAGTCTGCTGCTGCCATGGTTTCCTTATACCTGTGCTCAATGAGAAATGTTGTTTGTTTTTTTTTTCTGTGACTTTCAATGATCACAGTGAGTTATTATATCATAAAGCTGGGGTAAATGAAAGCACTCAGAATTGCAAATCTGCATTGATTTATTAGGAAGAGCTGCCAGCCTTTGTGAGAACAAGCACAGAATTGATATTCATGGTATTTTAGGAAGGAAATGTAAGTCTAACAAGTTGGAGCAGTTTGACAAGTGGAAGAAATTCAGTATCTGGGAGTGAAACAGAGGATCAGCTGCTTCAAGCAACCACACCAGCTACTTCATTTTCTTCTGGTCGTTCTCCAGGTTTACTCTGACCATTAAAAGGTATTTGCTACAGACTGGCCAAGCCCCCTCCACCAGGCAGGGGTTAGTCTGGCGCACGTGCGAATCCCGAGCGCTACCTGCTTTACATTCAGCTGGGCCTCCACCATGAAGAAACACAGTGATGGGCTCTTGATCGTGAGGGTACATTCCCAAACACCTTGTTCCTTGGTGTGAATTGATGGTCTGAATGTTATGGTTGTCTTGCCATACCCTGTCACTGGGACTCCGGCTTCACACCAAGCCCCATGGAAATAACCTGTTAGATGGGATAACTCATAGGGATTTCTAAGCATCAGTGAGTTTACAGTTGAAAACATTGCAAAATTATGACAAATAATAAGTGGGCCAGGATAAGGTCGTTAAATATGACTTTGCTCCTCTTGTAGAACAGAGCTTGGTCTCAGTGCTTGTATGTCCACTTACTAGCTCTGATTTCCCAGCTTTTACATAAAGCACCGCGTACTAACAGTGTACTGGCAAGGCACAGAGCAATTTTTTATATTATTCAGTGCTGATCTGCTGGAAGTTGAGTGCTGAAGACTCTGTGCTAATTGAACTTGTAGTTTGAAGGTACAAATAAAAAGGCATTCAACATGTCCTACCCTGGTGCAACTTGAGGTGCCAGGGGAGGTTTAGTTTGGATATAAGGAAAAAATTCTTCACGGAAAGGGTTGTGAAGCACTGGAACAGGCTGCCCAGGGAAGTGGTGGCATCACCATCCCTGGATGTGGTTAAAAGACATTTAGACAAGGTTCTTAAGGACATGGTTTAGTGCTAGAGTTAGGTTAGGTTATGGTTGGACTTGATGATCCTGAGGGTCTCTTCCAACTGAAACGATTCTATGATTCTATGTCCAGCAGCCTCATGGTTCCTGTTACTACCTTAATGCCAGTGTGAGGAGGTACATTATTTTTTATTTTTTTTAAATTTGTCATCATTTATTTCGCTTGCACTGAAATTAGAAATATATAGACTTGGAGACCATCCCCAGAGCTCATCTCGTCTCTGGTAGTTGACCCGCAAGACCCAGTATATTTGTACCTGATATATATAAGCAATGAGTAAACTGAATGTCACTGAAGAAGCCATGTCTAACCTAGAGACATTATTTGAGTAGTTCAGATGGTGGTTGTCAGTTTTGATTTTGAGAGGTGATTCTTCTCAGCTTCCACACCTTTGCTCCCTTATTAGGCCTCCAGAAGCTTTCGTTTCTATTCAGCTGGAGAAAGGAAGACCCCAAGCTGAGATGCTGAACACTTTCACTCAAAGGAAAGAAGCGCTGGGCAGCACACTGCAGACCCCTGTAAGTACATCAGGAGCCCCCTCAATGTTTTTGAGAGAAACTGTTGGGTTTTGGCATGTAGGCGAAGTGGTAGCTTTGAGTTAGTGTTGTACCTACTCTGTGGTTACTTTAAGGAGGAAGGTAAGCTGGTGGCAGATATAGAAAGCCCGGTGGAGGACGGGAGGCTGGGACATGGCCAGGGTGGGCAGATGGCCAGGTGTGGGGCTGCAGATGGTGGCCCAGCTCCACCAGCAGTGGTGAGAGACTCAAGTGAACCTTCTTCCATGGAGCCATCTCCCCATGGTCTCCCATGGGCACAGCTGCAAGGCTTGTGGTGGAGAGATGCGTGTAAAGCAGCAGCAGCAGTCTGCAGAGGTAAAATCTGGCTGTGGCTATTCTGTTAGACGGAGAATTCTTCTGGACTTTTACATATGGAGCATTCAAGAGTGGTCCTAGCTGGAGATGGACATTATGTGAGAAAGTGCCCTTTAACGAATATTTCTAGCAGGTTTTTTTGTGTGTTGGGTTTTTTGTTTGTTTGTTTGTGTTTTATTTTTTAATTTTAGAAGAAAATGTAAGAGTCATAATAAAATCATAACTGTAAAGATACCATGATGGGTATAAATTTTGCCTTTTGCAAATTCCTTTTTATCCAGTGTCTAAAGGTGAGAACATGGATCCTGTATTAAACTGCTTGTGGTTCTGTATCTTGTGCTGAATACATTACAGGTTAGGCAAGGCCTTTAAGAACTTACGGGGTACTAAAAAGCAAGCTCCTTCTACACAAACCTTTAATGGCTATTCTGATTTTTTAAATAGTCAGCATGAATAATTTAGTTTAAGGTACTCATAAGCTTATTGGCTGCTCAGTAGGCTGTATGTGAGGAAATAACTGCTAGCTGCAGACTGTTTGTGGAAATATTACAAAATCTGTGAACAAAATCACATGAACTAGACTTGAACAAAATCGTTCAGAATTTTTTTACAAGACTGCCTTAACTGTCTACTGGATCTGTCATACTGGTTGAAGTCTTTCTTGATGTTTATCCTCCTTAGAGTTTTGGAATTTCATAGCTGAGATATTTGCAGTACTGTACATAATCTGATAGGGTTTTAAAAATTATATTAATAGAGCATGTTACAAGTGTTTTGATTTTGTTAGATTCATGGTGCATCTAAGTCCCATGTGGTATTAAGAAGAAAACATTGTCTTATTGTAGGATGAAGTTCTGAAACTCAAAAGATACATTATTGTTGAATATTGCCGTAAGTAAGTATACCTGATATAGACAATTACCATACTCCTAATATATGTTTAATATAGATCTAGTGTAGACATTTCCATATAAACACATCATGTTTTAAACATAACTCTAGTTCTGAGGGCATCTTTTTCGTGTGGATAATATGAATTTATGGACTTCCTATTCAGATTATTATGAATATGCCTGTAAGCCATTTTGCAAGCTGAGGAAAATAAGAACCTTTTCAGTGGTTTAGTGGGATAACATTGCAGGCAGTAAATGCTGTGTTGCTGGGTGAGCAGGAAATACTCCGCTTGGTTTCTTTATGAGGAGAAAGGATTGATGATGGGATGCTAAGCAGACACACACAACACCAACACTTTTTCGGTATTTCAGCAGAAATATCAGATGAACATTGTTGACATGTACGATAAATCGTAGTGGAAATAATGTGCAGTCAATCAGAGAATGAGCGAGTGGGATGCACTATCCTGTTAATTCAATCTGGTTTGTAAGACAACTTGGGAGAAACCGAAGGTTCAACGAGTTGGACTTGATTTTATTTTAAAACCCTGTGTTCATATGTCAATGTTCAGTATTTTATAGTTTTTATTCCCAGATAAGTTTATGTTTCTGGGACCTTTGTCTTGCATGCGGTATCATGCAATTGAGCACACATGCCAATAAAGAAAGAAAAACAAATAAGGAAACAGGCTGTTTCTCGTCTACTGTCACTGAGAGACAGACTGCACTTGATATACCGCACTAGACTAGTTCATGTGTTACTTTTCCACTGGAGTGCGTAGCCTGTTATGAAGCCACCCAAGAGCTGTATGTTCCAGACCCACTCTGCCAAAAAACTGGGCAAGAACCTGGCACGTGGCCAGCCTCCAGCTCTGTCTTCTCCTCACATGCCCAGGTGTGCAGAGATGCCCCTGAGCAGCCTGGGCAACAAGCAGGGCAAGGAGCAAGCTGCAAGCAGGGCAACTGTTTCGGTGAGCCGTGTTTTGCAAATGACGTAGGTCTGTGCGGTGCTGCAAATGCAAGCTACCTGTAACCCAGGGACAGCTGATCCAGGGTTCAGGTAAAGCCAGACCCGCGGGTCTGGAGGCAGCGTGCAGGCAGGGGCTGGTGTAGAGCTCCAGCCCAGCTCAGGGATGATGAAATTTGACTTGGGGGTCACACTGCCTAATTCCCAGTCCTGCCATTAACTCAGCGTCTCACTTGGCTCCTTCCTGCTTCTGCTTCCTTATTGTAGTGTAATGTTCCTTATTGTAATGTTACTGCGTTAACTTGCAGATATTTCTAAAGCATTGTGTGATTCTAAAGCATCCTTGTGATCAAAAGCATTAAATCTAAAATTTACCTTGCTTCTTAAATGCCTCAATTTTTATCCCTCTGGTTGTCACAGCACTGAAGAATTGTAGCTTGTAAATTTTGCTGTAGAAGATGCCAAAAATGCCCATACAGAAAGGGAAAAGGCTCAATAAAAGTAGAACTTATCTGGACAGATGACGCCCTGCACAACACTACATATTTTAATTGTACCTTTTAGGCTGAATCTGCGTGTGTTGCAGCACGCCCTGAGAAGTCAACTCACTGGGTACAATAGCCTCAGAAGCCTCCTAGATGATTTCCCTGTCCTTGGAGACAAGTACTTCATAATAGGACTATCTCAAGGAAAAAAAGAGGAGCAAGACTTAAAGAAAAACCTTGCAGCTGATCCCAGGTTTGTATTATCTTTGCAAGTATGTTCCTGGCAGCCAGAGTCCTCAGTCAGTGCATATTACTAAGTAAATATAAATACGTGTTTGTAAGGGAAATGATAGTCTGAAAGTGCCCTGAGCAGTGTGTTCTGCCAGTCTTCAGGTAGTTTTGATGGATGGAGAATGTGCACAGTCAGAGTCTCCTGCAAAAGCTGGCCTACACGGAAGGAAAACTTCAGAAATAGTTTTGCTTCTAATTCTAATGCTGCATGTAAAGAGGAAAAAAAAAAAAAGATAAGCTCATTTTCAGGATGTAAATCCTTTGCGTTAATGGTTAAGCCTAGCTACTGAGGGTTGCTGTTCCCCTTAAATTTAATTTATTTAGGTTTAAATGAAACCTGTTAGTAAGTTGCAGGCATGTGACTTGTTGGAAGTTAGGAAAGGAGAGGAAGAGCACACAACAAGCTAGGGTATGACCCTGTATCATCTGCTCCTTTCAGAGGGACATCTTTTGGCCATGTCGCAAGGGTCTCCTTCCTCAAAACTTGTGGCTAGCAAGGCGAGCCCTTCTCCTGACTCTCTGTAAGCCTCTGGGTTCCTCATGCTAGCACCAGCAGGCAGATGGTGTGAGATGTGAAAGCAGTCACCCAGCACACTGGTTTTGCTCTTGATCATCTTATTCCCCAGCAACAAAGAGGCTTAGCAACAAACGCAGAAAAAAAAATTCATTAGGGTTCAGATAAAAGCTTTAGTTTCAATAACAAAGGTTGAGAGTGCGGCTACAAGCCCAACACACTATAAAACAGGGTTGAAAAAGACACTTGAGAAGCTGATTGTCACCCCTTCCCTGTTATTTATCTGCATGCCAGCTGCAGGCTTGTGAAGCTACACCAGCTTTGGGCTGGCTCTTATCTGGCTGGTAGCTGCTGGGAAGTGACCCCGTTACAGGTCCATCGTTTGAGCCACTTTTCTTCCTTTATCTACCTATTTTTATTGGGTGTTGTCTAAGGCACTGTATTTTGTACTGCTGTCTCAGGTGCCCTGAGAAGCTTTTAAGCTCTATAATATTTTTGCGTATTATCATAAAAACTTGTACACAGGCCATTCACAACACATTCACTCTTAGCTTTAGCAGGAGCCTTCTCTGGATGCAGTAACAGGAGAGATAATAGTAATCCTGGAGCAAAATACTTTAGCAGAATTATGTTTCAAGCTCAAGGTACCCTCTGCCCCTGGTTCTTTCAGTCTGGGGGTTCACGAGTGCCTATCTTCTGACCCGAACTTGTTTGGGAGTTAGGACCGGGAGTGGTTACTTGCTGTGGCAGCTGATCTGGTTGCCACCCTAGTTTATTAGCAAGCACTTTATTTGCACAGAGAAGCTTTCAGCTGCAGAACCTGTACTTCTGCAGTTCGTGCTATGCACTACCTGCTACTCTGGGTGTCATGGGGACGTTGAGCAAAGAATAAAGTCGTGGTGTGTTTCAGGAGTATACATCTTGTGGCAGAGAAAGTCTTGCAGAGCATTGACCCTGTTGGTATATTCATCATTCAGATCAGCAAGTCTCAGCATTGTGCACCCTAATCAGATATTGGCTTGGGCCTCTTGGACCTGTAACTTTTCGACAGCAAGAAAATATTTAAATACTCTATGATACTTTACAGGGTTACACTTCTTCAAAAATGTTAATATAAGCATATTCACTTATAAGCAGACACAGATTGTCCTTTTACACTTCAAAATGAAACAATGAAACATCCTAGAAAATAAGCGTATGTATGCCCTTTTATTTTTTAAATAGCTCTGAATTCTCTGACATTGCCTTTTCTCCTCGCGTGCTTCTACACTTGTCCGTGTCTCTCCAGCAGCTCCTGGCTCAGCCATACTCACTTTCACATTGCTTGCTATACCGCACTGCTTTTCTGGATTGGATATGCAAAGGAAGGCAAGAACAAATCCTCACCTTATGGAGGGAGGCAGATGTGAAGGTGTCTGGGGAGCAACAAGCACGGGGACCGCAGCAGCTCACCCTTCGCACTCACATCGACCTGCCCCTGCGTTTCAGCCCCTCTGCCCTTTTTTTGTCCCTGCTTTATCAGTTATTGCCAGTTAGTATTTCATTTTCTGTTGTTTAACTGAAGCTAAGAAGCACCTTGTAGACAGCGACTGTCAATTAGTTATGATGAAAGCAGAAATTCAGCTTCCATCTTGCCTGCATTTAGAGGCTTATAGGAGGACATTAATTCGATTGCTTTCTTATCTTCTGAACTAATCTCGTTGCCTGCATTTGTGGCTGCCAGGCGCTTGGGGGGCGAACAGGTCCTCCCTTCCCTGTCCCTCCCTCTGAGAAGGAGCTGCAGCTGGGTAGAAGAAACAGTGTATGTGGTGGATGGTGCAGGGGGAAGGTGGCTGGTTACAGTGAAGGAAATACAGGGAGGAAAAAAGATAGGCATGGAGTGAAGAGGGGGAAAAATAGAAAAAATAGCGTGGAATAAAGAAGAAAGTAAAGAAGAGACTCTTGAGGAGGTGCAGAAGAAATGAGAATGGGAATAGCTATAATGAAAAGCTTTCTGCAAATATATATATGTGTTTGATAAGACTGTAGTTCATTAAGGTCAATGGAAAATGTTTGAGAATAGCCCAGTTATCTTTAGATGCCTGTGTCTGACTAGGATGCCCCGATAATCAATAGGTGCTTCAAAGGGATGACCCATTTCAGACTCCTGCTTTGGGATGAGATATGTCCTGGAAGTGCCCCTTTCTCTCTCCAGCAGCTCAAGGGACGTGCTGATATTGTCAGCATCCACATTTGGTTGGATGAACCCCTGTCCTTCCTGATTTTGCTGTCTTTATGTTATATAGAGTCCAGCTGCAGTGGGACAAAGGGAAAGCCCTGAATACATACCCTGAGCCCACCCTTGCTGGCTCACCTGAGCCTTGGCAGTATCCCTTAGAAAAAGGCAGAAGCAGTTGGGTGCAGCAGCAATGTTATCTCACAGAAGACAGCAAAAAATCCCCCCAGCAACTGCCGTCTTAGAAGTAAATGTTAGAAGCAGGAAGAAAGAGGAAAATGTAGGGCTGTGGTTTCTGTGTAGTGGTGCCGTCCTGTTCTTCTCTTCCCCCAGCCTTTTTCTTTGTTCCCAGATTTGGCGCAAGAAACAAGGTCATAGCTTTTAGCCATACCATGTTTTAAAATTACTAGTCACTCTGTGAGCATGACATAGCATCTCTGGGAAGTTTGGGGCATTTTAAGTTGTTTTTTTTTTTACATAAGGCAGGAAACCTGTTTTATTTGGGATTAGACTGTGTTTCAGCTGTTTCTTGGGAGATGGTGCTGTGAATGGTTTGTGTGTTGCTGGGGTAGGCAGCACCTGGCTTATCTGGATGCAGTGGGCTTTCCTTATCATCTTGCTGAAGAAGTCTGGTCCCACATCACAGCAGGGTGACATTGTGTTGGGACTCCTGTGCAAACACAGCTACAGAGAAGCCACCCCGAACGTCCTGTGGTGAGGTGGGGAAGTTCAGCATCTGTGACAGGCTGACCACAGCGCTTGATTGCCGAAATCTGTAAAGACGAAGCACATCTGGAGAGTGTGTGAGCTTCTGCCTTTGGAGGAAACCCTGGTCACCCCATTTGCTCTCTCCCTGCTGGTATCGTTTATGGGCTGTGACGTAAAGCAGAGGGAATGGAGAGTGCGAATACCAATCTCACCCTGAAAAGCGTCACTTCTCTGATTTCCTTAAGTACAGTTTGTGCTTATCATGCTTGTGCAAAAGTCAGTAGGGCACAGCTGGTTAAACAAACCCTGCCCAAATATAATTTCCATGCTTACAATACAGAATATTTAACCTTTCATTACTCCATCCCACCCAAACCAAAGGTCTATTTTTTGCATTCAGCATTGCCTGTTGTGTTTTTTTTTTTTAAAGACAAAAGGAAAAAAAAATGGTTAAAAACCCTGCAAAACTGACTTCAGAAAGAGCTGAACTTAATCTCCAAGCTGAATTTACATCTTTTATTTCAGAATGTACTAGCTGCATATTGTACTTCACCTTCATATATGTGAAGACAAGAAATGGCACATTGTATATAAAAACAGGAAAATACGTTAATTTTGTAATAAATGTTGCATTTTCATATCTTGTGGCAAAAAAGCATGGGCTGCCTACTAGTAATTGGATATCATATTTTAAAATAATGATGCAGATTTTTAATGCCTGTCTGCCGCTTTGCCCTGCCTGTCTCCTGTTCTAGCCAGAAAAAGCATGTTCCCGGGGCAAAAGACCCTGAATGCCCTCAGCACAGCAGTTCAAGTCCCTGCTTTATAAATCAGATGCTTTAAGAAAGTTTCTTTCAATTTTCTCTCAAATTCAGCAGGTGTTGAAGGTCAGACCTTTACCTCATATTCTATACATCAAAGCTAAATCATGTTATGTCCAAAATAGACTTGCTCCAAATCTTAGAGGTGAATCCTCTGCTCAAGTAACAATTTTATGAAACTTTTAAAAAACGTATTTCTGGGAAGTGACAGGCAGGAAAGAGCCTCAAAATAATAATAATTAAAAAGCCTCTAAACACCTCTCACTTTTTTGCTATAATTCAGATCCTTCCATCCTCGATCACACTCTTTGCTGTCTTCAGGTAGACTCACCTTCCTTAACTTGTGGTTCAACCCTCACCCTACTGAAGTGCTGATCATGTTCAAAAAGTTTCCAGAGAAGGTATTTCCTAACACTAAAAGAGATTTTGTTCTGGGCAGTAGGCCATGCACATCTTTTCATGTGCGTTACAATTTTGCTTGTTACTGGAGACACGGAAATAAATGTGAGTCGTTTTAATCTGGCTGCAGCTAGTATGTGCCAGTGATGAAGAGCATTGACAAAGAGTGCCTGCCAGGAAGGAGAGAGCTTTGGTCCTCTGGGTTTAGCAGCAGAAACAACAGAAAAGGGAAGGAAGGATCCTTTAGTTAAATACCTAAGGATCTTTAAAGATCAAAAGTAATTAAACCAAATCCCAGCCATGCTGTGTTGCCTTTTCCTGCTTGTGAGAGTCTTCCCCATCCTACCACTTTATCAAATCTTGTCCCTGTCCCTGCATACACAGAAGCAATAGGCCGGGACCTTTATGTCCTCTGACTTATTTCTGCTGAACCCAGGAGGAGAGGGGACAGAAGGGAGGAGGAAGCTGTGCTAGCCCTGATAGGGCAGGAGCTGGAGAAGGTGCAGGGCAGGGGGAAGGTGGTTTGGCCGTGTCTGTCTACTTGGATAGATATAAACCCTCAAAAAAGTGGTCATAACAGACACTGGGGACGCAGTTTCTAAACCAGAAGCTGTGACACCAGATGGGACAGTGACAGCTGGGAGTGGTATCCCGAGCCCGAACAAAACCCAGTGCTTGACATTGCTCTGGGAGCCCCAGCACTCTCCCAGAGTCTTGTTTGGTGGCCGAGAGTGGTCATGGCCAGGGAAGCAAAAATATTTGCTACTTTGGAGTATTTGCTTAGTGACAATAATGTGAATGGGGTTTTCTGTGCACTCATCTTATCTGCAGGCTGCTCTCAGAGCTCTCCACCTAAGTCTAGGAATTGTTGCTGCATTTCATGATGTGGTTTTGTATCTCCTGGCTTTTGCTCAATTAGGAAATTCCCCAAACTGATTTTGTGCCTTAAACCCAGAGTCTCTAACTCAAGACTGGGGAGGGACTGACAGGAATGTTAAGTAACAAATAATGCGTGCTTAAGGTAGATGGTGCCATGTGCAAAAGAGTGTGAAATGCTGATGGTGAGAAAGGGACAAAAGGAGCACGAAGATGAGATCAACATCAACTGAAGAATAAAGTCAAGATGGAATTCCAGCCTTATTTTTAATTTCTCTTGCTCCATTTTACTGAAGGAAGACCGTTGTGTTTCAGGTGCATGCCTACAGCATCACAGATCTGTCGCACTATCACTGAAAAGCAGCATACCCACCAGGCTCATAAGGCCTGCTCCAGCAGAGAACAGAAAACATGATCCAAAAATTGCTCTTCTGCCTCTAGCAAGTGTCTGCTAAGCCGTCTGGTCAGCCCATGGTATGTTTGTCTTTAACAGCAAATTAAAAATTGATGGCTAAACTGAGGAAGTGTGATGGCTAAACTGAGGAAGTGTGGACTGGACGATCAGGTAGTGAGGTGGACTGCAAACTGGCTGAATGAGAGAAGCCAGAGAGTCGTAGTCAATGGGACGGAGTCCAGTTGGAGGCCGGTCACTAGTGGAGTGCCTCAAGGATCGGTACTGGGGCCAATACTATTCAATATATTCATTAATGATTTAGATGAGGGAATGGAGTGTACTATCAGCAAGTTTGCTGATGATACTAAACTGGGAGGAGCGGCTGACACGCCAGAGGGCTGTGCTGCCATCCAGCGAGACCTGGACAGGCTGGAGAGTTGGGCAGGGAATAATCTGATGAAATACAACAAGGGAAAGTGTAGGGTCCTGCATCTGGGCAGGAACAACCCCAGGTTCCAGTATAGGTTGGGGAGCGACGTGTTAGAAAGCAGTGTAGAGGAAAGGGACCTGGGGGTCCTGGTGGACAGCAGGATGACCATGAGCCAGCACTGTGCTCTTGTGGCCAAGAAGGCCAATGGCATCCTGGGGTGTATTAGAAGGGGGGTAGTTAGTAGATCGAGAGAGGTCCTCCTTCCCCTCTACTCTGCCCTGGTGAGACCACATCTGGAATATTGTGTCCAGTTCTGGGCCCCTCAGTTCAAGAAGGACAGGGA
This sequence comes from Pampusana beccarii, assembly GCA_013399365.1. Taxonomy (NCBI): domain Eukaryota; kingdom Metazoa; phylum Chordata; class Aves; order Columbiformes; family Columbidae; genus Pampusana; species Pampusana beccarii. The sequence goes on along the minus strand of VWYH01003553.1, from coordinate 189,443 downwards.
ACTGCTGGAGAGAGTCCAGCGTAGGGCAACTAAGATGATTAAGGGAGTGGAGCATCTCCCTTATGAGGAAAGGCTGAGGGAGCTGGGTCTCTTTAGTTTGGAGAAGAGGAGACTGAGGGGTGACCTTATTAGTGTTTATAAATATATAAAGGGGGAGTGTCACGAGGATGGAGCCAGGCTCTTCTCGGTGGCAAACAATGATAGGACAAGGGGTAATGGGTTCAAGCTGGAACACAAGAGGTTCCACTTAAATTTGAGAAGAAACTTCTTCTCAGTGAGGGTGACAGAGCACTGGAACAGGCTGCCCAGGGAGGTTGTGGAGTCTCCTTCTCTGGAGACATTCAAAACCCGCCTGGACACCTTCCTGTGTAACCTCATCTAGGTGTCCTGCTTCAGCAGGGGGATTGGACTAGATGATCTTTTGAGGTCCCTTCCAATCCCTAACATTCTGTGATTCTGTGAAAAAAGGTGAGCTTGGGTTCCTCGAAGTGAATCTGTCACGTGATTCTCTTTCCAAAGGGTGAAACAGTTGAGCTGTGTGTCATCCTGCATGAACATGTATTTGTGCAGAAATACTGCTGGTTTCCCTAATAGCTTTGACCTGTGGCCCGGGAGTGGGATTTATCTGCCTGTCCTTTAGTGGTGAGCAGTGAGGTGTGTAGCTGCTGCTATCTAGCCACCAGTGAGGCACCTCTGCTGGACACCATTGCACAGACACCTTCAGAGGAGCTGCTTGTCCCAAGCTAAAATGTGTTCAGAGTGAGTGGGGTGAAACTGAAGTCACGTGAGATAATCCTGTCCCAAGGGCTGAAGTGCTCTTGGCATTTGGCTTTTCGGCCACTGGATTTCCCGCAGTACAGTGAGCTGGAGTTTGGAAACACGGCACGTCCTGCGAACCCCTCCTCTGCGCCGTGTGTGCTGCATGGCTGGACTGTTTTCATGCCACCGAGAAATGCCTGTGTTTATACATAAGTACGCTTGGTGCTGCTCAGATGCAACTCAGGAGTAGAAACTTTGCCTGCAGAGCTTCCCTTCTGTCCGGGTGTCTTTTGAAAAAATGAAAAACTGATTATGGCAATTGGGTAAAAATATTAAATTCTTCAAGAACTGGGAAAAATATATAAAAGACTAGCTTCATCTTTTAATGCCTCCAGGTTTGTCGCATTATCCCTTATGTATTTTTCTTTTTATGTGAGTAAGATTTTTATTATCAGTTCTGAATTTGTCTTCTTGAAATGTAATTTTGGAAGGGAAGAAAGAACTCAGTGAATCATAAATACTTGTTACAGCTTTTATTTTAATACTGTGCTCGTGACTGTTTGATTTTGAAGTGGGTTTATTTTCACTAACAAAAAGCACTGCCTGTTCTGCGATGTGCACTTATTGTACCATCAAGTACATATTAGTAACTTCATTTGTGCATGGCTGAGAAAGCTCATGTAAATTAGCACGTTTAATGAGCTTTGAAACAATCAAGAAGACTGAGCTCAGTGATCAGTGAGAAACCACATAACCAGATGTAGGAGGAATATTATGTGCAATGTATTTCAATTTCAGACACATCCAATGCGTGCCACCCTGTTAAAACAGAAAATATGGACAATGATGGAGTCCTCAGCACTCTGCTGTCTCTATAACACATTTGGTACAGACAATTTAACTCCACTGCTCCTGGCCAAGAGATCTTTTTTTTGTCGAGGAATAATTTCCCTCTCCCCCAATGAGACCATTTAACTTCCTTGAATGACGGCAGCCCCTGCAGCCTGACAGGGAGAACATTGGGTTTCTACAGCAGGTGCACCCAAGTTAAATCACTTCTGTGGTGGCCCTGTCTTGGGAGACAGTTGAGCCCCGTGCACACATTGCATATGAACACCAAGTAAGAGCAGGTGCTCTTGTAAGGGTAATTACTTGCAGAGACTCGCTGCTTTGAGAAGTTTTTTGCTAGGCTTAAAGAGAATAAAAAAAACTTCAGAGCCTCAGCAGGAAAATAATCATTAGTTTGCAGAACTGAGCCCCCGAAGTATTTTATTAAAAACATTTGGAAATGTTGTCCCTATCATTTCTTATCAGGTAGTAATTAGCTTAGGTCTTTGGTATGTAAAGCAAAATGTCATCTCAGGAACTGATTCTGCTTCTGTCTGATAAATCTAATTTCAATATGATAATCAGTAAGATATACCATAGTCCTTGTTAGCATTTTATAAAAATTAACTTTTTAATGGTAAAATAACCATTCTTTTGAGATGCTTGTAACTTGTCATTCCTACGCCTTTTCCTTCCTGACCTCACTACATCCTCATAATTTTCCACCTGCCACAATCTCTTTTCCTAAAGCCTGGTTTTGTAACATTGAGGGGGATGTAAACACATTCTTCTGCCCTCAAGGGAGGGAGGAAAAATGGAGAGAGTCCTGAAGTACAAAACTCCTGGAGGGAAAACGAGTTTACAGAACTGAGATATTTTTACATGTATTTCCTGATACCTTAACTGATAAACTTACTGTTCTTAGGACTCCAGGGACTGAACTTCAAGACATACAGAAAATGATTGGCAGCCTGCAGAATCCACTGGATCCCGCGAAGTAGCCCAGCTGGTAGCTGTTCACAGAGAAGTGATCTTTCTACAGTTTGATGCAGCAATCAGGCACTGGCTACGGTAAGAATTACAGCCTGTTAAGGATGGGACTGGCACCCTTTTTATAAAGAGGGTGGTTTTTCTCTTCACAAAGAAAGAAAAAAATGTAGGAAAGATTAATTTACATTTTGTCCATGGTATCTGAACCAAGATCATGAAATTTGCCCTGTAAGTGTAGAAATTTTTATTTTACTAAAAGTGCCAATTTTTGTTTAACTAAAAGTGGTGAGAGTCCTTACATGCTTCATTGAGGGATCTCGACACACCATGTCTGAGCACAGCTGTCCTATTTTCTGAGCATTATATCACCTTTATGTTGTGATTCATAGTTTACTAAATCAGGCAGGTTGGTAGCTGCTACAGAGGTAGACTTACGAGTTAATCTTTTTGTTTTGCTGTGGGATCTGCATTCGATTCTGTTATTTCCTCTATCAAAGAGTGCCTAATAAGCAGGTCCAGGACTTACCTACTTATACTAAGATCTAGGTTTACCCTCCTGTAAAATGTTGTTATGTACCCCATTACAGAAACCCAACTACGATATACTTTTCAGGTCTTTCTGAAAAGTACCTGTCTTCCTTTTTTCCTCCCTGCTTTCCTCCCGTATGTTGTCTGTCAATAATGGTCACAGAGAGGTTTGATTGTACTCAAAAGCATAACCTTGGCAGAACCTAAACAAGGGCAGGCTGTGCAAAACTAAAGGACATTTCAGCTCTCCTCCCCTCTGTATGTGCCACGTGGTGGCATGATGCAAGACCAGATTTGTAGGGGCAGGAAGGTCAGGGAGTCTACCAGAAGAGAAACAACTCCTGGACTTGGTTTTGAGTAACACACAGGACCGAGTTCAAAATGCTTCAGTGAGAAAGCTGTTCTCTAAGAGCAGCCATGATGTGCTGGCATAAAACATCCACGAAGGAACAGTGAAAGCCAACTAAATGTCACCATAGCTGAGCTCAGCATCAAAATGGGAAACTAGATAAAAATGAGAGTACTTGCTGAAATAAACCTAGAAGGATTAGCTAGGGGAGTTAAATCCTTGCAGATGGCATGCAGACTCTTTGGGGACATAACTGGAGGCACTCAAGGAATCCACACTGCATGTGAAGAAAGACTTAAGAAAGGCTAAGATGTTGCTGGCATAGCTAAACAGCAGGATTGAACATTTTATTAAGGCAAGAAGGCATCCTTCAAAAAGCTGAACTTTCGTTCAAATGAAGAAAATAGAAAGGACTGTAAAATGTGACAGGATAAATACGAAACAATTCAAGACAGCCCAGTGAGGTTTTTGAGGCACAACTTTGCCGAAGGCATCAAGACTGATAATAAATCTTGTTTCAAATACACCAGGAGCAGAAAACCTGCCAGAAAGTCTGAAGGGTCAGTAGGCGATCAAGAGTGTTCAGTGAAGATAAGCCAACAGCACACACCTCAACAAGTGATTTGTTTGTTTCTTCATGCCTTGTGGAAGAGCTTGAGGAGATCACACACCAAAACCTTTCTTTATGGGATTGGTATCAGAGGAGCTGCTGCAAATGGAAGTGTTGCCAGGGAAAGTTAAGGGGCAAGCGGACTGAAATGGAGATGAACAAGTTGCCAAGATCAGACAATACTAAAGAATTCTGAAAAAACTCAAGGACTGTTTTTTTAAAAAAGAAGCCAAATTACTAGCTATGATGTGTAGCTTCTTGCTTAACACTGGCCTGATATCCAAAGACTGGAAGTGGCTTGATGTGTTGCCAGTTTGTAAAAAAGGATTGCAAGGGTGATCTGGCTAATCACAGACTGATAAACCCAATACCCATAGTGTTCAAATTAGCAGAAACTGTAATGAAGTGGAGATACGGCCAAATACGATGTATTTGTGAAGAGTCAATGCTGCTTTTGGAAAGTGAAGTCACACCTTATAAACATATTGGGGTTCTCTGAAGGTGTTAACAACCGTAGATGAGGGGTTGATACAGTTCATTTGGATTTCCTGAAAGCTTTAATAACTGCAACAGAGGCTCTCAAGGAGTCTAAGCAGCCACTGGATACGTGAGGAGATGGTCACATTTGTAAATAATTAGTTGAGATTAAGGAAAGAGAAGTCTGTAAATGGGCAACTTTTGCAGTGGATAAGGGAGGGCACCAGTGGCTTCACATAGGAGTTTAAGCTTTCTCCTGGGTTGCTCAGGTGCTTACAGATGACCTTGAAAAGGGACTGAAGCTGAGGTGATACAGTGTGTACGTGATAACATGATACCCAGGATACCAAGGGTAAGGGCTGGCTGGAGACGGACCTTACGAAACAGAGTGACTGCAAAATAAAACAGCAGGTGGAGTTCAGTGTGTCAGTAAAATGATGCATCTTGGGGAAAAAAATAAAAATCCCAGTGTATAAAATGACATCCTCTGACTTGGCCATTACCATGCAGCAATGAAATCTCAGAGTTACAACAGATAATTCTGTCAAAATTTCAGCTCAATTGCAATCCTAAAACAAACAAAAAAATGTTTTCCTTTAGGAAACCAAAAATAAGAACACCACTACATCGCTGAATAAATCTGTGTTGATGAGCCTACGTAGTTCTGATCCCCACCTGAGAAAGGACAGAGAACTCTGAAAGGTTTCCAAAGGAGCCACATGGATGATGAAAGCTTGTTGGGTTGAACAAGTAGTACAGCTGGGGGACGGCTCTGTGAAACCATCAGTCAGAGGCAGGGGACAAACAAGGTGTGTCTGCTCACGGTGTTTTCCAGTGTAAGGTGCATCCCAGGTGAACAGCAGGTAGCTGGGTCTGAATGAAAAAGGAAAAAGGCAGTTCTTGCACATGGCTTGTAATTAGGCTGTGGGATTTCTTGCTGCAGTACGCGGTGGGTGGTAAAAGTTCACAGGACTCGGAGACTGCACAGGCCTGTGGAAGACAAATCTACCAGGTGTTATTAAATAAACATTTACCAATCACCTCTGGCCTGAGGTACAAATTCTTGGAGGCCGTGAGGATATCTGTAGGAAATATCAGCATATGATTGCTCTGGAGATTTTTGAAATCTCATGAATCCACTTTTGATCACTGGCAGACGGGACTCTAAGCTGGATGGGCCTTTGCTCTGAGCCAGCATGATCGCTCTTGTGCTGTCCAGTGGAGTTGTGATTGTACGTATCTGTAGACTAAAGATTTTTCTAGAAACGCACAAGAAGATAAAACTACCTTGTGCTTTTATTTCTATTTTTTCCAGATTAAAATACTATAGAGGTGACTGGTTAGGGAAACCTTTTCCTTGGATAAGGAATTGTGTTAACAGGAAGCAAGAAGAAATGCAGTATTTCAGATGCTTCATCTTTCTTGTTCCTTATTGCCAGTGCAATTATTTTCCATCTTCTCCACACCGGGGCTTACAGTGTGACACTAAATCACATTTAATCTCTTAGGAACTTCTCTGGCAAGTTTGATCCCGGAAGCTGTTATTTGTCCCTGTAATTCCTTTGTTAGTCCTGCAACTGATACAAACTGCGGGTCATTTTTAAAAGCACCTGACAAAAACAAAATTAAAAGTTCCTTGTCTTAGAGTTGCCATTCAAAGGAGGATATGCAGCTACAGAAAGACTTGCAGTCTAGAATATTCCTTATATTGCAAGTGCCAGTTCATCCAGGGCTCTTTGTTTTAAAAGCATGTGAATGAAGTACAGGAGAACTGAATGCGACAAAGAGGCTGCAATGAAATGACAAAGTCATGTCAAAGCTCGGTTGGCTAATGTATTTACGTGATGCAGAGAGGGTAGTAAAAGGCAGCTTTGTGTGTGTGATCGCACAGCACAACGCAATGCAAGCGTGAGGAGCCAGCTGGGTCCCAGAAGCACCCCTATACCCCTGTGCCGGAGCAGCACGGTGCTGGTGGGGCAGCTCCTGCTGCTCAGACGGGCTCTGGTGTGTCTGCATGGCACAGCATCTGCTCTGTGAGACAGGCGGCACTTGCCAGGTGAGATCAGGGCTCAAGAAAATCAGTGGGCGGTGTTGTTGCTAAACCCAGCTCTGGACTCCAGGTATCCAATAACTTAGGTTCCAAAGCTTCAAGAGCACTCTTTAAAACTTCGAAAAACTTCAATGGCTCTCCCACTTTGTATCAGAAATTATCCTAATATCAGGAATAGGAAGTAGTAGAGCTCATGAATTACTATCCAGTGCATCAGCTACCCAGCCATCCCTCTCCATTACTCCATTAGCACAGGCACAAGTTTTGCTGTAAATGTCCCCAGTCAGATGCACTTTCACTTGTACATTTACATGATTAACATTTGTGTCTATTTGTTTTAATTATCATATCTGCCGCTATCCCTATCACTCACTACAACGTTGGGTTATGATGAGGAGCAGGTAATTTTGTTATAGACCATTTGGAGAATTTTGAAGCCGTCTTCTTTTTAATACGAACACTTTGGTTCCTTTACAGAGAGACATTTTTGTCCTCAGGGAATGTTTCAGCCTACCAGAGTGTTACAGATAGGATATACCACGGGCTGCCTCCATTGAGTAACTGTGATTCAGGGTGCATTTGCTTCACAGCTAAGGCTCCCTCAGCTTCTGGATCCTCACAGTTGCAGGGTGAGTAAAGTGTACCCTTCCCTTGTTGGCACTGAGCTCTTTGGAGAACAAAACCCTCTGTGCTTCTTGCTGTTGTGCTTAGAACTTAAACACTAGTAGCTAATTAAAAAAAAAAATCCCATGAACACAGCTTATTAACTTGATTCACCATTAGGAATTCCAGAAAACATTCTCTATAGAAATGAGTAATAAAAATTTGAGGTGGAATATAATCATACTGATGTCACCAAAATGGAATTCTTCTGTATGACAGATGTTGGTGTTTCTACTTTCAGTTTCTACCTTCAGTTACTCTTCTGAGCTCTCTTATTACCTGTCAGGAGTTTTGATTGCCCAAGGTGTCTGCCATGGTTGCATGCAAGATATTTAGATCTAGTAGTTTTATTAGCTATAGTATCACACCAAGTTACATAATGCCAAATCATATACCTATGTGCTCAAGAGGCACCTTGAATGACACTGGCAAAAAAAAGCTGGTGTCGTGTTAGGGAAAGTAAAGATGACTCTTTCCTGTGAATTTAGTATGTTCCACAGTAACAGGCAGTTTTAAATAATCTAACTTCATGTCTCCTCATTTTAATGCCCTCCTGTTAATTATCCAATATCAGATAATATTGTTTCACCTTCAGTAATGCCTTTCCCAAACAATGAGTTACAGGAATGCAATTTTCTGCCACCCCTGCCTTGATTTAGGTGACAATGACACATAGAACCTCCTTAGCATAACTCAGAAACAGCATTTGTATTGGCATGCAAAATCTGGACATCTTTGATGAATAAGATGTCCCGATGCCTCTGAGATAGGACCAGCAATTTGACAGTAGGTAGGTAAGATTGACAGATTGACAGTAAGTAGGTAAGGGCATGGGACCTATTCTGTGGATGCAGAAGTAGCTCGGTATCTTGGTAGGAAATATATTCCAGAATTAATCTTATTGCTTCTTTCTCAAGGAGTGATAATAGATGCTTCTTTCTTTCTTTCTAATACATGGCTTACTTTCAAAGTCAGAGCAGAGTGTATCACCTATCAAATAGCAGCTTGGCCTCTGAGTTGCCTTTTCCTGATCAGATTAGATGGTACTCTCATAACTAATTGACCATTGTTCTTATTTATGAACAGTCATCTCTATTCTTTTAGACACTCATGCACTTCCCTTGGAGGACATTCCTAATGGATGGAGGATTGTTTCCAGTCACTATCAACAACACAATTAATATAAATTACAACATGCAGGTACAGTGAGACAGCAGCCTTGTGCTTATGTCCAAAGACATAAAAACAAGATGAATCTGTGATGCAAGAGGAAAACAAACTAATACTATCCCGTTCCCTGTCTGTTTTTTAAAGAACAGAAGTGAACAAAAGAACATCGCCCCCTTTTCTGTCCAAAAGCCCATTTTATCATTTACTTCACATTTGATCTTTTGTCAAGCAGAACAGAGCATTTTTACTGACAATGAACCTATACTTATCATTTTCCCAACATGCTAGAACTAGAGAATCAAATAATTTCTATGCATGGGCATATGTGTTTTAGGACCATGGTGCTAAAAGCTTGAAATCCGTTTGTGTTTATAACACCAAAAAGCCCTGTGCAGACAGTTACCCGAGATCTGCTATCACTCTGCCTTCCTCTCCAGCCGTGCCTGTGCAGCCTGGGTGACGCAGACCCAAGAGTTGCCCATGGGCAGCTGCTGGTGATGCAGTTTCTCATGGAGGTTGTACTGCAGAACAGCTACAGCTCTGCTGTGGAAGGTCATGCCGACTGTCCAGCCTCGTTAGCTACAAGCAAGCAGGCGCCTCTGACAACAGTTTGGGACTGTACAGCTTTTCTGTAGGACTCCTGTTAGTTTTTGCAACTGAATCTCTGTGAACATAAGTGGCCTAGATCTGACGTAGTGAGTGATAACCTCACCTACTCCTGGCCATCTGGTAAGAAGCAAAGGGAACAGTGTTGTCTCCTATAAATCCTGAGTGCTGTTGAGAGGTGAGTGGTGCCCAACAATAGGGTGAGGGGCAATGGGCACAGACTGAAGCACAGGAGGTTCCACCTAAACATGAGGATAAACTTCTTTACTTGGAGGGTCCCAGAGCACTAGAATGGGCTGCCCAAAGAGGTTGTGGAGTCTCCTTCTCTGGAGACATTCAAAACCCACCTGGACACCTTCCTGTGTGATCTGCTCTAGTTGAACCTGCTTTAGCAGGTGGGTTGGACTAGATGATCTCCAGAGGTCCCTTCCAACCCCAACCATTCTGTGATCTGTGATTCTGTGAGAGAAGCCCTAGTGACAGATGCCCCTAGAGGGCCTGTTGGTATCTCCAGACTTCTGGAGAAAACAGAGTGTGTCCTGACTTCTCCCTGTGCCCCACCGAAGGTCCAGCTCTTTTTTTATCAAAGCTACTCGTGCAAATGGGAAAGGAACAGCCCGGCCATGGTCTAACCCCAAATCTAGTCAGGGAGAGGCAAGGTACTTCCAGGCTGTACTTCCCCAAGTACTTGCGCTGTGGACGTGGATATGAGGAATGGTTGCTGAGGGCACCTAAATCCTGACAGAAACTACACAAAAATTTGGTTCAAGGCATGGGGAGGGAGTCAAATTGTTCGTGATGCAAAACAGATACACTGATTGATTCATAAGGTAAAATGAGTGGAAAGGACAAATCTAGTTATTTTAAGGTCTGCTTCCTTCAAAATCTGACCTAAGAGTTTGATTTCTGTAACACGAATTTTAGTAGAGACCAAGGAGGGAGTGATGCTTTTGAAGCGATTCACTTGAGGAAAGCAGCAATAAAACAAAAGATTAAACTCCTGTACAATTTTATCCCCATCTCTGCTGTATGTGAGTACTCAATGCAATCAAAAAGTGGCCCCTTTTTTCCAGTACTGTGCTCTGATGGACACTGACATAAGGCAAATTGTGATTGTGCAATAGCCTGTCACATGTCTCGTCTCACTGTATATTTCATGAGATACTATTAAGCAAAGAAAATCATGTGAAAAGCTTGTCATAACTTTTTGAGGCCAGGATCTTCAGGGTCTCTTCCAACTAAAATGATTCTATGAGTCCATTATTTCCCTGTGATTTCCAACAGAATTTGGCAGAAATGGTTGATTCAAGTGCTAACTGGTTGCAGAACAGCAAAAAGATGTACAAACTTTTGCTCAGGCATCATGATCTGGTCATACCACTTAACTTGTTGAGATCTTTTCTGATACTGTGGAAGCAACTAGAAATATTAAAGGCTGAATGGGGCCGGCTCAAGCTGAGAACCGAGGATATCAATACAGTTCATCTCTACAAAGAGTTCTGTGAGCAACAGGGTTAAGTTACCTTGGATGCAAGGAGAGTCCAGAGTGACTGAAAAGATGAAAAATGAGACAAGTCTCTGCTTTCTCCATCCATTTTCCTCCTTGTTAGAGAACTTTGTCCATTCACTAACATCCTGTCCCCCTCTTTCACTACCTTTTTTTTTTGTTAATTTCCACCTTTCTTTTGCTTATAATTAACCTAGTACTTTTGCTTTTCTCTGAGGGCTTGAGAGCTACCTTTTGTTTCTTTGTTTCAGTACAGTTGTTTTTTCCCCTCTTTCAACATCTATTCAGCCTGTTTGCTGATGATGTTTTCCAAGTGCATTCTTCTCAGTCGTGTGACCTGCCTCTGTATTTCAGGCTCCATAAACAACGTTAATACAGTACTTGAATAAATGGAATTTTTGGAAGCCTGTTAGATGAATTGTAGCAGAATTCTTCCTAACCCTCCTACTTGGCTCAACTTTGAGCAGTCAAGAATAGAAAACTGGAAGATTTCCATCAGAGAGGGCATTCTGAAAGCAGAAAATGGAACATCACTTTTTAAAAAACTTTGTCCCCAGAAACCACAAGAAAGGAAGTGAAAGAGCAAGATGATGCAGTAAGGGTGAAATCCATGCATGATGGCACTGGAAAAGTCATGCAACAGAGCAGGGAGGAAGCAATGCTTAGTCGGCCTGTCCCTACAAGTCCGAGGCATTTCAGATTGACAAATCTGAATCCATCACAGCAAATCTGTGTGTGTGTGAAGAGCTGGCAGCAGACTTGCTCCATTCTGGTCTCCACGTATCTGCATACCAGTGTTACCTCCCGTGCATTAACACCAGATTGGAGGGGGCACAGTCCAATGCTGGGGTCCCACTGACTTTGCCTCATTTATAAACTCTGCCGAGGGAGCAGCTCCAGGACAGCTCAGGACTGGGTTGCAGGAGGGCTGGAAGTCAGGGGTACAAGCGCTCCATGCAGAGCAAGCAATGGCTTGTGCTTCCACCATGGGGCTGGGCAGCTGCAGGAGATCTCCGGCCTCAGCATCTCCCAGCCCTTCTGCACCCAGAGCTCCCTTGTGGTGATGCCTAAGGTCAGGCTTAGCAGTTATTGCCTCTGGGAGGAGAGGTGAGCTCCCTGCCCTGGCTTTGCTTACACTGAGACTTTGAGCAGGAGGAGATTCTGTAGCAGCACCTGTAACAGCTCTTTCATAGCAGGAGATCTGCCTGAAGTAAGGATGGGACTGTTTTAAAACACCTGGGGCTTACTGTACCCCAAAATCCCACTGTGTTTCCCTCCTCCATGTCTCCACCCTTCTCCTTCCACAGATAAGAGCTCCCTAATTCCCTCTCTGAGCTCTGTGCTAACCTTTGTGTCATGGCATCAAGGGTTTAAAAGGCAGCGTGATTAAATCAATAAAATGTAATGAGGTATATATGCCTTGCTAATGGGTCCTCTGCTTCTAAGAGTGAAGTTCCTTGGCACTTAGCACTCAGAGGCACTTAGGAAACCCATGATCAGACACTAAGGAGAGCAATAGGAGGAGGTGGAGGGACTTTCTTGATCTATTTGAATTACAGTGATAGACAGGTTCCTACTGGTGACCAGATTTCCCTGCTTTATCCGGTTGTTCCCTTGTTCCTTCCCCTTGGTTTTAGTTTCATATTATTACAAACTTGGAGAAATTACTGACCTTTGCAATACGGCAGGACAAGTGAAGAAGAGGCTGTCCTGTCCTGCTTGTAGGTAGAGTGCAGCTAACCCAGTGCTCTGAGACTTAGTCACTCTCTGCATGGGTTAGGAACAGGGGCAGGGGAAGAAAAAATAAAGTTAAGGTCCAAGGTCAGTAAATGCAAACGCAGTAATTTTGAGATAGAATGTGTGAAATACCCATGTCTTGGTGATTCTAGTGTGGATATCCTGCACCTGGCCATGCAAGCCATAGTCAGACAAACGGGCACAGAGGAGGAGTTTGGAGAGCCTATTTCAACCACTCAGCAGATACTTCCCCCCAGAGGAGTGTCAGAAATCAAAATGAAAGTGTACCAGGTAAGGGGAGGATTATTTCATGGGGTGTTACTGGGGACCACACAGCATCACGTTTTCCTGCCATTTCTGAAAAGTGAAGTCCAGCAGGGGCCCGTGGGGGCTGTCATGGGGGAACTTGGGGCAGATGTGGATGACCTGAGAGGCTTTGCAATGGCACCTCTGCTGTGTGGAGCCAGGTGTGGGTCCTGGGGGAGCCCAAAGCAACAGGGGAACCCGCCTCTATCCAGAGTATCCGTGGCACAGCACTAGGCACACAGTCACCCTCAAATGATATTGAGCTTGATACCGTATCTCAAAGTACTGTATTTTAGAGAAGAATGGAAAGAGAATCGCTTTGGTTTAATCTGCTGGTTTTTGCTAGTTGGCAAGTTGCTTTACAAGCATTATAGAGATTTAGTGAGAGCTAAGTGTTAAACCTGATTTTAGCTTCAAAAGCTCCCGGAAAGCCTAGAAATCCACATGATCCATGATGTATAGAAAAAAAATAATCAGGAGACGACTCTAGTGACATCTGAAAGAGCCAGACAAGAGAGAAGTCTCCCCACTGGTAAGGAGAATTAAAATACCCTGCCTGGGAAATACAGGAGCCCCAACCGTGAGTGGAAAAAGTAGCCTTGATGCACGAAGGCAGCAAAGAGTTGTCCTGCATGTGAACAGGAGAGCACATTTCCTCTCAGCTCCCCACTTCCCTGTGAGCCCGTTTGGAGGACAGGGGTCAGCTGAATCATGGGGAAGGTATCAGTGATGAAAAACAGCTTACCCTCACAAAACTCTCTTCTGTTCTGGAGAGGCCACTGTGAGAAATTCCAGAAATACATCTAGCAGGAAGCTGTGAAGAATTGTGTACTGAGATACACAAAAATGAAATTTTTTAGAATGAGGCTGGTGAAACCCTGGCCCAGGTTGCCCAGAGAGGTGGTCGATGCCCCATCCCTGGAGACATTCCAGGCCTGGCTGGACAGGGCTCTGAGCAACCTGATCTAGTTGGAGATGTCCCTGCTCATTGCAGGGAGGTTGGACTAAAGGAGCTTTGAAGGTCCCTTCCAACCCAAAGTATTCTATGATTCTATGATACCATACACTTTTCTCCACAGACCTGTTTACTCTATCTGTTCAGCAGGTTAAAATACCCTAATATAAGAGTTCACTTTCTCTTCATAAAGTGAATAATCAGCCATAAACATTGTAAAGTCAGCTGTGCAAACAAGGGTGGACACTATTTATTCTGGAGATTGCAGGCAGCCTGAAACAGGCTGATAGGAAATCACTTCTCTACTCCTCTGTGTTGGAGCGTTAATACTTTAGGCCTAGCAGTGCAATTTAAATGCCAGACCTTTTAGTATGTTAGGCATTTACTTGATACAGTTACTGCATGGGTGTGGGCAATTTGGGTATTCATAGGCACAAATAGTAAAACAAAGCAAAAGCGGAAATCAAAGGGAAGAAAAATATGCCCTACTGCCACCGGTTCTGGTTGCAGGCAGCAATAATTAGTGCACAGAAATATTCCATTTCACACAAAAGTCATATTTTTTACTCAATATTTACAGAAAACTCCAATACACAATTGTGGGCCAGGTCATTACTGACAGAACTGGTCTGTAATGAAATTGCATTTTGGCTTTGATACCAGAATGAATTTGATATTGCCGCTCAACAAAGGCTTTGCAATCTGTCTGCAATGACATTTACTTTTTGTTGTAAACATTTTAGGAAAGCTGAGAAACCCTAAGCTATAAAGTGTACCCAGTGTCAAATCCCAGGGATTACTGAAGGATCAATATTTTGTGTTAGCGATACCCTCAGATGTGTGGTTTTATTGTGTTTTTTCCTCCCTCTGTTCCTGCAGAACTCTGGAAACACAGGGTAATGCAAGAAAATGTCTCAGCTGTACAACCACAGATAGTTGAAACATTTGTTCAAAGGCTGATGGAAAACTACCAAGAATCAGATACAGAGATACATATTCTGCATTTCTATCTAAGCAACAGCTAAATCATGTTTACAGCTTGCTTTACTAAAGCTCTTATCAATCAGTGACCTAAAAGAGAAACACATTTCCTAAGCTTATGAGCTTAGATTCAGATTATGTCGGTTTGTAATAGCAGTGTTGGCAGCAAATTTGTGTATTGCCCTCCTGCCCTGACAGGTTTATGCCAGCTCTCAGGACTGTAATAATGTGAGGATGAGTTAGGCTTGGAGGTTTATGTGCAACCGCAATGCAGGGTTGCAGGACTTTCACGGATTCAGGAGTGGGAACTCCTCTTGCTGAGTCATTGCTAAATCAGAGGTCCAGCATGATGTTAGGAAGCAGCTTTTGGTTTGGGTTGGGTTTTTTCAGTGAAATTTAAAGAAAATATTTATGAAAATACGAGAACTTCTGGTTAAAAAACACAAAACATAGTTTTTTGAGGGAAGGGATGTAGGGGCTCGGCTGCAATCCAGGCAGTTGCTGAGCTGGTGATTTAATTTCTCCACTGAAAATTCTCTTCTAGCTTTGGATGGAAAAAAATACATTATCTTGTTGCAGCTAGAATCAGTCAAAAACCTAATAAACCTGCTTTCCATCAGTTCAGTGTAATTGTAGATTGGGTAAAAACATTTCCATTGAAAAATTTTATTCTTGCTTCATTTTGATATTGCAGAAGCATTTAATTTACAATAATGTGACATCGTTTCACTTTGACTTATGCCGTAGACAGCAACCCTTGTGATTCAGGCTGTCTGCCAGGTTTCTTATTTTCTTTTCCTAGGTTACTTTAAAAAAAAAGCCATTTACAACAGTGTCTCAACGTACTGGGCTGTGACATCATGGCCAGAGAGCACAGCAACCTCGAGACCTTCTCCGTGTTGCGGCAAAATATTCTCAAGCAGCAACAGCAGCATTGTCTGCTTTACCAAAAAGAACAAGTATGCTCGGAAAGTTGATTCTATTCTTACAGGGGAAGCGCTGTCTCTGGGTGGGAGGCAGTTACTAAGTAAAAAATAAAGTCAAGCTGTCAGGCTGGGAAGCCGTGAAGTGGAGCTGGGCCCCACAAGCGTAGTCAGCGTGCATCTTTGTGCTTCGCTTCAGGAGGTGCATGCAGTGGAAGGTGGTGACAACCAAAGCGATATGGCTCTGACACAGGCTGGTGGTGAGGGTCTGTCAGCTGGTGGTGCTTAGTGGTCTCCTTTGGGACAGAGTCCCACTGTGCAGACACATGGTGAGAGTCTTTGAGAAGAAAGGAAGGGTGGCCGTGGGGCCGCTGTTTCTGTGCTCGACACCAGAAGTCATGCCAAAAGGGTTTGTAAGATAATAATAACCTGAAAGGCAAAGGTAGTGGCCTTCACAATGCGTGATATACTGGTAACTTTCTAACTTAAGCTTCTACTGACAAGTCTCTCTTCCTACACCGGGCATTTTCCTGTGGCAATTCAATCCTGTGCATGAGTAAGATAGGAAACAGAAGTGGGTCAGGCACTTAGGCCTCGTATGCTCCTTCATGGCTGCATAACCAACTCCTCTTAAGTTGTGAGTGCTTGACTTTGCAGCTTGAGCTGTGTTTTTTAGGATAGCTGGTATGTGTGGGTGGAATTTTCTAAAGAAGTAAACCCAGCCAATAAATCAGAAATGCCATCTCGTGGAATCATGTGATATCCATGTAATCTATTAGCTGACTTGGAGGCTTGGCAATCATCAACACAAACTCCACTGCTAGAGGCATGTCAGCTTCTGCAGAAACCTACGCTATGGAGAAGACTGCTTGGGTTTTGGGGACGTTTGGACAGCAGTGTTGGAACACCTGCATTTTGGATTTCATTCCTGAGCTGCTTTTCTCGTCTGTCCTCGCCACTGACCACAAGATTTCAGTTCTCTGGGCTTCTCACCAGTTTCTTGCCCCACCTTCTCATGCTCTTCCCAGATTTTTGCCCCTATGTCCTTTTCTATAGAGTGTCTCGTCAGCAACCTCCCTTCTTCCCTGATTTCGCTGTCCTGTTCATATATTTGGGAAGGCTCAAGTGAGAGCAAAAATTATAAACACATGAAGTTTCAGCTGGGTGGAAAGATACAGGAGGAGTCAGTAGGATGTTCCAGTAGCCGGTGGGCAGCGGAGTCCCTCCCCCATTGCCCTTTGCAAGCCCGTCGCCACTAAATCCCTGTCTCATCTGCCACTTGCTTTGAGCACAACACAGCTCATTCCTCGTGACCGGGCACACCGGGCAGCTGCCTATCGCCCCTGGGCTCTGCCTCAACCTCAGAAGAGACTTCCTGCTCCCAGTTCCACTTCTCGTTAGCCTAAACCAATTAACAGAGGCTGTTGCAAATCTGAAGAGCAAGCTCAGTTGCTCAATGGAGGCGTTAGAAACCACAAGGCGTTATCAGCCAAAGTGGGATGGCAGAGAGTTTGAAAACTAAAAATTCACGGAGGAACGTACAGGAACCACGAGGTTTTTTTGCGGGTTTTTTTTTCCTCCAACAAAGCCTTAAGATTTGACCAACTTTTGGTAACTTCGAAAGAAAACACACCCAATACAGAGGAAAACTAGTGCTGCCCTGAATAAAGATCACCACAATTTTTCAGCAGGGCTGAAATACACACATTTTCCCCCAGCATTCATTTTCAGAAGTCTCTTAGTAATGTCTGCTGTAAGACAAATATTTCAGCAAGAATTCAGTGAAGTTATTAGCATTTACTACTTAGATCTGCTATGTGGAGGTGCCAGGCAACCTTGAAAGCAGATTGTACTGTTGGCTCTGCCTGCAGTCTGCAGTTGTGCCTATTTGTTATCTGAGTAATGTAATATGCTAAGAATGATTTTTCGCTTTCCTCCATTGTGTTTATCTGGTTGGAAATGCAGCTCAGTGGAATGAAAGCATTTATACCTAGCAATGACCCACCTATGTGAAATTTAAATTCTGCTGTTTAAATCCGTTTAAGTTCTATCACGTACCTTCCTATTTGTGCTAACCGGTGCGCCCTTTCTGTTAATTGTCAAGTATCAACAAATGGAACACATGATTGTTTTCATCGTATATTCAATGGTCTGTATGTACAAGCTTATCAGCAGACAGCACATTTGCTCTGATAAATGCATTACATCACAGCTTACTGAACGAAGCCTGGTCACAGTTCTTCTGACTTTCTCTCTGGAGGCAGGGGAGATTGTGCTATGGGAGGCCAGGCTCAACAACACAGCAGAGCCATGCACAGGATCTTCTCCT
Organism: Pampusana beccarii; assembly: GCA_013399365.1. NCBI lineage: Eukaryota > Metazoa > Chordata > Aves > Columbiformes > Columbidae > Pampusana > Pampusana beccarii. Next base: position 171,675 of record VWYH01003553.1, on the reverse strand, counting down.
AAAATCAGATTCCCTAATCCTGCTCCCTGATCTTTCCGCTCCTCTGTCCTCTGTACACATTTCCTTCTGTCAGTCCTCATACCTATTAGCAAGGAGATCTTTTTGTCCTGATGACTAGAAACATTTTAAGGTTATGTATGAAACTTAAGCATTTGTCCCTTCAAATATTGGTCGTGAACTGCCACAGTTTTTCCTGCTGTTTCCAGAGGTGTACAAAATGGATTATTCCATATCATCAATGGATTATTTTCATCAGGCCATGCAGTTAGGAAGATATTCTTGCTCTACTTAATTAGGTATCATGCAATGTGTTTAGAGCTCTGGATCATTTACTCCTAGGCTATGGTGTTTGCTCCTCCCTAGCTTTGCTCATTCACTTTCTCTGCTGTGATAGATTGTGGGGCTGCGCCATGGGATGATTATGGAAATAACTGCTCGCAGAGCCCAGCTCACTGACTTAGAGGAAGAAAATCTTTCTCTCAAAGAGAAGATGAGAAAAGAAGCACGGGATGAACATGAATCATTAGTGCAGAACCTATTTGTGACTTGTGTCCATCTAAAAGTAGGTACAGAATATGAGGGGGTACTTGATCTGTCTTTTTTGTGCTGCTGTATAATTTGCCAACAAGTGTAGCACTCAAAGGGATAAATTGCTGCAGTGTGCCAGGTGGATGAATGGGTGAATCATTTGTCTCCTGCTGCTAGAAGCATCTTGTAAAAATGCCTGGTAGAAAAATAGTGTACCTTTCCCAAGAGAGGAGGCGTATTCTCGATGGAACAGGTACCACATTAAAAAGAGTGGTGGAAGTTCTTTTTAGTTACAGTGGAGGGAACTTCTTGGAGATAATACTCCAGTTTGTAGTAGTCTGCATTATTTTTCTTGGAAACCTTATGTCCACTCTGTAATTGTATTGCTCACTCTAACAATGCCTTTCCTTTCAAGCAGTCCACTGATTTCTTTGGGCTCACATATGTCATTACTTACAAAAATAAGATATCCCAATCTAACGTGCAAAAACTGGCCTGATTGTGACCATGTGTATTGTAGAGCAACTACCTGCATCAAATCCCCAGGGTTTTGGTTGATGATCCACAAGCCCATTAATGTCTGTGGCCATGGCAATAGTGATTTGAGGAATATTGTGATTTCATTTGCAACCCTGAGTAGGAGTCCAGTTTTCACCAGAAAGCCTATTTTTTCATCGTGCTGCTGCTAGCTCCATGAAATACATACCTCCCAGGATTGCCAATAGGTTACCTGCAAATGATACAATTGAAATTCTACTTCTTGTAGTGTCTGGATGCATGAAGAATATTGCTCTGTCTTCCTGATACATCAATACTAGGAAAATAATTATGAAGAAAGACCATCTGGCTGTAGTTGAGAGACTTCTGGAATCTTCTGAATTTTGCTTTCCCATATGTGCACACTTCATTTCTTATGGGTTCTGTTTGTAATTGCAGGGAAAGTTGGATGTCTATCACCTTAGCATTGAGCAACGAGTGTTTGAAATCATCAGTGAAGTGAGAAGAGAAGGAGGTGGCAATATGATTGATCTGTAGAAAAAGTTTGGCTCCACTAAAAATAATGGTGACTTGAAAGAACATTTCTCTAACGTAAGGAAATACATATGTGTGTCAGTAAATGAACACAAGGATAATATCCTGGTTAAGCTTGCTGAAGATGGCTTAAGTTATTGCATTCTATCTGGGACATCGTTTGGGTGAAAAGCATGGAGGTGATCCATTACTAGACCCTGTTACTGGTTACTCATTTGTCAGGCTGTCATGAATTAACCACCTTTGACAGCGTGTTTATGCAGAAATTTTGGGCCAGACCCAGCCCTTAGACCCCGAGTAGCTGCATGTATTTGAATTAAATTTGGTTCTAAAATTAGGAAGCCTGCTTGCAGTCTGTTCTGAGTGAAATAGCACCATGTGTTCTACACAGGTGAACATTAGAGAAACTGAACTTGGATCTGAAGAAGTGTGAACTCATGTTTCAATCATACAGCAGCATTGTCATGTGTTTTCATTGTCCCATGATTGGGTGGAGGAAAGAGAATGTGATGTTCAGTGGTCCTGATACATGTTTTATCTTCTTGTTGTGCAAGCTGGTCACAAGAAGAATGGGGACAGAACTCTTTTTTCCACTTGAGGTTACTTAAGAGTCAAAATATATTCAGGTTTATATTTGGAAAAAATGCCACCAAAACTGATGTTCTAGGAGTTATAAAGTAAAGCCTGGAAAGCCATTTCCATGCTACAACTTCCAAATCAATCCCTTTTATAGTCAAACATATTGCTCCTCAGCAAAGTTAAATTTGTACAAAAAATATGGCAGTTAGTGAACACAAATGAGATCAAATGGATAATGGCTAAATACTTCTGTCTAAAGTAAATATGGATATAACTCTAATGGCAACAGAGTGAGAAGGGCTTTCAACACCCCCAATGAGCCTTGGGGAACAGGGACACCCGAAAGTAAACGAGGAACCAGTGGAAATGGCAGAGGTTTGTGTGTGAGAAGGCCGCAGGGAGACTTCCACACCCCTGCTTGGGAGCAAAGGGCTGTGGTTTGAGCAGAGTCATGGGAACTTGGTGGGCTGGTGCACACCATGGTCGTGGGTGGTTTACAGGGTGTTTAAGAAGGATCAGCAGGGAAGAAGAGGAGCGAGAACTGTGTATGAATGTGGAGATGTACTACTGAAAGCCTAGGAGTCAAGGTCAGAGGAGGGAGGAGCGTTAGTGAGGATTAACGATTGCAGTGGGGAATCTGTTACAGACTGCTTGGGCAGAACGATAAATTGGATGGGCCTGTCTATAGAGGGCTAAGAAAAGTGGTTTGGTTTGAGGCCTTGGTGTTCACAGATGTTTTATTCATCTGGAAATATATTTGAAGGGTAACACAGCATTGTGAAAGCCCGGGCAGTTCCTAGACAGCATTAGTGATAATATCCTAAAAGCAAAAGATAGAGGAGCCAACCATGGTAAATCCCTACTGCTGCTGCTCACAAACAGAGGAAAACTGGTGGTGAATGTCATCTGGGGCTGCAGTGACTATGAAATTATTTCAGGATCAGGAGAAAGGTTGCAAAATCATGCTGCAGGGCAAAGACTTCGGACTTCAGGAGAGAAGACTGTGATTTATTTAGGGAATTGCTAAGCAGAATCCCCAAGAAACTGCCAAGAGGGCAAAGGTACCGAGGAAAGCTGGTTCATTTTTAAAGAAAACTTTTTCAAAACCAACTACCCTGTTATGCAAGAAGACCAGGGAATTTAGCAGAAACTTGGCCTCGCTTGCCTTAGCAAGGAGCTTCTTAAAGGACTAAAATACAAAAAGAAAAGATTACAAGTAGTGGAAACTTGGACAGGCAACAAAGGCAGGGTATCAGTCTGGACCCACGGTGATAAACTAAGGACGGCCAAAGCCTCACTGCAGATAAAACTAACATGGGACACAAAGGGTAAGAAGGTGAGTTGACACTGAATGGCAGAGTTTCTGCACAGAGACACCTCTGTCAGGAGGGCTGGGACCTCTAGCCATCCCCTGTAACCTGTGTTTCTATGGTTTTTGCATATTGAAACTGTTTTCCTCTGCCTTAAGAACAGTTTTGAGGAGGAAGACTGCTATTTTGAAGAAAGAAAAAGAAAACCTGATGACTATACTTTTCATGAATCCACTAATTTTGTTCTTGTTAAGGACACTGTAATTAAGGTGAACCAGGTTGCTGAATAATGTATGAACCAGAATCCCCGTTTGGCATAATAGTGTTTATCACCATTAGTGGTGCTTCATTTCAGAAGGGTTTACCTGCTTGCTGGTTTGGATTAAATTTCTTCCATTTTTTCCCCAGTTTCTGGGCAATGTTCACATTTCCTGTTTCCCTGGAGACACAGTAATAGAAATTTATTGCCAAAGGCTGCACTGTTTCAAACTGCAAAGCCTGATCATTTGAAAATTAAAAAGAAATACAAATAGTTGCTTGCTTTTACAACTGTGTTTATTTCCAAGCCACATGTTTTTTTCCTGGGGAAAACAATCTTTGTGGGTCCAATTTTACCAACGTCTTCTTTAGCAGGAACAGCTGCAGCTCTTGCGGGATGAAAAGATCAGGCTGAGCAAGCTGGTGTGTGAGCTAAAGGCTCTGAACTGCTGGACACAAACGAGTCAGAAGGCACAGCTCTCTGCAAAGCTTAGAGATGCTGAGAAGGTGATATTTCCCTACCGTTTCATTTGTTATGTGTGTCTATTTTTCTGCAAAACTAATGGTCAAACTGGGAAGGCTTACTATTCTTCAGCAAGAACACAGGCTCTCATGGGAACTGCAGATTTTAGGTAAAAATTCTATACTTTTTCCCCCCTGTATTATGGGTATAATGGTGGTCTTCAAATTGAAGAGCATGAAACAAATCCATGATGCTTGCTTGAAGCAAGTGTTTAAGAAGAATGAGTAGCCTATAGTATTCTGAATTTTATTGTTGGCTCAGAGGACTACTAATGACATTGTATTACGATCAACTTTTTCGCAATTGACCAAAATGTATAAAAATGAAGACAGGCAGACATGAAGTGAAAATGAACTAGATTGTTGGCTTGGGAGGTGGTTGAGGTTTTTTTAGTCTGTTTGTTTGTTATGTTTTTTAATTGGTATCTGCTTAAACAAAGCAGAACACAGCATAAGGTTTATAAATTTAATTACGGAAATACAAGATGAAGCACAAAAATGACTAAATTAAACTAAAGTGAAGATAGATGGAAAGAAAAGTGCCTCACTGCTTTAAATGAGGCTGATCAGAATGGAACAAACAGGTCATTGTTATACAGGTTAGTTAGCTGCACAAATCAAGCAAAGGCAAGGCAGAATGGATCGTATTTGTTGACTTAAAAAGAGTGAAAACAAAATAGTTTTTGTGTGCTTGTTACTTTTAAACTGAAACAAAACTGAATGTGCATACGCTTACTTCAGTTATATCAGGGAAATGCTAAATCATTAGAATATTTTATTAAGCAGATCAGTCAACAAATTGACTGAATTATTGCAAATTTGTGGATTTAAAAAAAGAAATCTTCACAAGATTTAAAATAAAATCTTTTAAAATATTTAAAATAAAATCTGAAACAGAAAAATAAATGGGAAAATTTGGCTTTTTAAAATTAGAAACTTGCTCATCTTGCTGAGACAGAGCTTTCTTGCATCTGGCATCTGAATGAACCTGAAGACCTAAGAACTTGTATTTCACTGTCCTCCACTCCAAGAGTAGAGGATCCTGGACTCTGCTTTTTCCAGTTTAAATGGCTGGGAGAGACGGCTGCTAAATCTGTGCCTGACAGAGTAACATATATATGTATATACATACACATTTATGTTTGCGTTTAAAATGAACAAAAAGACTCTGCTCAGAAAGAAAACAAGCGTCATCACACACATTTTTACTTTAGAGATAATGAAGGAATAAACAGATTGGTAGATGGGCAACTCCTTCTGATTTGAAAGCAAGATTGAGTTTTGCATCGATCTGAGCTTGTTTGCACACAAGAACTTGAATTGTTGACATGTGAATATAACTAAAGCAATGCAGTTGAACACATACAGAAGATTACCTAACATTTTCCCCTTTAGAGGACCCCTGTTGTCCATCCTCTTCCCTACTTTGCCTTAAAAAAGGCCCATCCTTTAGGAGAAAATAGGAACAATTCAATCCCACTTTACTAAAAATCTCTGATTTACCTTTCAAGAAACCCAGTGCTATGTAAAAGAGAAAATCACTGCTCTCATCATTGTTTCTATTATGTGCTGTTTACAGGAAGCTCTTCAAAGCAAAAAAGAGTGTCTGAATGCTAAGCTGATGGCAGAACAAGGGGTGACTTTGTTTCAGGGTGAGCTCACATCTGTAAGGAAGGCTCTTGCAAAATCTCAGGCAGACAAGACAAGCTAAAAAACAGCTACATAAGCAGGTATCGAATTCGACAGGTCCTGATTCATCAGCACAAGTTGAATTCTCCTCTCCACCTCACTTGCTTTAATGAGGATTTTGCCTACTCTTATTCTAGGAGATAAATGGATGCAAAACCAACTGCATCATACAGTTGCTTAAGCTGGGTGTGTATTTTATGGCATTGAAACAATGTGTGTCTGAGTGTTTTCACCACTGCAGGTACAGAGAACTTGAGAAAAAAACGTAGCATCTTGGATAAAGTTTGAATCATGTACCAAAGTGACAACTACAGGCACTACATTTATCACTACATTTATATACATGATCAACAGGGCTTGATGTATGTTTTAGTAGAGGAAAAAACACTATTAATAATTTATTCCACAGATTAAAAAAAAATTAAATTACAGATCTTGAGGTTATTAGTCTTCTACCCAGTCATTAAAGTTCAAGGAAACGTTCAGGGTAAATCCAGAACAAATTCATTTTTGAGGGTTTGTTTGTTTGTTTTTCCATCTGAACACCTTCATGGATATATCACTGCCCCAGCAAGCTCCATGTCACCTCTACACATGGCTACACATGGTGAAACAGCCCATTCCTCGAAGCCGAACTCTAAATCACACCCTTCACTTGCAGTATACTTCATACCATGCAACGTGATTGTATGGATAATAAGTCTTGTCAAACCCACCTCATTTTACTCTTCTGATAAGATTTCAAGTTAGATAGATAAACATAATGCTAGAGATGTAATACATATTTGGAATGGCCTTGTAATGCTTGAGTTAGCAGCACATAAGTTTTGTATTTTAAATTTTAGTATTACATAATATCAATAAAAATGCTAAATGGATAGAGGTTTTTTGACATATGAAAATATGTTATTTTCATTAAGTGGAGACGATTGCTGACGAATTTCTACAGGGGTTGGTGGCAGAACTATCAGTATTTAACATTTCTGTCAATGGCATGGGAATAAATATCAAATTATGGATTATAAAATTTACCGATGATATATCTGGGGAGGAATGTTAGTGAGTTTGACAAGGCACATTTAGTGAATAACGATGTGGACAGAGCAGGAGTACAGAATCATACAGATAGCTCGGTAACTTGCTTATCCCTCCGAGAAGTATTTCAGCGCCTGAGTAGCTGAACAGGGAGAAGAAAGCAGGACTCCCTCAGAACAGGGTGAGTGTCCCTTAGACAGGACAGGGGTCGTGACAGACAGATGACTGACCATCCAGCGTGGTCCTGGAAACGATGGATGCCTCAATCTTTCCAATTACAAAAAGGCCAATAGTGCAGATATATTAAAAATGAGTTTGTAGCTCTCTATACAACACTGGTTCCAGAGTGTCCTACTGAAAAAAGTTGAATAAAAAGTTGAAAGAGTGCAGAGGGGAGTTACAAAAATGATTTGAGGGCTGCAGGAAATTATTTCTAGCAGAGGGCTCTTAAAAGGCTCGGTCTGTTTAGCCTGTCTGAAAGAAGAGTGTCTTGATTAGAGTCTACAGGTATTTTTGTTGGGAGAGAATAGCAGATCTATAAGGGGTCTTGGGGAAAGGCAGAACAAGAAGTAGTGCCAGAACTTGAAGGCCCGCTACACTGAAAATGGGAAATTAGAAACAATGTTTTAACAATGTAATTAACCGTGGAAATGACAATATGTCTGACTAAGTATCTTCAAGTCAAGACCGGATGCCTTTCTGGGAAACAGAGTTCAGGCAAACCAACTTGCTCATGCCAGTACAAGGTTAATTATGGTAAATGGGATATTAAAGTCACATCTGATGGCTCAGTTGCTTTATTCTGAGCTCGTCCGTCTGTGAAACTCCAACCCTAGTAAGGCTTAGAGACCTTCCCAACGAAAAATATTTGGGCTGTGACTGCTTTTAGCTCTCTGTGTTTAGATTTTTCACCACAGTGGAGTTGCCCTTGGCTGATAAATCGGTTTTCTTCACTGATAAGCTGTCAATTTACTTCCAAAAGACCCACTGCACCTACCATCTTTCTAGGCTGCTTTTGTTGATGGCAATTTTGCTTTTCTTTGGTTTCTGACATCAGCTTCTGGTTCTTTCTCTTCTTCCTGATTTCTTTCCTCAGTACAGATTGTGACGATGGTGTTTACAAGTAGCAGACTCCATTCCACAACCCTTGACTCTACAGGAGGGTTTGACCTGAAGTGGGTGGCTCGTAATACCATTGCATTCAATCGTAGTACAGACTCTAAAATATAGCCATACCTGCTGGATGCCTCTACAAACCATCTATAAACAGCATTGTTTAAAAAAGCTGTACTCATGTTCTGCCTCTTTCCTTGTTTATATGTCGCTTTAAAAACAAGTTCCACATGCAGACCAGAGGCTGGTTGCAGAAAGCAAATTACAGCAGACTGAGGAAACTGGAAGCATCTGCCTTGTTGTTTATTTGCAATTGAATGAGTCCCACACATGAATGTTGTTTTGAGGCTTCTCCCTCTTATAAGCCATGATGTAAACACAGCGTTTTGTTCCCACTCCCCTTTACCCTCTCCTTATGTTCCCCATCCCTGCAACCTGGATTTCTTTTGGGTTTAGGCCTAACTGTGGTCCTTTCATAAGGATAATTCATGTTTTTTTACCAGCCTTTCATTATCTTCATTACCAAGCCATGTGGGATCGAGTCTGTCCTCATTCAGCTCAGCTGGGCATGACATCTGAAGACTGGTCATCAGGGTTTAAAAGGTGCGTATGGGAATTTGGGGAAAGTAACCTAAGTCTGAAATGTTCTTTACTATGTGTTGTAGAAACAAATGTTGGAAGTAATATAGAGAAAGACACAAGAAGCCAAGAAAAGACAATACTTAGTGTGATGAAAGCTAAAAACACAGAGAAGATGCTTGAAGAAAAAGAGCGGAGAGTGAAATGCTTAACCAAGGAAACTGAAAAATCTTCTAAAAGATGCTGCCTTCAACAACAAAAAGGTCAAAAAAGAAATGCAGCAGGTAAACTCATAATGCAGACTGGAAAAATAGAAACTGTAGCATTTCTGGAGAGGTGCCTGAAGTTCTAATGCTGTCTGACCATATCTGAGTGTATCCCTTCAAGTGTCTGAACTTCACAGAGCTTCAGTGTAGCCTTCCAAGTGCTCTGAATGAGGCTCTTGCAGCGTGAGCCTTGGCCCTGTGCTGGGCCCTGCCTGCTGGGGGCTTAGGGTCATCTCCCGTGTTTTGGTGGCATCTTATGTTTCTCATGCTTCGCAGAGCCCTCCTGTTGAGCCTGGTTCAGCATTTTTTTTTCTCTAGAAAGTATTATTCTCCTTATTTTAGAGGTAAACTGCCTGGGAGTTTGTGTAAGGCACTGGTGCAGTGGGACTGGGGGTGCAGTGCTTGACAGAACATGCACCCCTTGGGGGGGATCGGGGTGTAGCAGCTAGAGCAGCAGCTGGCTGGGCTTGGTGGCTTTGGCCAGCCATGCATCCCCCACTGCCGTGTTCCCCAGTGGGATGTCCCCCAGCAGTGTGCCCCAGGCCTCTGCTGTAACCACTGTCCTTGTCACCAGACTGAACAGGGGCTTGGGAGCCTCACTCAGGCTTTGCCTCCCTGTCAGGGCCATGTTCCCGGGTCTGCAGTGCCTGCTGCTTTCCTGGCTTTCCCTGTGAAATTTCCCAGGCAGGGCTGGGATGCCAGTGCTACAGAGCTGACAAACTGCTGGCCTTTTGCTTTATCTACTCTGCATTTGACACAACCCCTCACCCTAACCTCTGTTTCACATACGTTACACCAGTGTTTCCCAGATTTTGGACCACTAAGTGAATGTATTGGAACAGCTTTAATCCAGTCTGGCCACAGAAATGGCGTTAGTTTTCACTGAACTGATGCCATCATACTGAACTGATGTACTAAACTGACGAGTTTAAATTTGCTACTGCATTGCTAAGCATTGATTTAGTGTAACTGAGTAACCGGATCCACTTTTAAGATTATGTCCCTGTAAAATTAAAAAGCTGATTTGGCCAAGTAAACACAATCTCTGTGTTTAGCACAGCTGGTAGAATGGGCTCCGGGCTGTGAAATGTGCAGCGCTTCTTTTGTAGTGTAGCCTGCAGAACAAAATATTGTTTGGCAATGCCTTGATTAGACTTTAACTATGTTAATCCGTCTACTAACTGACAACTTTTCTGCCACTGAAGTCTCCTTACCCTTGCTTTCTTGGTCTAGAGAGAAAATGTAAATGAGTAAATCTAGCTTGTAAATGTATCTGAATGCCTTTCCCATAAACCAAAGCATACTCTGTCTTCAGTCTTCTAAAGCATCAAGGTGAACGCATAGGCTGTTTGTTTTCCAGAGTCAGGGTGGCAAATGCCATTCTGCCGGGAATAATTTCTCAGGTTGCTGGCATGTTTTCTAACCAAATCATGTGAGAGATTTTCACACAACCAAAGCAGTTGGTGCACATGTGGGACCACTGATTTAATTGATATCTGTCTTTGATGGGGCTCCAAAGTGTTTGCAAAATAACCCTTCAAGAGACCAGGGGTGTCAACAGCTGGATCAGCCTTGGAGGACAGCAAAAAGGAAAATGGCAACTGCAGTGCACAGGCTTTGTTGCCACACAACAGTCCCAGCTGCAGCTGGCGCCTATGTGGTCATTAACACCAACAATTTCTATATTTAAACTTAGTTAGCAAATTGGAGTCTGTGGGAGAGATGAGGGAAGAGCTGCTGGTTTTTTTCCATGTATCTCTGCCCTGAAAATGAAAGCAGGGTCTTGTCTAATTGGGGTTACATGCAGAGAACAGTCAGGAAAGTCCTCTGTATTGTTATCTTCCTCCAGCAATGCCCAAAATGCAGATTCCTATTAAACAATAAGGAGAATGTCAATTTGCACTATTTATGCTGTATTTTGTGTTCAGAGGGATGATGGATAAGTTTAGCAAGGCTGTAATTATGGATTATTTCAACCACCAAGAAGTGATGGCCTCTCATTCACAAGAGCGCACAGGGCAACAACTAAATCTAGGCCCTTGCTTTGAGGCAGAGCTGTCAGATGATGAATTTTTGTTGCTGCCATTGATCTTTTTACCACTGTTCAGATAAGAAGCCAGTTCACCCAGGAGAACAGTTTAAAGCCAGAGGCCTTCCAGCAGGTAGATGAACTGCAGTGTCAAGTTGATGACTGGGAAGCTGCAGTTTCCCAGAGGAATGTGACTGCGGGTAAAGACAGGTTGTGTGTTGTAACCCGCTTTCTCGGGGAAATGAGCTTGTGTGCCCACCTCTCTGAATCCCTTCCTAATCTCTGAAGCAATAGGCAACTTACACCAAACATGAAAGAGAAGAAAACCTCTGTAACGAAGGCATTTAGACAGAGGAGAAAGACCTGACACAATCTTGAGGAAAAGTCAGACTACTCAAGCGCCATCTTGCAGCGTAGCTGCTTGAGCAGCACAAGAAACACTGATTCCCAAGTTAATAACTTTAAACCATAACTTGAGTTGCCTTTTGCTTTGTAAGGAAATAATGAGGGGAGCTGCATTTAGGAGAGGAGGCAATTAGAAAACACAGGATTCCAAGTGGTCAGAAGTAAGGCATCATTAGTGAAGACCAGAGGTCTTCAAACAGCTTATTTACAAGTCATGGGGAGCAGCCAAAAAAGAGACTACCCTTGTAATTTGATTAGATACATGCCTATGATTGCAAGTATTTCTAGAGGATCTCAAAACAGCACTTTTTAAGAGCTTTCTAGCCCTTAATTGAATTAACCCAAAATTTAACAAAAATCTTTCTTCTCAGCTGTTTGTTGGGTAACTTTTTAACATAATGCTTACGTAATTCGTGTAGCTTAAAAAGCTTGGCTAGGGATTTCTACTGCTACTTGCCTGAAGCTGCTGCTTTTCTCTGTGGTATCAAAATCCTACTGTCAGCCTGACAAAAACACACAGAAAAATTGATGTGTGATACCTAAATTCTTAGTAAATTAAGTAAACAGGAAAAAACTCTAATGATATTTCAAGGTGCATTTCTATGCCATGAAGAATCTAAAGTACTACAAATTTAATTATTGTTTCATTCTGCAGTCGCTCCTGTCACAGGAAACTGAGAAAATGCTTGTTAGCACCCTGAAGACAATACATGAACCAAATGTGGGGAAATAACAGGGAGGTATCTTTAATTAATGCACAAATATCCCTATTTTCTCTGGCTTTAAACCAAGCGAGTTCAGGGGAAAAGTTGGTGCAAAACTCATATGTCACATTGATGCTACTGAACACAAGGAAAGCAGATGTGACAAAAAGGAGATCTGAATGATACTTTTTTTTTCCTGCAGTGGGTTACCATTGTTAAACATGATACAGAGCTGGAAAAATTGGCTGATAAGCTTGGATTTCTCTACACTCAACACAGGAGCTCCAGCAAACTATAAACACCTAGTCTGAAATGTGTTAAAACTCTGCAATGTATCGTAGCTACCTTTTAACTTGTGATTTTTTCATTCCTATGACTGTGATAGTAGATGGATGTTGTGAGGTTTGGTGGTGTTTTGGGTTTTTTTCCTTTCAAAAAGGTGGAAAGAAGACTGTGAAGCTGTTGTCCCATAGGACGAGCAGTATAAGAAGTCATTTTCCAGGTAATAAGTCAATATTAGATAACTATGATTTTTTTGATGCATTAATACTAGTTCTTCTAGGCAATCCAGACTTGCATTATGTATTATGTTTTCTATTAATCTGGGTTGCACTCTGTCGCTAACCTGCCTTCGGACCTACAGCGTTTGGCCAGACCTATTTGTATAGGGGTGGCAACCGTTACTCTTGACTGTAAAGGCTAAAGTGTTTTGCAAACAGGTCATGTCACCTCCAGTAATTGCCCACATACACTTAAGACTTCAGCCAGCTTGCAAGAATAATCTGTCGATTAGCAGTCTGTGCCCTATCCTCTTGGTTTTTTCTCTGTTCCTTCTCCTCCATCTTCACATCTTCCTCTTCTCATCCACTCTGGGCAGCTGCTCTCCTGCTGCTGCAGCAGGAAGCCAGAGTCCCTTGGATACGCACTCTGGAATAATGCCAGAACCAGCTAACCAACCTGGTCTGAAATACTTGGATCACATCTGAGGAGGAGCGCTGTCTTGATTAACAAGTGGATTACAACTGTACGGCAAAAATACCCTCACCTCTTTACCTAAAGCTAGTGGGAAAGGTTAGCATCAGGTTTAGACCACCACATCATAGAGAGATACAAATCAGGGTTAAATTACCTTATGGCTGATAGCAACCATAACATTTGATTCGGTGGGGATTTTTCTAGTGGCTTAAGGGCTGGCATTAAGTAGCTGCATCTCAGCTTTTCAGAAGTCTACAAAGAGAAAGACAGGAATTCACTAGGGAGTTTAGTGTCACTGGGAACACATCATTAACACCCACCCACACCTTTTAATCTTGGCTTTCAACAGGACTGGGAAAGGCAGAGTTGTGGGAAAAACAGTCACATATAATGAAGTAGACTTGGGGCCGCAAGAATTTTCTGCTTCACTGAGATGTCTCCTGCTGGAGGAATTAGTGCTGATACACTCATTACTATGAATGAAAAGGGCATGGATTAAGCTGCAAAAATTGCACATAGTTGCAAATAGTTTTTTGCAAATAGTTGCAACTATCTGCAAATAGTTTTTGTTCTACTTTGTGTCAAGATCATAAATGAACTGCTTTTTCTAGACTAAGCAATCTGTTTTTCTATTAGTACTATGCTAAGTGTTCAGAACTTGCTTTGGGTTGTTATTTTTGTTGTTGTGTTGTTTGTTTGGTGGTTTGTTTTTTTTTTTTTAACTCTAACTTTCTGCTTAGATGTCAGAAAGAGCAGCTTTTGCATTTACTTGAGTTCTGCTGTAACTCTGTGGTGTTGATAAGATTTCAGGTTCTGCAGCTCAGACCCAGAGTAACAAGCATTCAGTGTCCACTCAGCATGGAGATTACCAGCAGCATCCTTTGAATTTTTACCCAAGAAGCAGCAATGGAACAGGAGGAAACACTCGAAGACCAAAGACAGTAAGTAATGGTGGCATTGGTAATATGCTGATATGGTTGCAAAATGAACAACTTCTTCACTAGTTTGCAAGCTGTGATTTGCATATATACCCAGGCAGGTTTCATCTGGACAATAAATCAAATACCTGTGAAGATTTATCTTCAAGAGCACAGTAACCAGTATGTATGGCTAGAAAACAGGAAAAAAAAAAATTCCAATGTTCCAGAAACTGATTAAGGGAAGGGGGCAGGAGGGAGGTATTTAGTTAGCAATGGTCCNTTCCTAACATCCAGCCTGAATTTCCCCTGGCAAAATTTTAAATACCATGCCATGGTTGGTGACTCTTTCTGTATGTTACTTATGCTTTCAGGTGCCAAGCAGATGGTAGGAGAGAATGGCAGACAGACGACTACCACACCTAAACAAGAACTCTCTTCCTACTGCCTTCATGCAACTACAGAAACAAAGGCTGATCCAGAAGTAAACTTAAATGCGTTCTTTTTAAATCAGTTCAGGGTATTTTACAAAATGCCAATGAACTGGCACCCTTGAAATAAGAAAATTTCTATACGAATCAAAGGGCAACAGTAATACTCCAGTTCTGTGCATATGTACTTCCAAAATATTTGGATGCAGTATTCAGCCCTAGTCAATTAATCTGCTAATCCCTTTTAAGTACTGGGTGATGCAGATCCTTGTTCTGAGCAAGAGCAGCACTGTGTGTCCTCCCTTCACACACAATGCAGTACAGAAAGGCCAGAAAGGCAAACCTAAAAGGCTTCCTTATATTGTGGTAACCTTGGAGCATGCTGGTGCAAAGCAGAGCTAAGTGCTTAGAGCAAAATCATTTGGTCTGGTGTTTTGTTTTCTTTTTTTAACTGCTTTCCTATTGCAACCCCTGAGCACCACATCCTGCCCAATGCAGTGCTCTCACCCCCAGATGTTACTGGCTGAACCTTTCATGCCTGTTTAAAGATGACTCATCAGATGTGTTGGTGTCTCTGCCTTCCCAAACCCATTCTCTCCCCTCCCCCTAGAATGAAAAAGGGCAGCTCCTCGCACAATGCTACATTAACTAGAAGAAAACAAACGTAAGCATTTCTATTATCTGCATTTCTCTTGCATGGAAAAAAAGCTTGCTTTTATAGCCTAGCCAATAAAGGACTCAAAGTTGTCTTCCAGAGATGTGGTAATTGTAGCTTTTGATGAGTCAGAATACTAACCTAGCATCACCAACATGCCTGGATGCTTGTGAACATGAAAAATATAAATAAGATGTAGGATTAAATTCAGGAAACCCTTAATAGCATTGCATTGGTTAAACACTGAGTAAAGGAACTCTAACTTCACTTAGAAATGCTGCAGCGTTTAGAGATAGAAGATTCCTAGAATAAGGCTGACATCCTTCAACATTATGGAAACAAGCTTTATTTTGTTCAAGCTTGCTGCTGCATCAAAACAACTTACAATATCCTGCAGAACGGTGTGGAATCAGTTTTCAAATAACACTAGTTCTTTTTAAGGTAAGCCTTAAATGAATGAAAAGGTGACTGATAACTATCCAAGGTTAGCTGCTATTAGAGAAGCCATCAAATGTGATTCTAGCACATTTTAGGAATCAGATGCCAATTTGGAAGTAGAACGATATCGTCAGTATGAAGCACTTGTATGCCATTGAAGCAGTAAAAGGGAAAGAGTTGTCAGGCTAATTACAGCTTCTTGATAAAATACTTCAAGTATCACTCAACACAGCAAAACTCAAAAGATCATTTTTGAATGAATGCTATACCTGCAAAGACTATGTCCAAAGAACAGCAGTAACACAAGACTAGTACTATAGGGATAAACATTTCTGCATAGGCTTTCAGTGCTGCATTATAACAAAAACTTCATTCGATCCTTCACTGTGTGCAGTAAATGGATGACTTTCTGAAAGGTAGAACAATTTAAAGCAGATCAGGAAGCTCTAGGTTTCTTCCATTTCCATACAGCCTTTCCAGAAACACTACTACAGTTTTTGCAGTTTCCCATAAGAAAGATGAGACTGAGTTATGTCAATACTGCCTAGTGATACATTCACAACCCACAAAAAGCACTGAGGTTGTAATGTGGAACTACTGAGGTTACTTCACTCAGAGCTGGTGATCATTCTAGTCAGTCTGCAACTACAGAATTGCACAACCTCTGTTCTTTTGTCCAAGCATCCTGACAGTTACTCCCTAGTTAATAACCTCCTCTTTCTCAAATAATCAGGAAAAAAATAAGGTTCAGAGCAGTATCTTTTTCATGAAGGTCAAAGATCTTAATATGAAAAGATACTACAATGTAGGGGTTATTAACAACCTCCCTGGAACCACAGACTGCAGTCCCCTCTACCTTATAGGCTGACATCCAGTATGGAGCACTAAGCCTTATAGGTTGTTCCAAGTGAAAGACTTAATAAATGCCTTGCTGTTCTTTGGCTTTAAGGAGAGAACAGGGTTAAAGTAACATGGACAACATGACCTAAATGAGGATGCTTTTGGAGAGCTTCTAAATCTGAGTCAGTATTGTTGCACATAACAAATGCAAAGTTAATACTGTGTTTAGGAGAGTTAACTCTTCAAACCTTTCATTCTCCTTATTTCCCTACAGTGTATCTCGATTCCTATGGAAAACAGCTCTTATTTCCAGAAAGTCAGCAGACAGTCCCCTCTAGGACTGCTCACATTAAAGAAAGTTTACAAGTAAAATTCCATTCAACAGATTTTATTTAACAATTTGGTTTTGTGATTACAACTGTTTCAGTTTTCTTCCAAAGACAAAATACAAACTTTTACAGCAACACTTGCAGAGAACATTCACAAGATAACAGCTTGATATTTGCACAAGTTGGCTTTAAGAAAGAGCCAAGTAACTTGAAGAGTCACTACAGTTCAGTGCCTAAAATTGATTTAGGGGCAAATACAACTACAGATCTATGAGCTACCTTCCACTTCAAAACATAAGGCCAATAAAAACTGCAAGTTGTTACTTCAGGGTTTTTGCCAGTACACAGCACAGATCAGCTGATACTTTCTATATTTTCTATAGTGATGCAGCCAAGCACATGGTAAAGATGTATAACCCAGCCTTCCCTCCCCCCAAACAACTGAATGGGAAACTATGCAAGCCACAACTCTGTGAACTGTGGATCATACCTTGTTGGCAAGGCTAATGAGCAAGCAGTGCATAGTGCAGGCCTTCCAGAACATGACTAAATTAATATAGTACCAGCTTGAGTTTTTCAGATTGGCATCTGTACATGTCAGAGATCCTGGTTTTCCTAAAGTCTTGGAAAGTAGCAATTGCTGGCACCAAGGAAAATTTTGTAACTAAGGCAAGGTATCCCTTCTACCCTTTCAAAAAGAATTTGAGGCAAAAGATTAAGCAACTTTAAGGCACTTTAAAAATTATTTTTAGTTTGCTTTACCAGCACACTTTATCAGCAACCTAAATCAGCATAGCTCATGAATAAGCATTTAATCAACATTTTACAGAGCAACAACTTCTTTGTTGCAATGTCTTCCATGCTATGAAGCCTTCTGTAGCACTTTTCTGCAAGTTTTCTGAATGATAGCCCTTTGAGGCCAAAAAAATTACATACTAGGCATACAGTTTGCTCTGTTGAGCTGAAGGAGAACTGTCACACTTTAGAACTAGAGTATTTAGCTTACTTCAAAGCACAGAATACAAGCTCATGTATTTTTTTTAAGCAAATATATGTATTAAAATAGTTCTGAGATAGGGGAAGGACAGATTAAGTGATTTTACAATAAGGCCAAGGATATACCATCTAACCCACACACATACTGTTGCTGGAAACTGGCTGCTCACTCTGCTGTTTTAATAAACCTGAGCTGATTGTCTTAATTATTTAGAAAACCAAAAATGAATGAACTCGAATATACAGTACTGGTGAGTAACTTCTGTATTTCATAGCAATTTGAGTTTTCTATGGAGCACCCCAGAAACAATGCCATTCAAACTAGAACAACACAAGAAAACAACACTGTGAACTTTAAGTTTCCAACTGAAGTACGCATAATTTGCTTCATATTTAAGTTCCACTGCCATGACTACTACCTGCAATGCTATCATTTTGTATTGGGTGCCAAATTCCTTTCAAGTCAGAGCTAGTAAGACAGTACTACAAATTATCCTGAAATTGATGATCAAGGAATATCATCAAAAGTCATGTATTATGTGCTACATCCACCACTTGATTTTATCTTTGATTTTTTCCTGTAGGTTTATTTTCATCAGTGCTCAAGTCAATCTACATTGGAAAGATGTACCTTTTGAGACTCAGATCACATGGCTGACCCAGCCAAAGAAAAGGAAAAAATAACCCAAAAACCACAAAAAAAAAAAAGAAAAAAAAAACCCAAAAACAAAAAAAAAAAAAAAAAACACCCAAAAACCACAAAACCAAAACACAAACACCACACAATACACAAAACTAAAAAAACCCCACAACACCTATTTGGCCAAATAAGTTTCCTTAACCAGTTCACTGATGCCAGAAAGTAGGGAGGGAAAAAAAAAGAAAAAAAAAAAAGAAAGGTGTAGACCTGGCAACCCTGGGGGCAACCCTGGGACTACAGCAATCCTGACTAGGATCAAATCAGCAGATTCTCTGGACTACCCTTAACTGCTCCTTTTGCAAGTAGACATACAGAAGGATCGAAAAAAGAAGACAAAAAATGCTGAATTTAATTGCAACGAGTTTAAGAACCATTTGAATGAGAAAATATCAGGATTTCCCAAACACCAGTATTTCAAGTATAAATGCAAGTTCTTGCCTTTTTATATAGGGACCGAACCAAATTTTGCCACTAGTTTTACAGTAGGTTTTTGTAGGCCAGAGCAGAAGGTAAACAACTTAAAGCTTCTGTTTGCAGCTGAATATTACTGTACCACGTTCCCTCTCAAACAAGATCCATAAGGGACAGTTATTTAGTGTAAAAAGTTTTTAAACTGGAATGCTCAAGTCATATGTCTTCCATTCTCCAATATAAAGCTAGTACTTAATAGTTCTGTTTATCTGTGAGATAGATGGGATGCTTTTACAGCCTACTGATTTTTAGTCTTTTAAGGCACTAATTTTCATTTACCCTTTAGAAGGATTATTCCTACATCCCCTCGCCACCTTTAACATTAATTGGAAAGGGCATAGGATTTCTGTTCAGAATGCAGTATTTATCAGGCAACCCTTATTCTTGTGTATAAAAATTTATGGGTTATGTTATTCTGTTGGGACATTATCTACTTCTACAATTTTGTTAATCTTTCTAGCAGCATGCTGTAAGAGCCACAAACTAGTATAAACGGTATTTCACTCCCTGAAGTCAGTCACCAACAATTTACATCTTGATAAAACTGAAGGGATACTGTATCAAATGTTGATTAAATTAGCCTTCACAATAAGTCATCATGAGATTGTCTACTGAAGACAGTGTTGCCACTGAATATTAATAAGAATCTCTGAACATCTACACTTGGCATATAAAAAAATGTCCCACAGCAGCAGCCACTAAAGGAAAATAAGACAGCCATTAGAACCCATGCAGCATATTGCAAGTAATCCTGTAGAAGAGATTCACATCACCTCTTGCCAAGTATAATGTTGCAAAAATATTCTTTTAAAGTCTTCTTTTAGAGATTTAAAGGATATTATGAACTGCTGTCTTCCACGAGCAACAGAAAATATTTTGGTTCAGTGAACTACAGGTGTTGGGCTACTAGTCCATTAGAAAGTGGCAGGTCCTAAAGTGTGTGATAGTTTCGGTCTTTCGACTTGCAGAATTTGAACAGAAAGAAAACAACAGCCTGCAGACCCAGAACAAGGACAATTCCACCTATGAAACTCGCAGCATCAAATGTAGATTTGCGTGGAGAAGGTGCAGGAGTCACAGTAGCATTTGTACCTGTTAAACACCACATTAGAGTTTGTGAGTTTTACAGACTTTAGTATTGGCTTCTTTGTATTAAGATCATTCAAAACATCCAAACATCAATAACAAACAAAAAAATAATCAAGAGTAAAGACATGTCAGCAGCTGCATGTAGATTAGCAATACTGAAATTCTGATTAAATACTATACATACAAGGCTAGAGCTATTTATAGCCAAACTGCTCTGGACCTCAATACTGAGCAAGTCCCAGCTGGACTTCATTTGTACTTCAAAAAGTCAAAGCCCTCCTCCTTTACAAAGAAGTATATTATTAATACGCTCACATTCAAAACACATTTTCCAATCTCTGCTGGTTTCAGCTTTTTGCTTAAATTAAATTATCTTTCATCTACTGTACTTTACTGCAGGAGTTAAGCTTAAAGAAATCAGCTGAAGCCACACCACCTATGAATCTGGAAGTAACAACCATCTGCTGATGGCTAGTTTTAAAGAGCTTTACTTCATGAGAGCTTTTCATGAAATAGCATCTTCAAGACTAATGCTGAAATAAAATTTTTCAGCTTATTCCCATTACTGCAGCCCAATATTTTTTAATAGGTGTCCCATTATCATGCTGCAAGTGAAAAACAAAATACCACCTCTCCCAAGGTCAAGCGAGTTAACAAGTGACTTCCAGACACACTATTAAAAGTGGTCAGCTGATTTCATTTGACCAACATATTTCTGACTTCTAATATCTCACCAACTAGCTCTGTTTCTCAGGATATTACCTTGCTATGTACATACATCACCTTAACGAAGTTAGTGACAACAGGAGATATACCAATACTACTTCAGTGTTGTCACTTGGTAAGCCTTTCAATATAATGCTTTTAAAGCAACACTAATTTCTAAGTATTTTATGCTTTAATTATGCTACTAGTAACAGTTACCTGGAGCACTGGTTGTTGCTGAAGTAATGGTACTAGTATGTAGAGGAGCATTTGTAGTTACATTGGTGATGTTAGCTGTTCGAGAGAAGACAGTAGGTACACACCATAAACTTCAAGAGAAAAGTTTGCAAGCACTGAAGTTCTTACATAAATAATTTGTCATGTTTTGCCTAAACAAGGATAAGCTTTGACCTCAGACCGTAACCCACACAATTTAGATGTTCAGCTGCACGGCATTAAGCCAAGCTCCTGCAATAAGCATTTTTTTAAAACTTGCATACTATTGGTATGCAAATATTTCAAAGTTCTCCAGGGATCATTCAGACAAAACCATTTTTCTTCCAAGCACCAATATAAATACCACTATTTGAACAAGTATCAAGGCAGCTGATTCTAGAAAACTGATAATCTGCACCAAGGCAAAAGACTTTCATTAAACAGGCCTCAGAATCAGTATCTATTGTACTAAAAAAGTACTTAATATCTCTAGACAGGAGATAAATACCAGATAGCAAAACTTCCTCTTTCTCCCTCTGCCCCCAAAACACTGATAATTACATCAATGGAATAAGCAAACACTCACCTGTAACAGCTAGACTGTCTTCTAAAAGCTCTTCATTATCAAGCCAGAACACAGGATTTCTGACCAGTCCTACCCTCCCCAAGGTAGTACTACTAACAATTAACCAGTATTCCACTATGTGCCTGGGACAAGTGCCAACATTTTAGGTTTACTCAAAGCTAAACATAATTTTACTGTACAATAGGCTGTTTTGAGCCTAATCTGAACTGGACAACAACAACATCAACCTCGTAAGAACTCATGATTAATGGAATGACCAATCTAATTCAAATAATTACCATTGAGCAACTTCTTAATTACATCAGAAACAAGCATTTTCTCTGTTGGAGTTTTATAAAATCCACTTCTACCAAACTTTGGGACCACTTACATATTCCATACATCAGATGTTTAATCATCATGCTACTACCGTGATCTCCGGAAAAAAACTGTGTCCTTTATTCACCAGTTCCTAGCTTACTGCCATGCAATGTTCAGTGGTACTACATTACCTATAGTAGTATGAGCTGTTGTAACATTGGAAGACGCTGTAGTAGTATTGGAAGGTGGCGAAGTAGTATTGGTAGGCGGCGAAGTAGTATTGGTAGGTGGTGAAGTAGTATTGGTAGGTGGTGAAGTAGTATTGGTAGGTGGTGAAGTAGTATTGGAAGACGGCGAAGCAGCACTGGAAAAAGGAACAACTGTAGAAGCTATGAAAAAATAAGAGTTATGTTAAAGAGCTTAATGACCGCATTGAACTAAACCAAACAACCCACAAAGTAGAATAGCAGCAGACTAAGTTTTAAGGAATTCATATAGCACTGCGTTCTAGTGTAGTTTTGGTTTGAAATCACAAAGCAGTTGAATGCTCAATCCACCACACTAACAGCAGAAGTTGCACAAGTGAATACATGAAAAACCCCGTCACAGGCAAGCCAATCAAGCCAGTGTTCAACTTGCAACTCAGGATTCCTCAAAGCAAACAGAAGGGATAAGAGTCCTATTGTACAAGTATAAACTGTGAATGCTTTACACAATAGGAAACTAGGTATTCAGCACTGCTTGCCAACTGCAACTAAAACTGAACCTGACCTATCGGGTTCAACTAGAAGTCAGAGTGGTTAGACAGCTAAAGCCATATGGAGAAAAACCCAAGATATCCTCAAGAATTTGGAAGTCTAGCTAAAGCTTTCTGTTCAGAGAGCTGTTGCAAATTGTGAGTGCTCTTAGCTTCAGTATGTGCTGTTAAAAAAAAAACAACCAAAAACCAAAAAGCAACAACTGTGAAACTTTCTGCAACTTACTGTATTAACTGAGTTAATCACACATGGGCAGCATATTGAAACTGTTTTGTAATCGTATACTGATACATCAGCAAGCTTCCTGCTGAAATAGCATTACGTCCAAAAGCCTCTAAGGCTCAAGGTCATTTAAATGTGGTTATTTGCATCTTGAAACAATTGAGCATGGTGGAAAACCTGAGCCGACCTGTTTCTACAGACATAAGCTGGATATATCAGCATTTACATTCTCTCAGGTCCCACTTGCATCAAGTCAGTTTAGGTCCACCTTAATGTTTTGCTATGTCAATCCCCAAACGCAGTGCTGAGCCATGACACTGTAAGAGTTGATAAGGTACACAGGTTTCTCTCGCACAAAGATCCACTAAAGGTGACAATTAAGTTTCCTTGATTATGTAGAAGCTAAAACACAACAACCTGGTAACAGCACCACAAGTTTAACAGGAACAGATTGTAAAAATTCTACTCTTGGTTATAGAACAAGGCATTGTAGCAGCATGCTCTCTTTGGAAAGCACTGAAAAATTGTACTTTTATCACTCTTGATTAAAAGGTGATTATTAGAATTTTAGAAACAACACAGAAGTCCAAGGCAAGTAGAATTACTTCTGACTGGCTGCCACCACCACAAGACGACCCACAGCAGCATGGAAGCTTCATCTCTGTTGGTGTGAGCCAGCCTCTCTAGCAGCACTGTTGAACTCATCTAGACAGAAGTATTAAGAATTTTCATTTGCTGTTCCAGACCTTAAACCCAGAAAAATCCTATTTAAAAGTACGTTTCTTGTCAGCTTTCAGAAAAACTAAAATTGGGAGGCTTTCACAAAAGCAAAATTCAAGACTGAATCTAAGTTATTAATATCCTGCAAATCTGCTTTGCACAGCGAGCACAAATTAACAAAAAGCCTGAAGTACATATGCAACTGAGCACATTCCTAGCATGGAGGATCTACCTTATGCAGTTCTGTAACCCAGACCCTGAACTTCAGGACTGCATGAAGAGCTGTGCTAGTTAGCACTTAAAACTGGAAGGTTCATACGATTTTCCTATTTACTGCATCTCAGATGAAGCAAAGTACTTAGCAGGTGAAACTTCTTTTGTTGAATATGAAGCTTACTGTCTTGAGGATACCGACAAGTTACTTTGGATATGCTATACCTAATAGGAAATGTCACCCATTTTCATCTAAGAAACCAAGGCAGTAGCCAGAAACTTGTCTAGCAAAATACACCAGGCTTCTTGAAACAGCAACAGTAAGCAGTTAACTGAATGCACAACAGAATTGTGTGTTTTAGTATCACATACTGTAGGCTTAAGCTGGAAGCATGGGGCTTATTTACATACTTGTACGTGCTTATGTAAATTATAAAAGGCATATTAACAAAGGTCAACAGATTAAGGAGTTGTAAACACAACTGCTTCATATTAAACAATGTGAAGGCTGAATATCTAAATACTTACAAGTACACTGGTTTTCAACTGTACACTTGTTATCTTTGGAACCTACTTCCGTTTCATTTACACACAGGTCTTCTGTCAGGAAAGAAGAGGAAAAAAGTATTTACAGCAGCAGAACTTTAAAGTGTTAATGACATTGTTCCTACATACTAATAAACTGTTAATAGGACAAACTAAACACCATCTGCTAACCAGCATAACATTAAAGCCACTTCGATATGCAGGACTTCAGTATTATGTTAGTAATTAGAACTTATAAAAGATTTAGAATTTTTTTCACTACAGTTACTCTACCACTCAAATCAACACTTTAGCAATACTTATACATGGTCATACACCATTTTGCAGTCACAGTATAACTTGGTATTTTTTTCTTCATAGCCTATAAAAATCAGACTGTTTTTACTATTTGTGGCATTTTTCAAGTTAAATATTCTGCATCTCTATGGTAGCATCATAAAAATAAATCTTAAATTGTACATGCAAGCAAAACTTAGTTTCAGCTTTTCAAACAAAACCTTGACCTTGAAATCATTGAAGACAGTTTCTTATTCTCTGCCTGCACATCTTTCTCCCTTGACTCAGATTCCAACCTCTCCCCCAAAGAAGTTACACAGATCTCTTGGGTATTTGCAGTATGTGCCTCTTGGTCAGACAACATATGCAGAATTCAGAAAAATAACTTCTTGAAGGACACTCTTATACTGGACAAATTACATCCAAAATTATTTTTGCTATTTCCAAAGCATTTTAGCCTTCATATGTAACCTTTCTTGGTCATCTACAATCAAGTGCTACAAAACCACCATTAGAGCCAAACCATTCTCTCCTCTTATTCTGTTCCCACCTCACATAAGTACAAATAATCCACCTGAGGGCTGCTTATATAGTCTTTGCATGACTTTGTCAACAGCAACTTTATCTCCTCCAGGACTAAGTACCAGAGGTCACCTCAATGTAGTTACATTCAACTCTCCTACAATGGGAAAAATAAGGCTCTGAATGAGACCAGCTAATGCTTCTTTGGCTCTATCATGTTCCCTTCAGTGGGCTGCAATCCTTAGTTTTAGAAACACAATTCTTTAACCGATCTTATTTAATGGACTCCTCTCTCCTCAATTCAGGAGTAGAGGTTGTGATCAGGTTCATGACAATGCCTCTATAAAGGGACTGAAGAACAGGGTTGTGTCTGTATGTCAGAATCCATCCATGACTTCTTACCAGCAAACACAAGTAGTGACTAGTTTGTTCTAAAAACATTCTGGACCATGCCAAAAACATTAGCTTATCAAGAGCACAGATTTAAACCAGAAGCCTTAAAAATCTGAGATTATTTCGAATATGTTCAGCTGTCTCCACATTAGAACGTGAAACGTTTAGCACCAAGATACAACTCCTGGGTTAATGTTCCATTAGTTTAACAAACAGAACAGTATATTTGTGTAATGAACATCAATATAGATCAAGTAGGTCTAGTTGGGTTCAAGGTTCTGCATGGCATAGTAAAGATTTGCACTTTGTAGTCCTCCTTACTTTCACATTTGATCCACTTGCAGCCTGCTACAGCAATACAGGAACTGCAGTTAGAAAGCACTTCACAGATGCCTAAAACAAACAAAAACCAGAAACGCATTGATTAGGACAAAATTACGACTGTCAAAGGAGCAACTTCACACACAGAAATGACTCTTCCCTCTGTACCTTCCCATATGCACATATCTCAGGTTAAGGCACAATCCTTCTCACTGAACCAACTACAGCTGAAAGCTACAACTTAAGAATGTATTGACAAGAAACAAGTACATTTCTCTCCAGACTCTACTAATACTAGAAATCAGACCCCACATGTACACCAAGATTTTGTCTCATCCAACCTCTGACTACAACGAACTCAGATAAAAGAGGATATACTACTCTAGTGAAGTTAGCAAAGTCCATCTTACGCAGAAGTTCATTTAAACCTTAGATGGTAGAGGGCATTTTTCCTTTTGATAATACAGCCAGCTATAAATATCCCTGCAGTAGAAAGCAACTAAACTATGGGAAATAAAGACAAGAACCTAGAAGGTGCCATATACAAATGCATATAAAGGAGAGGAGAAAAAAAAATAAATAAGTAAATCTATTCCTATTTTCATCACACCAGAAGCCAGCAACCTAACTAGCCCTGCTGCCTTTTATGTCAATCTCGGTCAAACATTGAACAACAAGCCTTGAAATTATGATGAGAACATATTCACTATCTGGATCAAATAAGATCTTCTCCCAATCTACAATTTTACCGCATTAGTTTTAATTATGACTTAGTCATACAGCCATCATGCTCAAAAAGCCCACATACAACCCACAAGTCTTTACACCACATACTCTCCAGCACATTTCACATTATATCCACCTACTCCATGGACCTTTGGATGACCTTTCACTTCTCTCAGCTCTCCTCCTTAGTGAAGAGAACATTACTATTCACAGATCTTCAGCAATCAGCACAGTAGTTTACATCTCAACATAACTACTAATGCATGAACTAACTTCAGTATTCTTGTAATTTGAATTAAGTCGGAATCCACTTTGTCTTTCTCTTGGTTATGGCAGTATCAGACTAGAAATATTTGTGCTATTTCTTCACTTTCAAGAAACACAAGATATGAAAAGACCTTCGTCAGTTTGCATCAGTGAGGTATGCAACAGACTTGCCTTGTTCCCTTCAGAAACAAGGCACTTACACCACTTCAAGAGCTATATGACAGTTTCTGGATAACAGATTTCAGAAAGAAAAAAAAAAGGTCAGTTATTATTCTGGGTATACATTAGAAGAACGATCACATAATACACAATACTCAGTTCTGGCGAATGAACAATATTCACTTTTGTAAATTCCTCATTGGCACTGATATAAAAATGTCGGCAAAAAAGACTCTCTAACACAGTTTTGAAAGTGTTAAAGAGCAGGCATTCATTTTACGCGGTGCGCAGGCGGATCGTTCCGCTATTCGCGAGTGTGCCCCTAGCCGACACTGCTAGTTACATATCCATCAGCACAGGAATTTACATAGTTCTCCTCCACGTGGACCCTCAGCTGTTGCCATGTCTGGGCTGGTGCGGCCAACCAGTGCACGCACCTCGTTCCCGCCAAAACTGCTTCCCGCCGAACCTGCAGCCGGTAGCGGTCCCAGGAATCCCGTTCCCCTTCCCCCCCCCCCCCCACTTCCTCGGTCCTAGACAGATGAACTTTTGTCCCTGCCACACTGTATCAGAGCAGGGACTACTGCGGTTTAGACAAAAAGCATGACTTTTGATAAGGCTGATGCCAACTATTAATTAAACCAATTAACGATAAACCAACTAGCAGTATGAATATGATAACAACATCACACGGTTGCACTTCGCCACAAGTGTAGAACATTCTCTGTGAGTACACAGAAAATTTAGCACAGTACATCCGTGGAAATCGGAGGACAGTCAATGCTGCCAGCTCATACCAGGTGCACCGGGACTTCTAGTTTACTTTCCAAACAGCCTTCGCAGACTAGCATGGGGGAGGAACAGATTTGCAAGAGTAAAGGTTCAGAGACGTTTTTAACACAGCAAAAGGTTTCAAGAATGAGCTGTTAACTTCAGAATTAGCGGTAGGCTGTCAGATGTTCTTTCAATGCTACTCCTGCCGTGAAAGGCTCTCTTAGGGTCTTTCTATGAGATAACGGCAAGCTCTCCCCATCAGCAGATGCCTGCTCTTCACTGAAAAAACTCAGCTCTTAAAGCACAGGCAAGCCCACATTTGCTCCCAAAGTAACCCTGTCGGTTGTACTGACTCTCACACGGGATAAATTGGGATATTCTCCTTACACTTGAGGAGGAAAACTGGAAACAGTAACAGAAGTGCATCCTGCTGAACCAACACTGCCCTCTCCCGCTGCACCGGAGAGACTGTTCACCTCCGACACAGCAGAGCTCCAGCACTTCACGGTTCCGACAGGGTGCCCGATATCGGCCTAGAGCACGTCGCCAGCGGCAAGGCTGAAGAGGAAATCTAGAAGGGCTGAAGCAAAGGTTACGGGACGGCTTCACACTCTGCTGCACCCAGCGGCATTATGCAACGCGGCCAGAAAACGTTTAAGTACTTCCAGAGCAACTTAATTCCTCAGCTTTTTGGGGCATGCGGCGCTTTTTGTGGTTCTTGGCAACGTAAACACTTCAGCAAACAGTTCACAGAGCCAGAAGGATTAAGACAAACACACAGGACGAACACCCAGGCAAACATCAGGGTAACGAACAAGCAGCAGTAGTGACAGAAAACACCGCTTATCTAAGTAACTCTTGCAGTTTGACCTGTACTAAGTTTGCAAGAAACAAATACGCCGCGTAGTTTTACTGGACACAAAGCCACCCAGGCATGTGCTGTATACGAACGGGGTATCGGAGGTGGTGTTAAACCGTGCTAACGGATTTCGCAACGCACGCACCCAAATACACCACAGCGAGGGAGGAAACGAAAGCGAGAGGAGACAGAAGCAAGCAAGAGGCTCAGCGAGCCGCGGCCGAGGCGCTGAGGGCGGCAGCGCTGACGCCGCACGGAAGCGGTGGCGGCCGAGCTGCGAGGGAGCGCAGGGCGGCTCCCCCGCCGGGCGGCCGGCAGCGCGGTGCTGTCCCCCGAGCCGGGCGCGGCAGAGCGGCGGCTGCCGAGGGTTGGCCGCCCGGGCGGGCTCGGTGCGCGGCGCCGGCCCCGCTCCCAACGCCGGGCACGGAGCGAGCGCGGGAGGAGCTGCCCCGTCAGCAACTGCCGGGGCGGGGGGAGGGGGTAAGGGGGAAGAGGAGGGTCGCGAGGCACTCACCAACGGTCGCAGTGCCGTCGTCGGCCCCTGCGCGCAGCCCGCAGAGGCAGGCCAGGCAGAGGGCCATGAGGGGGAGCGCGGGTGTCCGGCCCATGGCGGCGGTGCTGAAGCGACGGGTGGCGGCTCTCGCTCGTCGGCGCTTCCTTTCGCTCCGCTCCCGCTGCCTCCGCGCACCCTGCGAGCGCCGCCGCACCGCCCCCCCCGGGCGTCACGTGAGCGGCCCCGCCTCGAGATGGCCCCGCCCCCCCCGCGCGGGCCGGCCTGAGCGATCGGGACGGTGTCGTGGTTCCGCCCAACCTCCCCCCCTCACACGACGGGTAATGGAACACTCCGCACCGTGGCGCGGAGTTTCTACCCCATGTGACCCCGCCGCCCTGGACGAGCGTTTCCCGCGCATCACGCGCTGCCCACCCTCACGGAGGCCACGCCCCCGCCAGGGGGGTGGGCAGCAGAGCGGCGGCCGCTCATTGGCTGCACGCCTCGGAGGGTGTGAGGTGGGGGTCGGTTGGTGGCCGTTGGTGGCCGTTGGTGGCCGTTGGTGGCCGTTGGTGGCCGTTGGTCTCCCTCGCTCCCTTGGGAGGTGGGGTGGGCGGAGCGGCGGGGAACGAGGCGCTCACTCTAGCGGGCGCTACCCGTCCAGGGAGGGCCAGGGGTGGCTGCCGGCTGTGGCCTCCCCGGGCTTGGGGTCTGCGGGGGCCGGCTGCGCGCCGCTCTCTAGCCCGAGTCTGGCTCACAGGTCTGCGGCGTGTGTGAGCTGCACCGA
The DNA here is from genome assembly GCA_013399365.1 of Pampusana beccarii. Classification (NCBI taxonomy): domain Eukaryota; kingdom Metazoa; phylum Chordata; class Aves; order Columbiformes; family Columbidae; genus Pampusana; species Pampusana beccarii. The sequence continues at coordinate 141,945 of VWYH01003553.1, read as the reverse complement.
TTTTCCTGGCCCACTCCTGTGTTGTTACACTGCTCTCGTGGCGCCTCTGGCACCAGCTCTTGTGCCCGTGCAAACTCCAGTACAGGTTTTTTGCGGTGGATTTCTGTCACAGAGCGATTTTGATTGATGGGAGGTTCACCTCTTCCTCCCTCCCCCCTTTCTACCCTAAAAGAACTTAGGGGATAGTACATAATAGTAGTTTAAATAAATATTACTCATTAATAATTGCACATGAAGCTTAACAGTGTGCAGCAGTTGCACAGTGTTGTCCAACTGTGCTCCAGTCAGTACTGGTGCTATTGCAGGTGGCAACCACAGGCTGGTAGTCCATGTGAAATGTCTCCAGTGCTGGAGAGGAAACATGGTAAAAATTGTGACCTTCATCTTCACTCTGTCACCTCCAGCTGTGCTGTAGAGAGCACCTGAAGAAGTACGTTTGGGAATCTCATCTCAGAGGAGGCTCCCCCCTCTGCCTGTCTTTTCCCCTATCTTTCTGTCCTTTGTTTTTCCGTAAGGCAGCCTGAGTCAGTGTTTTACCACCAACAGTGAACTCTGCAAATAAAAATCTGTTCGTGTGGATCTGCCTCAATATTTTGTGCTATGCCAACACAGGGAAATGTTGGGAAACCAAGGTAAACATTCCTGCCTGCTTATAATCGATGAAAGCGAAGTTAGAGCTATAAAGCAAATTTTAGTACGGTCCTGATTTGAGAAAGGTGCCATCAGAATGAAAGGACAGATGAAAGAGAAGAATTAGAATCAGGAAAATTAGCCCGTTTCTCCTCAGTGTGAGCTGGACTTGAGCAATAAAGAGGAAACTGCTAAATAAATCTGTAGCTTAATCTTCCATTTTACTTTTGTTCCTGAAGTTTTATTGCCAAGACCCAAGAGACCAATACAATATCAGAAACTTAAGGGTAAGCTACCTGTCACAATTACTGTTTGAGCTCCGGAAAGGTCTGTAGGACTGCTGGTCGTACGTAATTTGGGTATAGAGCTTTCTGACAAGCTTCTGTACCATCATATATCGTGGTGCTTCTGCTAGTGGGCAGGATGGCTAATGCTTTGCCTTCCTGCAGGGGAGTCTTAGAGTGAAATATAAAAGAAAGAACTGCAAAGAAAACAGCAGAGAAAATCAATTTTGCAGTATGAACAGGAAACCTCATAGCAGCTGCAGTGAAAAGACCAAACGTTTTATTGGATGTAAATGTCAGTGATGTCTGAATTGAGTTCTGAAAAGTGATAAGGTGACTAAAGTCGCTTACTTTAGTTGTCTTTCATTTTGCATGTACTTTTTACTGGAGGGTTATTGTAAAATAGCTCAGTTATTCCAGCAATATGTTTAAAGTTACTGTCTTTTTAATGAGAAGAAATAATTTTCACGTTCATTACGAAAATCCTATGTTTCTCTTCTAACTTTGAGTAAGCAGCACGTAAAATAAATTGAGGAGCAGCATAAATATGGCTTGCAACCTAACTGAAACTGCAGTGAGCATTGAATATGGAAGTTTCCTCTGGCTTCCACTCCTCCCTCTTAGCCCTGCATGCAGAGATTCTCCTGTCTTTTGGGACAAGGACCAAGGGTCTTCTATTGGGATCAGGGCTTGATTAACATGATTTCTTGGGATAGCACTAGATATCTGGCATTATTTGAACTCAGGTTTTCCTTTTTGCAGTTCTTGTGGGTTATGATACTAAATAGGTCTCCAGCAGTTATCATAGTGTTTTATGAAGGGTGCAGTGGCGGTTCAGTTGATGTGCTGGACACCTGAAGTGTCGTGGTTGCTGCAGTATGCATTTCATGAGGGCTGACTACATACTAAAAATCTCTCCTTTTGAGAAGGAAAACAAATAGGACATAAGTTAAATGTGATTGATAAAATACTCTAATCAGTATGTGTATGTATGGAAAAGCTGTGGGGAAAATGAAATACATAATGAAACAGAACTAAGATTACCAGCAGGGCAAGAATTACAGCTACAGCTCGTCTCCAGAAGCAAGTGAAAACATGTAATCCTGGGGGCTGGTGGGAATCCAACTTAATGATAAATGTGGTTTGTCTGTTTTTTCTTAAAGTCAGCATTTCAGGACTTTGTTGTAGCACACTGTCAGCAGGATCATGGCAGGCTGGGCTGTTGTTGTTGGATCTGAAGTATCACATTCATCACTGTATTCATTTTTCATTGCGCTGTTCTATACTTAGTGGTTAGTAAGGCATTTACTTCTGTTTTGAATCTCTAAGGAATTCCAAGCACTGCATTACTGGAAATTTATGTGAAGTCCTTGGCAAAAGTGGGTAAAAGCTAAAGGTCTGTAGATGTCCATTTTAGGGAAGCACGTCTTAAATGTAATAAATGCCCAGGAATTGCAACAGATCTGTTATATCAAGTGGTGCTGGGCAAGATGTGATAATGGACCTTTTGAAGAGGTACCAGAGGAGTGTACTGCCGTTTGGGATGGTGGCTATGAATGAAAAAAAAACTTAAGTAGATAAACTAAAGGAAACATATATTTGGTTCAGTTAATAAACATTTGTGTTCATTTCTAAATTGTCGTATCACCTGCATGGAAAGAGACCTGTGTGTGAAGTGTAAATACATGGTGGGTGTTTTAACAAGGGAAATCATAGAATCACAGAATGGTTTGGGTTGGAAGGGACCTTCAAAGGTCACCTAGTCCCACCCCCTGCAATGTGCAGGGACATCTTCAACTGGATCAGGTTGCTCAGAGCCCCGTCCAGCCTGGCCTTGAATGTCTCCAGGGATGGGGCATCTACCACCTCTCTGGGCAACCTGGGCCAGTGTTTCACCAGCCACAGTGTAAAAAATTACATCCTCATGTCTAGCCTGAATCTCTGCTCCTTTAGTTTAAAATCTTTACCCCTTGTTCTGTCACTAAAGGCCCTGCTAAAAAGTCTGTCCCTGTCTTTCTTGTAGGCCCCTTTGAAGTATTGAAATACACTATGCAACAAGCTTCATGCTATTACATAATGATGCATTATTGGATTCTAGTGCCATTCCGTGCCTTTGTAATCTCTCAGAAATAACACACTGATTCCTCTGCTCAGAGCTTTGTAACTTTAGTTAATCCTTGCATCATGGGATGGGTATGGTAGTAGATCCTGCTGTAGACATGTATCTCATCAGGGCTGGGTGCATCCCCAAAGCACATACAAGGTTGCATATGCCGTGCTGGATGATGTCTGAGTGTGCATGCAAGGTGCCCATGTCTGTCCCTGGCAGAAATTCTGGGGGCAGACAGTGGCACCTGCTTGAGGCAGACAATTGGAGCTGTTTGGTGCCCCCTCACTCATGTTGTGGTACAGGCACTTGCTCAGCCCCACCAGGTGGGGTTTGAAGGCTTCTTTTAACGTAATGAACAGGTAAAAAATTATATGTGTATATATATATATATATATATATGCAGAGTGATACTAAGGATGTAATAATGCTAGAGGATTTTTCTTAGCTCTTTTAGAGATGGTGGTACAGGCCAATGCTTTTAGCCTAAGGCAAGCCAAAGAGAGATGTCACAAGAATGGAAGGCAACGGGACAGAGGCAGGATGGGGCAGAAGGAATAAACTTTTCTCCTAAACAGCTGGGACCAACCACAGAACAAGGTCAGGCTGGTTTAGGTAACAAAAGAAAAATAAAACAGATGTTTAGATGGAGTCTCCCTGCAGCAGAGTGATAACTTAAATACATCCATTTACTGTATTTGTAACGTGCATTTTTCTGTTGGTGATGATATAATACAGCAGTGGGCTCTGGCCTGTGTCAGGGCTGGAGCATGCCCCTGCTCCTTGGAGCTCAGCTGTGTGCTCAAGGCTGGCTGACTGATGGAAGATGCCTTGGCCAGCCTGAGAGCTTTTCAAGAGAAGGAACCCCAGTGGGGGCTCCTCCCCTTTTTCTTGGGAGATGGTTTTAGGCTGAGGGTCTTGCATCTGGTCCCCGCCTGAGCTGCAACCCCAGGAGTGTCACAGCCCTGCCCGTGCCTGGCCTTGGGTCCCAATGACACGGCTTCCAGCTCTCACTGTGCCCTGATGACCCAGACCAGTGCTTCTCACCTCACCGCAGCTGAGCTACGGGCATGACTGAGCTCTGCTGAGCTGGCCACCCATTACTGCTTCTTAGTATTCTAAATCTTATCAGAATTACAGTATCAGGAGTCTTTCTATTAAGTTTGTATTACAAAATAATTCCATTTGCACATTTGCTTCGTGCGATAGCTGTATCACTTCATTCTGATCCATTTGATATGCTGCATGGTTGATATTTTCAGTAAAGTTCTTTCAGACTCAGTCCTTTGGAGTACCTTTTTTCTCCCTGGAGGTGGTGGCAGGAACTCTTGTCTCTGACTTATGGCTGGGGGTCAACCTAGGTTTAGTTAAGTCTATCCCAATAAATAAGTGTATGAAGGACGATAGCAGACAGCTGTAGCCATGATGGTCTAAAAAGAAAAGTGAGGGTGGTCTCTAGGAAGATGAAATATGTTGTCTAAGGCCCACCTGATACAATTAAGATGAACATACACTTCAGAGATCCCAGAGAGCTTCCCCAGGTCAGTGTGGAATACCTACATAGCTGACGCGCCACGTAACAATTTCTACTGACCTTAGCAACCCTCCTGGGTCAGATTCAGAAACTCTCTGACCTCAGACTAGGTAAACTACATTGTAGTTAATGACTTCATGCTCCAACTTGTGTCTGATCAGTGCTTGAATTGGTAAGGGGTAATGACTGAAGCCTACTATCCGTGATTTATTAGAACACTGTCCTTGCAATTTTAACACATATGTCTGTATGAAGAAAATAGCCTTGTGTGTAGTCTGAGGGCTTCTTTCATCACTTTTCATTTAGAGCAGTTTCTAAGAGTGTTTTGCTGGAGTAAGAAGCTCAGCATAAAGCTTTAATAAAGCAAAACTTGAAAGACACCAATTTTTCCTACAGCAGTGACACATTACATAAATAAAACACTGTGTAATCTGGTAAGATAAGAGTTTTCTCAAGATGCAGGCTGCTGCCATCTGCCCTTTGTAGAAGGGAGTTTTTGTATGTGGTTTCTGGGAAGGGACCTTCTCCAAAGCCAGCAGCTGGCAATGGAAATCGTCACCTCCCTGTCTGCAGACAGCCCCTGAATTTCCCGGCCTTTTGGGCCTGCGTGCCCTCTGGATGCTCGTGCACGCCGCTTCTTGGGTCTGGCTCTCTTGGAGGGGGCAAGGCATTCCTAGTGACTTGATCAGAGATGTAGGTTACAAAAGAAAACATGGCACAAACCACCATTTTGGATTGAGGTTAAGACAATTCTTCCTTTCCTGTTTCATTGTTCATCGCCTTGGGTTCCTTAAGTGTATCCAGCTTGCAGGCACTGGGGAACCAAGGTTGAAAGACACACTCATTCTTTTAGGTGACCTCCTTAACACTGGATGAAAGATTTTACCACATTTTTTCTGGCAGAGTGTCCTGTCGTGACCAGTGCAAATACAGTAATTGTGGCTTGCCTGAAGGATCATTATGCCTGAACTTCAAAATATTTCCTGGTTTTACTCTCGTCATTATAACATTTTCCATGTGGTATAACTTCAACCAGTTGTCCCCTACCCAGTCACCCTGCGTGGCTTTCCTAGATCCCAAGCGTACAACACCCTGTGTGTTGTACATCCAGCCATCATACTTGTTACCAGGTCCATGACTTTTGGCACAGGATCAGCTTTCTGCTGCTTGACATGACCAGTCATTTGTCTGCCCTGAGAGATCCTGAACGCTGCCCTTTGCCAGAGCATTTCTGTGCTCTGATGGCTGCTCAGATCAGGTTGTTTGGACCTGACGCACATGCTGTGCTCTGGCTTGGTCTGTTGCGAGGACACTGGGGACATCAGGGTGCAGCTATGCAACGGAGCAGACCCGCTGAGGGCAACCAAGCCAATACCAAATTAAAAAAAACAATTAGTTGATCTTTTAGCGTTGTCCTGTGTAACCTGCAGAATTAAAATTACTTTCCTGACTTTAAAAATTTGAATACAATTTAAAACACTTGCAAGAAATAAGAGCCACCAAGCTCCATCCCAATACTGAGTTTTGAAGCCATATCCTGCTATAGCAGTAGTCTCTATTACTTATGAAAAGTAATTAGTCAGGAAATGTGTGATTTTATGAAGAAAATACAACACCATATTTTCATCTTTGGCACGGAACTATGAAGTGAAAATAATTATTCTTTAGGCAGTTTAATTGTTTTGAAATGTTCTTAAGGAAGACTTAGTTCCTATATAGTGGCCCCTGTGTAGATTGCAGAATGCTTTAGAAAATAAAAGGAGAAAATGTGTTAAAGGCTCCTTGCCTAGCTACAGACACATACAGATATTTTAGATTAAAGAATCATTTTGTTTTGTGGCGTAAGTAAAGAGAAACCCAAATCCCCTTGCTAAATTTAAGACGATCTCTGTACTGACTCAGAGCATGTGGAGATCACTCTAAATCTGTGCCCTCTCCAGGCGCTCAGTTAAACTTCAATTAAATTCATTCCCATTTAGCAAATAAACTTAAGATTGTTACTTTTGATGGAATCTGTGGGCTTAAGCTCAGACAAAATTAGGTCTCTCCTAATGCTTCTCTAATTCAGCCTTTCCCATCTTACACTGGTGCTGTTTTGTGGGGTTTAGCGGCTCATACAGTGAGTCCAGGAGTAAAGGTCGCTTTGCAGCGCTGGAAATAGAGACGAGAGAGCTGTATGTGTGCCGATGGTGCCCGTGTAGCCCTGGCACAGCAGAGCTGGCTTAGCCTTGTGTCTGCGTGCAAGCCTGACAAATGAGCGCTCTTACCTTTGAACTTCCAATGCACCTGGTCATGGGCTCTCTTTCCACGCTGTATTTTGATTTTCCACACCTCTTCTTTCAATGCTTACCTGCCCTCCTCTGCTGAAGCCATCCATGCCCAAGCTCTGCACTGTACATCAGAGAGATCTTGCATGTAAGAAATCACTGATGCTAGCAATCGTGTATTATATATTTGTATCCACAAGTAACCTTAAAATTTTGTATTTTGCAGTAGCTTTATAAACAATATTTTTCTTTGTTTTAGTGGCGATAGTCACATTTTTGTTGAGACCATCTGCCAGAAACAATTGCCTAAAGCTTACACCTGTTTTACTATTTCCTCATGTTGGTCTGATGCAGCCCAACCTGATTTTCGGGGTGTTACTTTTATTTTACAGTAGTCAGTGCCGGATCAAATGTACGACATTCGGAGACACCGCAGTCCTGCAAACATTTCTATTTCTCCCTTCCTCTGCAGTGTCTGAGCTACCATATGCAGTCTACATCTGGTATCTGAGCTATACAGGGCAAACCTGGCAGGGCAGTTGTGCTGTGGAGGTTGTGGCAGAGGCAGAATTTAGGCAGGAACAGTTAGCTTTATCGCTACGGGTATGTATCCATCTGTCCACCCGTGCTGTAGCCATATGTGCGTTTTATCGTATCTACTTGTCACTATATAATCGTATTAACACCATTTCCCATAAACTGTAGACTGGCACTGAGATATGTTCACAACTCTTTTTCTGTACCACTGTAAAAGTGCTTTTTAGCAGCTTATAAACTTTTTTTTTTAAAGCCAAAAGAATGTTTCCAAGCCATTCATGTGTGCAAGAAGTGCTTTTATTATGGTGAAAACCATCAGGATCAGTAAAAAGCTGAGTGGAAAATTGTGCTCTACCTTACAGCAGACAATAAAGCCAGCTGGGGATCACGGCTCAAAAGTCCCACAGTCAATAATCTTGCAGACTACTGTAGGCCTTTCGTTGAATGTGGGTACGGCTTCCAGTCTCTGGAGGACCTCTGTGCCCTCGATCAGTTGCCTACGGGAGGGAGACAGTGCAGAGATAATCCATCTCTATCCGGAGCCACCTCTGCGGCCTCTGGCTTGTGTGGGGCTGTAACAAACCCGGAACTGGTTTCCTACCAACAGGCTGCACCTGCTCTACTCTTTGAAGAGTTGTTCTTTGCAATGGAGCAACAAAAGTTCTTGATTAAGTAGCCGCTAGTTAGCATTTTAGGAGAGATGATAATGCTATGGCTTTATGCAGCTACACTTATTTAAAGAAATAAGCATTTACCATGCGCCCTGGCCACAAGTGGCCATTACTTTTGAGGAGAAAGACATCAAGAGATGCTGTCAGAGGTGACAGCTATTAGAAGCGACTCCCTGAGAAATACTTCATTTCTTTCATTCACAACACCAATGTGAATCCTGAAAACAGTCCGACATTTTGCAGTCTTCATAATTTTTAGCTTGTCCTGCTCCCACGCTGCAGGAGCACGAGCTGTGTCTCCCGAAAAGCTTCATACCATATCCCATCCCACCCCACCCCATCCCATCCACCACGGTGGTACCAGGTGGGGAAGACACTGCAGGTGGCTCTTGCCCAAGCGGGGACGTCAGAATGACTGAGCCAGTGCAGGGCTGTGAAGTGCCCGGCTGTGCTCATCGTATGCTGTGGCTGCCTTTTGCTCCCTCAGGATTAAACTTCCACTCAGACTGAAGAGGACCTGACTCTAAGATCATGGATCCTGCACCTTTCAGATTACATGGAGACAGCGTCAAGGCAGAAACTTGAGGTGAATGCTGCTGGTTATAAATATATCCCGCTAGGAATCGGTTTGGGGTTGTTCTCTGTAGGTTAGACAGTTACACTTTTCACTTCCTTTAAAAATGCTTTCTCCATGATGTTGTTACATAAAAACTGCACTGTGAATTTCTCTCTTGATGCTAATACATACATACTTCGCTCTCTTACATCAAGCAAACTGCTCAGAGCAATAATCTTCCTTATTGCATTCCTGAAAATCTAAAAATATTTACAGGGCCAGCCCTATATATTGACCTACTGAGAACAAACTCTCAGCACACATTCTGTAAGATACTTTCAGCTCGTGAGGGCAGAGAAGAGCCTGGAGGCTTTGCTCAGGGCCCCCCATGCGTACATACCCGAAAGCCACGTATTTTTTGTCCAAGTAGGGAGCTGGCTGGAGGGTGATGTAGAACTGTGAGCCGTTGCTGTGGCGGCCCTTGTTGGCCATCCCAAGGACTCCTCTTCCCTTGTGACAGACAGAGAAGCTTTCATCTAGGGAAAGAGTTCAGGGATGAAAGGCTGCAGTTGTGTTGCTCCCTGTGCTGCTATTCACTGTGCAGCTCCCTTTTGGCAGCTCCTGCAAGCTCCCCTTTCCTTCTTCCCCCTCTACCCTTCTCCTGTTCCCCAAAGGTCTCAAGTCTCATGCAAGCCAATTCTGGTTTGAATCAATGTCCTTCATAGAAAGAGCTTCCCACTACTGCCTAGGGCTTAAGCCAGTAAGCAAGCTGATGAAAAATAGCCGTGGAAAAGCACGCCGGTTATTTCTGAACGTCAGAGCCACAGCAACGATGCCTCCAGCTTCCCATTGTTGGTCTGTAATGCCTCTTGCTGGAGCTCGGCACCCTTAGCATGACATTTCCCCACAGCTGCTTGGGATTATTCCCACTGTAGGGATGAGGAAGGCAGGAGGCAGAGCGGATGCTCCAAGCACAACCTCTGCTCTGCTTCCCTCCTGCCGCTGCCTGCGGTGAAGAGGACAAGATCCGCCATGAGGGAACAGGGCTGCGCAGGCAGGACATGCCTGGCTGGGGTGGGATGCCCGGGCAACTCAAGAGGGCAAGCAGGACATATCTTTAGCCAAATAAAACGGCAGAGCTGAATAAATGGAGACCAGATGTTTGTTTAAGGAGGCCGAGGTGCTCCCAGAGCAGAAGCTTTGTTTGGCAGCCGGGGTGAGGAGAGGTGATGGGAGTGAGAGCCACGAGGAGGTGAAGGGGATCCTCTGTGCCAGCTGAGGAAGGACTGGTGAGGGAGGGACGCCTGGGGAAGGACAGGCATTAGGCATGCTTGGTTTGGGGGATGATGTCAAGGACTTGATTCCTTCTTCTCTGTGGAGAGGAGCTCCCCACCTATGAGGTGGGGAGCAGGGAATCCACTGATCCTGACCTCTTCCATCACCCATCTCTGACCTGATCACACTGAGCAGTCAAGAGCCCCACCAAGCTCTCAACAAGCCTGAAGGAAACTGTAGAAATATTTAGATTTTATTGTTCTCTGATTTTCTTTTTTAAAACTCTTTTTACCCTGTTCGAGTGCCCTTCTCAGAAACTGATTCATAAAAATGGTAATTAAATTTTAACTGAAGAGTTACTCCCTTGCGGTTTGCAAACTGACATCAGCAGACTAATTTTGGAGTAGCATGCTTTGTCCTATGACATGATGCTCCAGTCTGAGAGATTCTCTGTAGTTACCTCAGTCCTTTCAGCTCATTACAGTAAAATGCGGTTGCGTCCCATTAATTTCAGCAAGCGTTGCAGTGCCCGGATGTGTGCCAAACGCAGAGTCTCCCAGAATGTTACCGGCTGACAGAGGCATCTCTCACCCTTTTCCAATATCAAAGATATTTGTCCTCTGCCTTCAGTGTAAAATAGTTTTGCGGGAAGTACTGGGAAAGCAATCTAAGCCTCAAAATAGAAAGGCATACCCAAGGGAACACCTTTCTCAAGGATGAAAAGAACTTCTAGTTAAAAAGAGGGAGGGGAAGAATTAGCAATCCTCTCCTTTAATACATCAACATGTGGAGTATGTGCAAATGGGTAATAAAACTCTTCCAGGGACACTTTTAAGGTTAACAGATTCCAAATTAAATCCACCTTAAAATTACTTAAGCAATTTTTGACACATTGTCACCTTCCCGTATGACACGGCAGCTCCTTTCCCAAGTAGCACAGGGAAAGCACAAGCTTTGCCTGGAGGAGAAGGAAGGAATTTGGAGCAAAACAAGAGATGTGCGCTAGCACAAATCTATTGGGTAGCATTGCCGGAAAAGAGGATTGAGAAACTGTTAAATCCTTGGGGAAGACCGTCTTGCAGACAATTTAACAGCCAGCCCTTGTTTTTCCCGATACCAGCTTATGTTCTTTCTGAGATGTGAGTGTCCTGAGAGTCCACGCTCGCTGCTATTACAAGAGCTCCAGCATCAAAAAAAAAGATTTTTGCCCCTTCCTGCCCACTCTGGGCAGCCTGTAGCATTTGCTGCCTTAAATCCTGTGTATTGGTCTTCAGTGTTGCACCGGGGCCGGGTAGGGGGGGCAAGCGACGCCCTCCATCCTGGGGCCTGGGAGGGAGAGCAGCTTCTCCTGGCCAGCAGGATCTTCGGCATCTTGGGAAAGAAAGTTTTCAGCTGCTCTTGGCATTTCTGATCTCACTGTTGGCTGCTGCCCAGCCTGCTCAAATGTCACATCGTTTGCGCCATTGGCAGTGGGAAAGCTTTTATAGAAGGGAACATAAATCAGTTTCAAAAGTGCTTTAACTATCATAAAATATCTTTATGGGCAGCATTTCAGCTACACAGAAGATCCCAAGTGTCTATGTCAGTTATATGGGTTGTTCTTCTCAAGTACCGCGAGTTATAATGTTCTCTTTTCTTTATGTTTTATTACTTTATACTGGTATGGGGTAACATTTTTTGTTAAACTTAGCTCGTGTTTGTCATTTCTCGACATCCATGGTTTTATGTGAGATTGAGAAGTAACTCTCCTAACATCAGCAGAGTCACGTAGCTGCTGGCAGTGATGCCTTTGGTGTCCCCAAGCCTGAAAAGCTGCCTGAAGTTCAGGAAATCCAGAGCTAAAGCCAACTTACTTCCATTACTTTAAATGCATTTAAACAAGTGGTGCCTGGAGATTTGTAGCTAATCCACTTCAGCATTTCTAAAGTCCTATCCACAAGGTATTTGCAGTTTGAAGTAGGCAGCGGGCGACCCATCAGCCCTCATTTAGGTGGGGAGAAGGGGCTGGTGGAGCTGAGCCTCAGGCAGGGGATATCAGAGGAGGGGGACAAGGTTACAGATCAAAAGTGACCTCGCTAAAGCAGTCTGCTCAAGCTAATGCAAGCAGATAATAATTCTGACTGAAAAGCAAACACTTCCGTTTTAGGGAGATGAAAGGCAATTCCCAGGTTATTCTGTGAATAACATCAGATCAACAACTTGATTTTTTCAGAAATTTGCCATTTGCACAGTAAGATAGCCGAGGAAACATACCTTCAAAGGTGGGACCGTAAATTGACTCTCCTTCATCTCCCCTTCCAGTTATGATGTCTGCAGGGCAGATAAAAGTAATCATCAGAGACCAGGTTTATCCCAGGCATTATTGCGGGCTGTCAGTGAGCAGCTCGGCCAAGGTCAGAGACGTGGGTTGCGCATCAGCCTGGGGGAACAACTGCACCCGTCTTTCTGTTTTACTGCCGAAATTTTGTCAGGCCTTTGGGAAGAGCTCTGCTTCTGTCCCAAGAGGCGGCTGCTCTGTGGAGAGCTGTTTCACACAGCGCATTTAACTGCTGCACCTCTGAGAAGGGCCAGCACCTGCTGCTGGGAGAGGTGCTGCGGTGGCAGTGGGCAGCCGAGGACAGGGCACCCTGCAGAAGGACGCCTGTCGGAGGGAGTAGCGTTAGAAGAAGGAAGGATGAAAATGCAGCTGTGATATTGTGGTGAGAGGACTAAGACCACTAACTTGTCTAAGAGATTTGACAAGAGTGAAATTTCCATTGAACCAGATTTCTGATCAATACGGCACTAAATAAACCTGATGCATCTATTTTTTTACCTTTTTTTAAAGAATTTTGATTTTGTTACTTTGTTTAGACATTGTCTTATGCCAGTCAGTTTGTGGCTATTCCTCTACACTAGCAAGCTTGTCATTGTAGGCTTCTTTTACAGACTACATAGATATCTGCATAGTAATTCATGAAAAGTAGGAGCTGTATCTCCAAAGTCATACATACCTGAAATGGATTTAAGCACTCACATTTGGAGCAAGGCAAACACAGGTAAGAAATACAGGTAGGTAAGATGGATGATAGACCAAAAGGGAGTGATGAAGGAGATGCTTTCTGGTACACCTCACTAATCTTGAGTTCCCTGGGGATGTCATTGAGCGAGCTGTGTGACCCATCATTCCTGGTGTTTTTTGCTTGGTGCCACACGCCGGGCACAGCACCGGTGTTCAGACAACTCAGCAGCACATTTGCAAGGGCTCTGGCACTTGGCTAAACACCTCCGTGAGTTAATCTCTCTATAAAATGAGTAACATGTTTTCCTATGGATATGTTTAGGTTTTGCATGTTTCCAATTGATTTCCTAATTACTCACCAAAGAACTTAATGGAAAAGAGTTTTAATGTTTTCAATTAGTTTCCTAAATTCTTTTGATAAAGGTCTTGGATAATCAAAACAATAAATTACCCAAACTTCCCCCATGTTTAGAAAATGACATGGCTAAAAGAAAAAATGTTTTAAGTTTATGTATATGAAGATATGATGCAGATATGAAGATATTAGCTTTGTCCTGGAGTTCAGTTATGTCTCCGTAGATGAAGACTGTTATTCGTGCAGATCCCCCTGCCTTGTGCTATGACTCAGTTTTACTCAGGACCCTGAAGACGCACCTCCTCCTTGGATCCACCCGTTTTTCACTACGCGATGAAAAAGGGAGTTTTTGTAGGTGAGCTCTCGGCCGTCACAGAGAGACTTTGCTCCTCCGGTGCACAGGGCACGGAAATTCTCACAGGTCCTGGGACACACATCCGAAAAGAGCTGCAAAAGCAAGAAGAGGAAAACACGTGTGAAATTCCTAGCTGGTCAGGTTTCTGTCCCCCCTTCTTGGGCAGGTGAGACCGTGGTGCTAGGTGGACTTGTTCCTCGTTTTTGCTTTTATCCTCTGTAACGTACCTCCAAGAGCAGCCTCCCAACAGGCTGTTCCTCAATGGCTATCTCCAGGTACACAAACACGTGCTGTTTAAAGCAGAAAAACAAATGCAGTGAGGGAAAGGCCAGGTCTCTGTGCTGCACTCGCTTCCTAACGCTGGTCAGGGTCCAGCTGCCCGGCACGAACGGTCTCAGGAAATGTCTGCAGGATCGACACTGCAGAACAGCGTTCCTACTGTTCTGTTTAAATACGCAAAAATGTGATGTTTGACTTCACTCTGGGCAGAAATCATCCTAACAGTGTGTTAAAGCGAATTACTGGGCAGAGCTGCTTCATCTTGCATTTATTTACACGCCTATTGCAGCTTGCACAATACAGGCAGGAATAAAAGAATCTCCAGGAATACTGGCCACCTCGCCAAAATGGGCATTTCTCGCTCTTTCTGGTCAGCCTCAAATCTGCACACCGTTGATGCCATACCTTCTATGTTACTCCCTTTAGTATGATATTTTATTCTTCTCTGCTCTCAATACCGACTCAGAGCCAGCCACATCGCACCTCATGACACCACAGCATTTCAGGGGGTCTTGGCTGGGAAAGCCGAGGTTTGGCACTTGGGCTTTTGGTACCCAAGAATAAGGCTACACAATAATTTTTGTACCCAAAGGCTGGGCGGTTTGGGATTTTGGAGCAGCGCAGTTGCAGCATGGGCAGCAATGCACTTTCATCTGTTCAGCCCTGAAGCGGTTAATAGATGTTGAGCATCTGGGCTGGTGTTTGCCCCTTCCTGGCTGCCAAGAGGCACAGAAGCTCTGCTGTTCTCAGCAGGGGATGCTCCCCATCAGCCTCTCCAGCCCCAGAAAACCAAAAAACTGCCACCACCATGCTCACTCTTTCCTCCTTATATCTGCCCTTTCATCTGACAACTTCTCCAGCTGCTTACAGACCTTGTACTCTTCTCATAAAACCATGCTGCTTGCCTGGGTGTTTTTCAGGTATTTGCTGTAGAAATCCTCAGCAATCGCTTGGTAAAGTGCCTCGGGCTTAAAGTCACGATAGTCCCACTCACGGCAAGACCACTTGAGCAGCTCCTTCTCGTCCCCCAGCAGCTGCCCATCGATGAAGCACATCACCGAGGAGGCATATGCCCACACCTCGCCTCTCAGTTCCTGCATTTCAGAGGGAAAACACAGTCTCCAGGGATTATTTACACGTTTAGTGAAGAAACAATCAGTAGTAATTCACCGCAGGTAGGGTGGTCTGTGACATTTTTATGCTTTTCCTACTTTTAAAACTACAAAACCCGTCAATTGGAAGGGATTGGGCAGGAAGTTTTGGGGAACTGTGCTGACATTGCATGCAGTTACGTGCCCTAAAGGTCTGGATCCTGTTGCTACGGGACATGATCATGGCAAGAGTTGCCTGGGTGTCACTTTGGGGCCAGTTCAGGCTGAACAGACCCCTCAGGGATCTCTGAGGACATTAAATGAACCGGGGTGGAAGAGCTCACTTCTGAAACCTGCGGATGGCACTGAGCTGGGAGAGGCTGCAGCCCGGGGAGAGGACTCGTGTCCAAAGCAACCTGAGGAAACAAGAGTTACCTTCTTTTTCTCCTGTAAATATTCATGCCATGCAAATTCTACTAAAGGCTGTATTACAGGATCTGCAAACTTGCTTGGAAACTTCAGCTTCAGAGCCTAGATTTTCAATGTAAGGGAAAAAAAATGCTTATGAGGAGTTGAACACCCCCTCCCAGTCCTATCACAGCTTGTATTTCTCTCATGAACTGCAACCCAAGCCACGTTCCAATCCAGTTATTGCTCTGCATCCCTCATGCCTTTGATGTAATTCCCGACACTTACAGAAATACACACAAATCATTCTAAATCCCTCTTTGCACATCTAGTGGGTGTCTTGTTTTTAAATGGAGGGCTGCTTCACAAATGTTATTGAATTGTACTCGTGCTCCCTCCCCATCCTGCTCCCCTGGATGTGAGCGGTGAGGCATTGAGAGATGTTGCTGGGCATCATCAACTGCAATTTTGTGTGCACAGAGAGCCACAATCCTGTACTGTCCCAGGAGACTGGGCCCAAGGCTTTGGGGCAAGCGAGCAGCTCAGTGAAGGCTGCAAGGTGAACATTCCCAGTTGCTGTTGCTTGTAGCAGTGCATCAGGAGCACATCGCTATTCAGGTATGGGACATCCCTGTTGATGCATTTAGCCTCTTCTCCACCTGGGCTGTGGCACACAGGTGCCACAAGCTGAGGCTTAAAGTCACCCCAGCTGGCCTTAAAAAGAATGAAGCGAAGAAGTGACTTTCTATTCAGCTCCTGGTCGCTGTTGCTATTGTTGGGACAGTGGCTGGAAAGAAAAAAAAAAGGGAAAAAAAGCCAGGAGGCACACATGTCCTGCAGCTATTGGCTTGGCTTGTCCTTAGGGCCGCTGATAGATGGCAGAGCTTCGTCAGCTGTAAATAATGCTGGGGAACAAGCCTGGCAGGTAAACTCTTATGGGCAGGGAGGACACGAAGGTCAGCACTGTGCACCGCGGCGGGCTGTGTGCTGTGCCATGCTGTGCGTCCACTGCACGGCTGAGCTGCTCATAAAAAGTCTGCAAAACCCCATGAGGTTTGCGGCCTTTTGCAATCTCATCTGAATCAACAGAGCTGCGTGAAGGGACTTGCCATAGGCTGCCAAGCCGGACAGCGCTGCAATATGCATGACATCTTACACAGCATTTCACAGTTGTAAAATCTCTTGGAGGTGTAGGAACAAGAAGGGGAAGATGCTGCAGCAGAGACCTCCCACCCCAGCAGCACCGAGCCGGGAGCCCGCAAAGCCCGTGCCTGTCATTGCCAAAGAAGAGCAGAAACCTGAAAATTTGGAATATTTTCTTCCTGAAAGCAGCTGCCTGGCAAGGCGCTCCTCTGCTTATTTACTTCCAGCCCGCACTGCTCCCCGCTGCTCCCAGCCCGGCACTGGGGCCGAAGCCCTGGCGTTACCTCTGCGGCGCACTTGGCCACGTGGAAAGCCGTGTCCTGGAGCAGCCCCACCACTGTCACTGCCACCGGCAGCCCCTGCGGGCCCATGGCTCCCCGGTCACCACGAGTCTGAGTCCGTCAACAGAGCCCGGCTCCCTGGCAACGCCGGACACCAACACACCCCCCTCCACTTCTAAGCACTTCCCAAACCCAACGTAAGCGAGTTTCAACCCTGTGGGAGGGTGGGAAATGCTCCCGTTTCTCTTTTCCCCTGAAGGAAGGAAAATGAGGTTACACAGAAAGCGTGTGGCTGAGCAGGGCACTGAAGCCAGCTCTTTCCAGAGCTCATGATGGATGCTGTCAGTACTGGGTCATTATCCTGTTGCTAACGGTGACTGATAGCAGATGCCCAGCAAAAGGTGGTATGAATAAGCAGACATGAGAGCAGTGCTTTCCCACTACTGTCCCAGCCCCTGGTGATCCTCAGCTCAAGGATTTCCTGACATCTTTCTGTTTACTTCCCCTTGGTGGCTCTTTTCCATGTGAATTTCTTTGCCTTTTGGACAAATGTAAATATCTAGCACCCACAAAATCCAGTGAGGGTGAGACTTACATCTCAATTACACCCTGTGTAAAGCGTGCATCTCCTTTTGATGCAGCAGCTCCTACCCACAGCCGTATTCGCTGGGCACTGCCGAGACACCATTCCCACCGGCAGAGCGGGCAGAGCCGTACAGGGCATCGACGGAGCCGTTCCAGAGGGATGGCAGCTCCCGCACAAGCGGTTTTGTGGGACAGCTGTAGGTTCAGCACAGCTGAGGCAGGTCACCTTTGTCTCTGAGGAAGGTGAATTTTAGGAGACACTGATGTTAGAAATGACAAGGCTGAATTATATATCACGTCGAAAACTTGTGTAATTTTTCCTGATATCATGGAGCACAGAACAATCACCACATCCCCAGGAAAAATCCATCTTTAATGTGTCAAAATCCATCTTTAATGTGTCAAAATCCTGTTGCAGATGGGACAGTTGCGATTTTCCTGTGGAAAATATGTTTTGCAAAACAAACCTGTGTTAAATACAATAAAAATTACATTAATTTCTCCTCTTAATACCAATGTGCACTTTTTTTTCTCGGTTGTCTATGCAAATGGCTTTGTAAAGTGACAAATTTGTACATAACCACAGAATTGGAACCAAGAAGCCTGTAGCCTCTCAGCTAGATGTTTCTGAACTACCCATGTGAAAAATTCAGATTGAGAAAGAACTCACAGGTTGCAGAAGGGCTCCCCCCCAGAGCCCTGGATTTTCTCTGGTCCGTGCGTGGCTCAGTGGTATTTTCGTACAGTGATTCATCAGGGTCACACTTTCATAGTTATTTTGCAGCAATGTTGGATTTGAAGAGCTCCATCCTCACATCATCAAAGACCGTGAAAACTAACAGATTCTGAAGGCTTAGCTATCACAGCTGCTCCCTTGTCTGCAAGACCCGTGTACAAGATGTTATCATTTCATTTTATGATGCTGTCCACCTGGACATGACCGTTTTCTGAAAATTTATGATGAGCTTTTTTTAAAAAAAGAGCAAACCAAGAGCCACCAATTACTTGCTGTCTCTATCCATTCTGGTTTTTATTTCTCCTCTTCACATCACTTTGTAATTCAGGTACATTAAAATCTATTCAACAGGTTGCCAATTTTAAAAATTATAAATATTGAAATTTTGAACTGGATGACTTATTCATGTCAGCCTCTTTCTGTTACCTGTTTGTGACAACATGATGTTGTTCTGCAAGCTTATTCATAGTACTTGAATATACATAAATGTTTTGCTGGTGATAAGAGTTAGGCAGGACTTTGCTGGTATGGCTCTGCTCACCAGCTGTGCCAGATGTGCCATGCTGCATTTGGTTGGAGACAAAAATAATTATGAAGAAAAATATGGAAAGCACAAGAGGTTGTGCAGTAGAGCTAAATGATGGTACTGAGACCCTTTCAAAAGTGACGCAGCTAATGTTCTTGGAAACACCAAGTCCTTTGAAACGTGCATACCTGCCCTGACAGGAGATGGAGAGTTTTGTTTCTGTGTGATTCTCAGAGGGTTTCCTCACTCCACACCTCTCCACCTGCTGTGCCTGCAGCCATTTCTGTTCCTTTTGGTCCAAGACAGCATCTGAAAGAGACTGAGAAAGAGAATAGAAAAATAGACCGGATTAATTAAAGAAAAAAAAAAAAGAAAAAAGAAAGGTGAAGGTACTGAAGGTGCTATGGCAGGAGAACAGTGGCTTTTGGTGAAGGCCGAGTCAAATGACCACAGCATTGCCCTGCCGAAAGCTGCACAAAGAATAACGCTGTGCTTGTCGAAGATGCAAATGCCAAATAACTTCACAGCAAATACCTGGAGAGGAAACATTGCACACAGCTCGTCTGCTGAAGCTGCTGAACCACAACAGAGTGCTGTGGTGACTAGGGGGAGCGCCACCCTGGGCTGCCACAGGTCCTTCTGAGAGATACCGTGCAGGGAGAACGTAGCTGTTTGATCCCCCAGCAGTCACAGCAAACAACGTGGGAGACTTCAAAAAAAAAAAGGTCTTCCTGCTGCCAGGGAACGACGGACAGATTCAGCTCCAGAAGGAAGGAAGATCTCGACAAGCTTAGTCTTCCCGGTGAAAGGCAGAAACTGATAGCACTTTATCAAGAAATTCAAAGCCAAGCCGAAGGGATAAGCTGGTTTTGAAGATGACAATGTACTAACAGGGCTGTCCACAACAACCCGAAGTTCTCCAGGTGACTGCTGTAGCAGCCACGAGGCGTGCTGCCTTCGAGGACAAGGAGGATCCAGTGGTTTGAAGGGAAGACCCATGAACAGTGGGTTCCCTTCAGGAAGGCACAGACAGTGGGATACAGCCTCAGGTGTTAGAAAAACTTGCAGGACAGGGTAGGGAGTTGCTAACTAAACCAAAACCCTGCATCCTGCTATTCCAGAGATACTTTCAATCAGGTAGGATTAAAATATCGGCCAGAAATGAGCAGTAAGCATACTACAGTGAGATGCTGATTCACCTAGAGTATGTCTGGATGGGTTTCTCCATTTGGAATAATTGCTTGGGCTAGAAATGAACAGCAGTCCCTCTGTTGTATAAAAGCATTTATTGTTCACCATACTTTACAGAGGATCTGAAAAGGGATGGAGCGAATAGGACAGTTATAGTTTACAGGGCTGCAGGTCTGCAAGAAGCAAACTCTTTAATGCTTCTAACAAGTAGACAAAAGAGGTCCTGAAACCACAGCTACGGAAAGTATGGCACTATCTGTTCCTTCTCTGCTCTTGAAAAGAACCTGCAACAGCAGCAGGATTGGGAAAAACCCTGCCCAGAAGGACTTCTGACCTGGGAAGATGTGTCTCCAGGAAGCACCCTCAAATGCTGCCCGGACGCCGGGGCACACCTGCTGCCCAAATCGGTCTCCTCCCAGCCACTTCCAAGTCGGACTCGGCTTCTCCCGGATGTGGACACTCAAGAGAGTCAGTGAGACAGTCTGCTGCAGGGATGGAAGACGTGGGGAGACAGAAAATGTACTGGGCTGCTATGCTCACATGGGCATTGGGTCAATGATGAGGAACGAATCCCATACTACCTTTCATTTAAGGTCAAGTGGGAAAAGATGGAAAAAAAAAAAATCCCAGCACAGAAGGATAGGCCTTAGCAAACATCAACTATGAACTTGGTCACAATGACTAACCAGCTAAGATAGTAAAACAAGTGCCTTACAAATAAAGAGATGAACTACTGTAAAGATCAATGCCAGGCTCAGCACCCCCAAATTCAACCTGAGAATAGGCATTCAGCTTTAAAGAGTTCACGGTGAGGTAGTCATCTCCTCTTCCACTCAGATGCTAAGAGGTAATTGCTGTACAACCCCTCGTAGCCCTTTTTTAGTCCCTCTGAGCAGAAAAGAGCATAAAACAAGTACTGAAAAACCCCTTGCAAAGTTACACATGCTGGGATGAGGCTTTTCATATTGACAGAATAATTTGCTTTCACAGCTCATATGAAATGAATATTCTGATATTCATCTGTCAAAAATGAGATCCTGGAGTGGAAGGGCAAGCAGAATAAGCGTACACACAACAGTCAAACACACGCTCTACAGCGTGTTTGCTCTACCCCTCAGGGATTTGTTTCTACTTTCATCTGGAGAATCAGCCAAAATCTTCAGGAAAAGCCAAAATGTCATAAACTTGTATTTGAAAAAAAGAATAGTAAAATCCTTTTACAGTTCAGCTACATTGGGTAACTTAAAAATGAAGAAATACACAATGGTGTTAAACACTCACAAAAAGTGATCTTTCTGTAGTAGCCTTATTGTCCTGTGTTGATGCCTAAAATCCTAATCTCATTTTAACATAGTAAGCAGCGAGATGGATTTGCTAAGATTAGTCTATGTGAGAAAATGAGAAGCAAAGGTGCTTACTGGCTAAGGAGTACAGATATTTAGAGAGCTGCTTTGAAATGTAGTTTCTAAGGGATGCATTTTTAGCTAAATCGTTCTTAGTGGCAGCTGGTCTAAAAAGCAAAGCTGAAGGGATTTCCTTTCAAATTCAAAGCAGTACTAGGCTTCAGTTGGAGCCTTAAAAATGCACACACAGAAGAGGGATTTATTTTCATCTTTAATAGAAATGCATTCACTAAAAAGGAAGCAAATGGTGTCAAAAAAGCAACGTCTGTGGGTGGAGAAACCACGCGAGCTTCTCAAGTGCAGGCTCCAGTGTGTGCTGACAGCTGAAGCAATGCCGGGTGCAAGATTTGTCGGCGCTGTGCTGTTCACAGGAGCCCATTTCTTCACTGGTAGTTTGTCAGAAAGCATAAGAAAATTCCAAACCCCAAACTTTTTTTTTTTTCCTTTTCTTTTTAGTTATAGAGAAAGCATTAAGCAATCACTATATGATAGTGGCTCAGGCATAATTGTAGCATCATCCTCAATCCTGCAAGGATAAGTTCATAATGAACAAATCAAAGGTCAAAAAAAGAGGAAAGTATTTAACAGTTACTTTACTGGTAGTCTTAGAATTTAGCTTGTAACCAGCTTTTAAGCACTTCAAGATTAATTAATATATGGCAGAGAAGGAACTCAGTGCAAGCTCCTGTAAACTTATGACCCGACAGTATTATGGCGGCACATTACAGTATTTCAGATAAAATCCAAAGCTGCTAAGATGAAATCACTGGAGTATTTACTGTAAGCTTAAATTTATACAATTAATCAGCAAGATTTGAATAGATGTTGTAACAAGCCTTACTGTACTTTTTAATCTATTCTTACAGCATCAAGACTTCAAGCTTCTGAAGTACAACAGCAGAATATGCTGGTTTTCTTTGGTGGCAGAAAGTATACAAATTTTATTTCTCCATTCTGAGAGGAAATAAAAGGTGAAAAGCCTAAGTAGAGTTTTTCTGTGGGATGCTTTGGGCTTTTTTTTTCCCTCACTGATTAATTCCCACTGTCTACCCTTTTCATGATCCATTTATATAAAAACTGATCTAGTACTTCGAAAAAACGGAGATACTTACCCAAACTCCCCCAGCATGTGGTGAGGAGCCGGCTGAGTAGTCCGAACTTGAACAAGGAACATCATCCAGAATCTGGGCTCCCCAGAAGCAGAAAGACATTGACACCCTGGACTGGGGGCAGCGGAACTCCACCAAGGTGACTGAAGAGCTGAAGCACACGATGGGAAAGGCTGGGGCAGCTGCGTTTGTTCAGGCCTTAAGAGCAAGTGGCTTTGGGAGGACCTTACTGCTGTCTTCAGCTACCTAATGGGAAGGTGGAGAGAAGACACTTCCTGGAGGCACAGAGGTAGGACGAGAGGCAGTGGACACAAGCTGGAACGCGGGGAGTTCCAATTAAATATAGGAAACATTTTTGTCACTGAAAATATGGTCAAACACTGGAACTGGTGGCCTAGAGAGGTTGTGGATCTCCATCCCTGGAAGCATTCAGAACTTAACCAGATTACGGCAACATGATCTAGGCACCCCTGCTTTGAGGAACGTGATGGACCAGATGGCCTCTGGAAGTCCCTTCCACCTTCAATTATTCTATCATTCTACTCACTGGGCTTTTCTGCCAGTGACTCTCTCCGGGCAGTAATATACGTACAAAGATCTTTTGGTTTGCTTTCAAATTCACCTTAATTTTTACATCTTTCACTTGTTAAAACATAAAATATCAACGTAAATTACAAGTACGATATTTTAAAACTGAAGTGATAGTTGAGCACGTTGCTTTAAGTCCCAGCGGCATTTTATCTGGATTTTAAACATGCTAGTACACTACACGAGATGTTACCGGTAGCCAAAGTTGAAAATGCAAAGCACGTATTCTGGCATGGCATTTTATTAAGATGTCAAATCTTTTTTGTTAGCAGTCAGTCAGTCATTGAAAACAACCTATACACATCTCATCTGGTCAGCGAAAATAGCTGTACGACTTTAACGCAATATGCCCCACTTACATAGCTCATTATGCTCTGAAGTGATTCTGTTCATTAAGTCCTCACAAGAAACGATTACCAGCTTCAACATATATTAAAAGTAACATTACATTCTGCTCTTGAAAGTACAAAAAAATAACACTTTAAATATACACTGGCTCCTAAGCTTAGACTGAATCCTGTCAGGAAGAGAATTTTGCACTTCAGTTGCCTTCAACATCAAGAGCTCTTCAAAGTGCTTGGCAGAGCGCGTGAATGCTATCCCCGCTTCCCAGATGATGGAATAAGGCACAGAGGTCAACTGCCTCACCCACAGTCACACAGAGAACGAGTGGCAGAACAAACAGAGCAGAATTTGGGCTTTTCAGTTGTTCTGTGTAACCACCGCATCTCATTGCCACCATTCAAGTGCCAAGGCTAAAGCATTTCTGAGGAGCAACACTCGTCCAGCACACAGTAAACAGAAGGGGTGATCCACAGCCAGTCAAAGGCTGCAACAATTTTAACCCAAGCTAAACAAATCTGGTAGGCAATAAATCAAAATGCACTTAAGGGAATGATCACATAGAAAAATCATACATTAACCTGCAGAGAGAAAGCTCATTAAACATAAGACATATGGTGTTAGCTTTGCAAAAAGTCCTGGCTATCTTAAGCTTGACAGTAGTTCAGGTAACGTTGACTTCATCACAGAAGTCGCACTTTCTGATCAGCAGACACCTTAAACACTGTTGCTTTACCAGCAAGGTACACTTCTCCAGAGAGTCATATGGAAATGCAAGTACGGGACAAACGTCTCCTCAATAAGCATAAACACACATCAGGCAACAAAAACCCCGTGCTAATCGCTTGTGAGGTATGGACTAAGTAGTTGAGAAATACCAATCTGGAAAAATAAAAAAAGTCTAAAATAAATAAGGTTAAGAAAACTGAAAGCCACCCATCAAAAATTACCAGGAAATGCATCTTCAGACAGATTATGCTGCAGAAAAGGACATGCAATATGTGTAGTCACTGCCTGGATGAGAAGCACGCTACAGCCCAGCCCTCTGATGACAAATAAGCATTTCAGAAAGCCTGTCCTTGAATAGCATGCTCACGAGATGACTCATTTACTGACAACGACTGCTGATGGGATTCAGAAACATGTACGCTTCGATTTTGTTCTTCACTGATTTGATGGGAAGGAACTGTATCTTGGCCAGAATGAGACTGTTGACTTGATTCCTGAGTTAACTGCACGTGCTGAGCTGCATGTGAAGATCCTGCTAAGTGGATTTCTTCATTTTGTCCTTGATGAGCACGAAGATGTTCTAGTGCTTCCTTGGAAAAAGTGATGACATGCATTTGTTCAGGCTGGGCAGTCTCTATTTGGTTTGCAATCATATTGATACTTTGGATTTGTTCTGCTTGGCCCTGCTGAGCTGTAAGCAACAAGTTTTGCAACTGCTGCGGTGGCTGAGCAAGCAGCGTGAGGTTGGCAGCCTGCTCGGTCGTCATATTTGGGGCATTTTCTGCACTCACGATGCTAATGCCTTGATTATGGCTAGGCATGAAGTTTATATTATGTACAGCATCTGTAACCAGTAGCTGAATTTCCTGCCCTCCAGAGGTGGCAAGTTGATACTGCTGCAGCTGAAGAATGTTTCTCACTTCTTCTGAACTGGTGTTGGTGCTCGGGGCAGCGCCTGCTTCCTGAAATTGCCTTTCCTTGCTATGAATTTTCAAATGAGACTTCAGGTTGTCCAGACGAGCAAACTGCAAACTACATTCTGGGCAGGAGAAAGGCTTTTTGCCTGTGTGTAAGATACAGTGTCTTCTCTTAGCACTGGAATCAGAGAAGGATTTTCCACATATACCGCAAGAATATGGCTTTTCTCCTCTGCAAAAGAATGTACTTGATCTGATTAAAATATTCACTCTGACAGTACTGCTTGCTACATCTTATTATAGAATTAAAAACTTAAATTATTGTTTTGCTAAGTCATAAGCAGTTAAGAATAGTGACACTAAAAACATTCTCTGTGTGACTTCCTAATTATTTCTATTTCATGTCACAAACTGTACAACCACTTTCATTAGTATATACTCAAGCGCTACAGAGGTTAACTGCTCTCCTGTCATTATACCAGATGTACAAACTCCATGCTGATAGACCTTGACAAGAATGCAACAACTTAAAATGGCTAGTGCTTACAGTTCAAAGAACGAATGTTTAAGAGCGTGGACTTTAAAATAGACAGAAGTATCCAAATCCTAACTGCTGCTGCCCAACTCAAAGGGACGAGGAATTTTACTGGAAATGTTTTATTTTATGTAAGGCCCACAACAGTTCATAGAATCCTAGAACAGTTTGGGTTGGAAGGGACCTTCAAAGGTCATCCAGTCCAACCCCCTGCAATGAGCAGGGACATCTTCAACTAGATCAGGTTGCTCAGAGCCCCATCCAGCCTGGCCTGGAATGTCTCCAGGGATGGGGCAGCTACCACCTCTCTGGGCAACCTGGGCCAGTGTTTCACCACCCTCGTTGTAAAAAATTACATCCTCATGTCTAGCCTGAATCTCTGCTCCTTTAGTTTGAAACCTTTACCCCTTGTCCTGTTGTAACAGGCCCCACTAAAAATTTGACATGCCTTTATGCAGTACATCACACTGACACGGGTAAAAGATAACTAATTCTATTAAAGAGACATGATAGACTACAGGGAAACAGGACAATGCTCCAATAACCTTGTTACCCCATGGCTAATGTTCTGCTGTCAAACAAAAATCCACAGTAAAATTTTCAGATAAATTATATAGAAGTACATGCCCATTAAATGGACACAATACACAAAAGAAGAACATCACAAGGTCTTGGCACACTAGTATTTAACACTGCAGTACCTTCCACTACCAATTATTTCTTTAAACAGCTTAAACACACATGCCAATCTTTAACCACCTATTCAAAATGCAGACAAGCCCTGCCCATTCTATAATTGAACAAGCACTACCTAAAGGTATCAGATTAGAAGTTACATTTTTAAAGAATGTAACGAAAATTAGACATACTCTACCTGTGAATTCTAATGTGAGTCTGAAGAGAACTTTTAGCTGTAAATGATTTGCCACAAATTTCACAAGTGAAGGGCTTCTCACCTATCAAAAAGAAATTTGACATAGCACTTCCCATCAATATATTAAAAACATTTTATGTTTTACCACACACAGTATCAAGTGTGTACTGTCAAATCCTCATGCTTCTGCCATGGGTCTGACATTGAACGGACACACTAGTTAAACAAGGGTATAGTACTTTAAATGTTTATTTCTGACCTTTCTCCCCTTTAAAGATAAAGAATTAAGTTATCCAAGCCCTCAGAGCAACAAAAAAAACGTTCCTACGATACAGATGCAGGTGTTCCACATGGAACAGCCAAGTTTGGAAAAGGCTGACCCCAAACTAGTCAGCATTAATGCTCAGCTCACGTGCAGCACCGTGCAGATGAGTATGCCCATGCTTCCAAACCTGAAAAGTGAATCCACCATGTTAACAAGTCGACTGGTTTCCTATAAGGCCCCATCCTAGGCCTAAGGCATCCTGGGAACACCAGTCAAACAAAAATTACAGTGGGTTGAATAAATTGTGGGTTTGTTGAGGTTTTTTACTGCATTTGGAATTCTTTTGTCTAATGGAGTGGAAGCAGAGAAGCCAAATGAAATAACAAAAAACATTCACAAGAAACAGATACTACCCAGGCAAACTGAATCCAAATTCATACCATAACACACCCTTGTTGCACTGAGCTTCTTTAAGACTCCAGACTGAAAATGCAGATCACCCCTGTGGCAATTCACACCACCCCAGCACACTGAACTGGGGACGGGGCAGCCGCCAGTCTCCAAGGAAGCTTCACATTTAAACTGCAACACTGACCAGCTTTCACATGGCCTCAGAGGGCAGGGGCAAAGCATGAGAGAACAAGAAATATTTGCCAGAAGGGACCTCTCGTCATCTAGTCCCTGACTCCTACTGAAAACAGGAGTAACCTCCTAAGTAGGCTGTATGCTCATGGCACTCTTCTGCCAAAGCAGAACAGCTGTATCGATGTTAACATCTGTCCCCAGCCTCCTCAGAATTTTACATCTTGCTTTCGAGATGGGACAGGTCAGTTGTTATTTCTGCATTATTACTGGTATTTGGCCTGTCTTTCCCGGAAGCAAAAATATATTGCAAGCCAGTTTCTGCTAGAACTCATCTTAATTGATCAATTTTTGTAACTTACGTTGCTAATATGCTTCCTCTTCTCACTTCCCACTACATTCATAGAGCTGTATCAGCTTCAGATACAAAACTGTTCAGAGTGTCAACAAACACTATGTTCTCCTCAACAGGAAATGCAGTATCTATAAGTATCACAAGTTAACACCATTCTGATACACAAAAAACTCCCAAAGGCACAACTTCTGACCTCATCCTATCCCAGGGAGTTTAAAACTATGTTTTTTTCACTAAGGAAGAGAAGGAAATGAATGAGATACATAATTTGATCCAGTGCAGACTTCACTACAACTGCAGGCAACATACTTAAAAATAATTTGTTCTGGGGAAGAAATGATTGCCGCTGTTTATAACTATTTTAAAAGAAAAAAATATTTACAAGTCATCTTACGATCTTACCAACTTAACCTTCAAAGAAAACTATTTTAAGAAGCTTATGCCTTGTTATCATTAAACGGTAGATGAACATTTTCATTGCTATTATCCAGCCATTCAAGTATCACCTTGCCTCTAAATCTCTAAAAACACCCTCTGATGCACTTGCATTAAATCATCCCTCCCAGCCCATCTCCTGCCAGCATATGGTTTACTACAGCGTAATAAAAAGGTAAATGGAAATAATTATTTTTCCGGTCAGCATCATTTTTCATAAGCACCTGTCCCTCACGGACAAGGGTGCGCAACTCACTGAAGACATGCACTTTGTTACTACTTAGTTCACCTTCAGCCTCACACCTGCTGGATGTGCCTCTCCTGACAAACTGAATTCCCAGTCCAAGGCTCTATCAGAGAAGAGCAAACTGGCATTTTCCGCAGCAGGCTTTAAAAGAATGGGGAAAAAAGCTCTTCCTATAATAGGCACAGAAGTTCATATCACAGAAACAAGTGTAATTTGTTTTGTCTGCACTAATTCAAGAAAAAAAAAAAACACAAAAAATGACAGACAATATTACCTGTATGTGTTCTTAGATGTTTCTTTAACTGAGCTGCATCCATGAATTTGCGACGACACTGGTTACATTCCGGCAGTGAACGGCCTTGTCGCAATAATAAAAAAAGTGTCAGTGCAAGAGTGATCCCCTGTATCTCTTCAGTGATCTTTGTTAAAGCACTTTCCTGTAAAATAACCACTTTGATATAATATAGAGATAAAACAAAAGGTGATTCACTGCCTCCTCCCTGTCTTAATTTGTCACACTTCTATTTCTCTATGTAATATTATAACGAGAAAAGAGGGGACTGACACCTTCTCCCCTCCAAGCACACTTTCTCTTGAAGCTTTGTAAATTCTGATTTTTCCCATAACTTCCTATGTGTGTAGCTTAATCTCCATCCTGCTCCAGAAGTGGGGGGGAGACTTGTTAGGGCTTGTTTGCTCTTACTAGTCCAAAACAGTGGGAAACTGCAAGGCAATTTGCACAACCGGCCACAGATGCAATTGTTTATACAATTCCTAGCTCCTATGTAACATGGACAGTAGGGCTAGAACAATCAAATTGTATGTCAAATACAGTGTACTAATCTTTAACCGTTGTAAGAGTCCTTCTCATTAACTATTTTTCTGAACATTCCATTTGTTATACACCATTCTGTCATCTCCACCCTGTTCATCGTTATAATAAGAAACCACACATGAGGGTAGCAGAGACTAAATACATCACCGAACAAGAATTTTCAGCCTTAGTCAATCTTTAGGAGGACAAATGAACATGGATTGCTGGCCAGCTCTTTGACTCAAACTTCTTGTACCTGTGTGTACACGATAGTGGCTCTTGAGCTGCCTCTTTTGGCTGAAGTATTTCCCACACTGATCACAGGTAAAAGCCTTCTGCCCTGTAAAGAAAGTCACTTATTAAAATGTAAGCCACATCCAAACCAAGCATAAGGACATATATAAATAAACCAGCACACACCAGAGGGAGCAGAAAAACCTCTTTTCAGAAAGGCAAATTCTTGGGAGAGGGGTTACATTTGCCTTGAAATATTTACCCGTATGTAGGCTCATATGCTCCAGAAGAGAATGCTTTGTTGTCAGAGCTTTATTGCAGACGGTGCAGGTGTATGGCCTTTCTCCAGTGTGCATCCGCTCATGGACCTGAAGAGAATGCTTCTGGGAAAAGCCTTTGCCACACTCACTGCATTTAAAAGGGCGCTCCCCTAAAAGCAAAAGATTACACTTGTAAGTATAGATGCATTCATTCTCGCCAGATATTCTGAACTGATAGTGAGACGCACTGCAATGCAGTAGCCACTAACAAATTACTTTTAAGTAGCGATACGGAGAACTAAAAGAAAGAGACCAGTTTCACATAGCACTAAAATAATTCTTTAAGTATTGCCGTATAATTCGATGTTTAAACAGAGAAATTATTAACTGCAATTGATGTGAGACATAAAGGCCATGAAATCTGCTGACAAGAATAAAACAGCGAACACTGTCTCAGAGACACACTGTAATAATTTGGATCAGTGTGCTAATCTGGACAGTTCTTGCTGCAGGCAACAGCCCACACTTCAACAACCAGCTCGCATTGAGCAACAGGTCACTAAACCCCAACCCAAAGCAGAAGTCTCTTAATGCCTACCTGTATGACTTCGCTGATGAATAGCTAAGAAGTGATTATATTTAAATACTTTGCCACAGTCTTTACAGCGAGCTTCAGAACCCACACGTTTTCTTTTTCCATCGGTCCTCTTTGTCAGTCCTTTTTCATCCTCGTCACCGAGGAGTTTATAATCTTTTAGTTTGATCGATCTCCTTATTCTACGTTTGCTGTAACGGCTCTGAGTGCTCTGTGTTACTCCTTCAGATTTGGGATCATAATTCTCATCTTTCTCAGCTGACAGATCGACAGCAGCTTCTGAGCCACAAGCAGGTTCATTTTCTTCTGCATCTTTCCTCGCTGGAGCCTGTTCGCTGGCAACTGTTTCTTCTTCCACAGTGTCTTCTTTCATAAAATTTTGCGTATTTTGCATGGAGTTGTTCTCTCTCAGCTGCACATCTTCGGCAGGATTTGCAGCTGATTGTTCTTCTTGGACACTCTGGATTTTCCTCGGTCGCCCTCGTTTTCGCTTTGGTGGGTCTTCACTTTTCTTGTCACTTGCAATAACGGCTACAGAGGTTCCACTGTTTGCCGGAGCTGGTAACGCGTTACTGGAGCTACAGCTGGCCTGGTAGTCTGTACAGGCCCCTACCAGGTCATTCACCTTCAGCAGCTGCGCAGTAGCCAGAATTTGCTCCGTGCTTCCTTCACTGGCGCGGAGGCAACCGGTGTAGATAAACTCTAGCAGCGCTCCAAAGGTGTCTGCAACCATTCCCTCCAACATGTAAATGGACTGCCCTATTTCGCCCTCGTCTATGAACATCATGGAGAAGTATTCACTGCTGGCAGCAAGCAAAGCTTTGTGGGCTCTGAAATGCACATTCTCCACTATTAGAGTAATGTCACAAAGAAAATCCTTTTTCCTTTGTTCTTCAAAATTAGCTAGAATGATATCTTTGTGAGCTTTGGACTGGATGACGACCAGTTTCTCAGAAGCATCAGGAGTTGTTTCTGCCATTTTTATTGAAAATATCAAAGGAGGTGCCTACAAGACCAGAACAGCTTTAATAAACAAGTATTTTAGAAGTCTGCATGGTAAGACACTAAATAAAATTTGCTTTACCAAAGAGCTTCTGAAGCAATTCTGAAGCCTCTGAACTTTCTTTAAAAAAAAAAATTTAAAAAATCAGCACCAACGCTGACATAGATTATCTTCAAAAAGTATTTTTAAATCCTAAGAAATGGCTGCAGATAGTTTCTTCTTGGATCTGAATTACTGTATATTTTTTCACTTGCTTATCTCTGATGTACTGTGAACTGTACAGCATCTGGAAAACAAAACCTCACTACCCCTTCCGAAAACACCTTTCACAATTAAAACAATCGGACGAAAAGAGCTCTTTGTTCATAGCTGCTGGAAACAAATAATAATAAAAAAGTTCAACTGCAGGTTCATCACTGCAGACGCCACATTTCAGATTATTCAGGTATGAAATCACGTAATCAATGATAAAACTTCACTATCATTGGTATGGCAGGACTCCATGCCTTTTTTTACCCACTTCTATTCCTTCTGAAAACTCCTCTTTTGGAACATTTACCTGCTAAGCTTCAGCCTATGAAGGCAGGCAATATAAGCATAAAAACTGCAGCGTTTTCCAAGAACCCTGTCTAAAATAGGGTTGACTATGGTAGAGATCTGCCAAAAATATCCATCTCAAGAGGATCAGCTGAGCCAGAAGTGAAACAGACTAGCTACCCAGGATCCTAATTAATAAAACTATCATATTAAATACAAATATTCATATTTGCATTTAGCAAGCACAGCAGTTCCAATCACCTGAAGGAAGGCTGTAAAAAACAACACACACTACATACAGATGATACCTAAATGCTATTGAGATATCCAAAAAGTCTTTTGGGTTTTTTTTAGCCTCATTCAGCTACCAAACAGCTCAGGCTGGAGCCAAACTGTTTTATCTGGGAGCTTTAATTTCCAGAGGACGCGAGCCTGGTGTTGCTGAAGCACCTTAAAGCCGGGCCGTGGGTCTGAGCCAGCCGTGCCTGACAGGGGACGGCAGGAACTCCCGGGGACCCGCTGCCAGCCCTGCCCGCTGGCATTCCCTGAGCCCACACCTGTTCTGTGGGTCTGGATCACGTGAAGGACTTTGGTATTTGATCACAAGGCGACACCATTATGATTTTGACTGCAAAGTCCAAACGGGCACGCTCACCTAAAAAAAAACCAAGTAACTCTAGAGTAAGGCTGTATGTAAGGCGAACGCACCCGTCCCGCCAGCGGCTGGCCAGACACGCTCCATCCCACCCACCGATGAACCCTGGAAGGACTCGTGGGCGACAGGCGCGTTTTGGGGGTCTGACCCCGGGCGGCTCCCCGGTGGGAGCAAGGCGGCGGGCCCCGCTCGGCGGGCGGCCCGCGAAACACGCCGCAGCGCTGGGGGAGCAGCCAGGACCCGCGGCGGGGAGCGGTGCCGCCCGCTCTCACCGCCCCACTGAAGCCCCGAACTCCGTAACTCGCCCCCGCGGGCTCTGGCCGCCCATCGGGGGAGGCCACTCGCCCCCTGAGCCGGGCCGGGCCGGGGAGCGGCGCCCGGGGACCAACACCGTGGTGCTGGGGAGGAGCGGGTTCCCCCAGCCCGGCGGCTGCCGCCCTGCCCGGGCCCCGGGAGCTGGAGGGAGCAGGTTGGGGGTGTCCCCGGCGGCGCCCGGCACTCACCGCTCCGCCGCCAGCCCCGCTCTGCGCAACCGCTGCCGCACTTCCGGGCGGCAGCGGCGCGCCTTGCGTCGCGACGTACCGAGCAGCGTATGACGTAACGGCGGAGCCCGGTGGGGGCAAGTGGCGCCAGCGCCTGGTTTTCCCGCGTGTCCCGCTCTGGGCAATAAGCGTTACACGAGGCGGGACTCAAGACTTAAAGTTGTTTTAATTTGAACATTTCGTGTCTGAGAAGCTGCTCGTAGAAGGCGTAACGTTGTTCCGCAGCCGCGTTCCGGCAGCGGCGCTCCGTGGTTACCCAGAGGAGGCGCTCGGTGGCGGGGGGCGCGCAGCCGGCGCTACACGAAAGCGGGGCTGGCGCCCTGCAGGGACAGGAACTCCCGCAGTCTCTCGTCCAGCCCGGGGGGTCTGCGCCGCGGCTCCCGGTAGGGCCCCGCCATGGCCGCCCCCAGGTAGGGCAGGAGCCGGCAGCGCTCCAGGAACTGCGCCAGCTGCCCCCGGTACATCTGCCGCACCGGCTCCGAGCTCCGGGGGTTGTGTGCTGCAAGAGGGTAAAACCGTGTGTCAGTGTCCCCTGTTGACTTCGTGGGGTTACATGATGGAAATTTTAAAAGCAGTCCACACCTGATGGTTTTATACTCAATACAGATAAAACTGCTATGGGTCGTGCCTGTTGACACCAAACCAATAAAAACTCAAGTCTGGTATTTCAGAAGTTCCTAACTCCAAAAGGGTAATGATATTCAGAAAGATCAAAGCTTTTGTAAACAATAACAAACATATTTTGTTACTTGCTTGTCCCTCAGGGGCTCATACTGGGACCAGAACTGTTTAATATCTTCATCAATGCCATAGACGGTGGGATCGAGTTGCACCCTCAGCAGTTTCACAGATGACACCAGGCTGAGTGGTGCAGCTGACACACCTGAGGGATGAGATGCCATCCAGAGGGACCTGGACAAGCTCAGGAAGTGGGGCCATGTGAACCTCATTAGGTTCAACAAGGCCAAGTGCAAGGTCNAGCAGCAGGTCAAGGGAGGTGATTCTGCCCCTCTGCTCTGCTCTGGTGAGACCCCACCTGCTGTACAGCGTCCAGCTCTGGAGCCCTCAGCACAGGAAAGACATGGACCTGTTGGAGAGGGGCCAGCGGAGGCCACCAAGATGATCAGAGGGCTGGAACACTTCTGTTAATATGAAGACAGTCTGAGAGAGTTTGGGTTGTTCAGCCTGGGGAGGAGAAGGCTCCAAGGAGACCTTATTGCGGCCTTTCAGTACTTAAAAGGGGCCTGTAAGAAAGATGGGGACAGACTTTTTAGCAGGGCCTGTTACAACAGGACAAGGGGTAAAAGTTTTAAACTAAAGGAGCAGAGATTCAGGCTAGACATGCGGATGTAATTTTTTAGAATGAGGGTGGTGAAACACTGGAACAGGTTTCCCAGAGAGGTGGTTGATGCCCCATTCCTGGAGACATCCAAGGCCAGGCTGGACGGGGCTCTGAGCAACCTGATGCAGTTGAAGATGTCTCTGAGAATTGCAGGGGGTTGGACTAGATGGCCTTTGAAGGCCCCTTCCAACCCAAACTACTCTGTGATTCTATATGCTCAGCTGCCATCAACTTCCCACTGAAATGGCGCAGCCCAGGTGCGGCGTGCCTGGCACTGGGCCACTGTGTCCTTGGCACAACTGTTCTGTGACTGAAATGCTTTGCCCATAAATAAAGACAAGGTGACTGATGTTTCAGAGAAGGAAGGACATGTCAAGGCCAAGAACTCTACAATGAAGAGAGTATTGTTTCTTTTCTTTCTTACCTCTCTGCCCTACATTAGTATCAAGTGTCAATCCTCAGAGTATTCTTTTTTATTTTAATGGTTACGCTGAAGCAAAGGGGAAGGAGTGATTGAAGACAGCCAAATCATAACCATTTTTTTTCCTGTAGGTGGTATTTTATATCTCATTACAAAGACTGGATGGCATGAAGGACTATGCTAGAAGACACTTCAGCCCACTAGCTTTAAATTGTAGATGACTGCATTTAACAGCTTCTGAGTGATTTTTTCAAGCATAGAGCACTTACAGGAGTCAAGTTTGAAGGGCACTAAATCACTCTAGTGATGTATGGTTTCCTACTCTTTTCCAGGAGTAAATCTCTGCATGTATGATTGATTCCCTATACCTTCTCAGATACTAAAAGCAATCCAGTATTGTTGTTAGAAAAGCCGCAGAAGCAACTAAACCACTGTTTCTTGTTCCCTACTTAAATGTGACATTAGAGAGTGACATAAGTTGAAGATGAGAAAGTCTTACTTCGGATAGAAATAGGACGTAAAAAATTTTAAAGGGGCCACAACGTGAAGCACTTTGATCAAGTTTTTGATCAAGGATGGCACGACTAGTCTGAGGAGAGCCACAATAATAAATAATGCTATATTTGCAAAGGAAATTTTTCAGTCTACCAGAATGCTGCATCTTAAGGCTGTAAGCAGTTCTACCCAGTATTAGAAGAAGATAACTTGTTCTCCTGGATTCCTATGGTCAAACTGTTTCTCACTGCATGAGGAGAAGAGATCTGTGCACTTGTATAACCTTTCCATTTCATCATCCAGTGCTAATAATGATTTAATGATGCAATATATGAACAAAGCATTCCTAGCATGGACATTATTATGTTAGCAAAGCTGTGCTAACAATAGAATGAAAACAGTCTTTGTGGATGAAACAAACTACAGTATAAAAGCAGTTTTGCTGGCTTAAGAACTGTACATTTATACAGGGGTTTATTGTGTGCGTACAGTGTTCGGTGGTCTTCCTGAGCAAAGCTCTGCTAGCAAAAATCTGTGATAGTCCGAGAAAATTCTGGAGGGCTCTGAAAACTGCATCAGGAAACACAGGATTTGAAGAACTTTAGACAAATAATAAAGACTGCCATTATCTAAAAGGATAAGTAAAAATTCAAAATAACAAAAGGCAAAGTTCACCCACTGAACAGATTGGCTTATAAAAGGCATGGGAAATCTACATAAATTGGTTATCAGTGTTGTATTGGATGATTTAGTGCATTTATATAATTCGCTATTTTTATAGCATATGATTTTGTACACTACCTTTTAAATGGCAGGCGACAAACAGCAGAGCAGTTTCTTTTACACTTAGGAAGGGAAACTTTGGCTTTAAGCAGCCTACTTCGTTCAGAGCTTTTATCAGAGAAGTTGCTACTCCCTAAAGAAAGAAAACAGTTTAAAAAGACTCTTGCAGAAATCCAGAACAAAAATATATTCAAAGCCTAATCCTGTTTTCATGCAAATCTAACAATATAAGGTGATATCTAAATTGGCAAAATGTAGAAGATAACAAGTAGTACAAAATAGGTAGGGAAGTGACTATGAATCCTTTTTTTTTTTTCCATAGTGATGTCTCAAAATGTAACCAAGTATCCTTAAATGATTCAAGACAGGCTTGTGTCTATCCTGATGTGAGAAACAAAGCAAAATGTAATCTTGCAAGACAACGAAACAAAACAAAGGAGTCAGAAAATCCATTACATAATATTGCAGTGTATGATTCCCCTCTGATGGTCTTACTTGTATTTTTTTTTCCATTAAAGCTACAAATATCTATTATTCTTCTCAATTGTAAGTACAGACTTTTCTGTTT
Source organism: Pampusana beccarii (assembly GCA_013399365.1). NCBI lineage: Eukaryota > Metazoa > Chordata > Aves > Columbiformes > Columbidae > Pampusana > Pampusana beccarii. Next base: position 105,503 of record VWYH01003553.1, on the reverse strand, counting down.
AATATAATCCCATTAATAAACTATAGGACTCATATTGCCTTAGAAATGAAATAAACTGAGTGGTATATACTGTATGTTGCAAAATGGTGTTTTAAAATAGAAAAGCAAGAACTGGCCTGTTCTAGGTATCCACATAAAGGAAGTGCAGTGAGTACTATTGGCTCCTTTATTGGAGGGAGTTTACGTGGCAGCTTCAGATTCCAGTACTTCTCTGGTAACCTAACCAGATAAAGTAAGCACTTTTAAGATGTATAAAGTGTGACATGATTAAAGATTAAAATGCAGTTAGTATATTCACCTCATAAACTTGAGAAGTTTTTCTTCACTTTCAAAAATATATACCTTATCTTGATATTTTGCTGCATACTCATTGTTGCCAGGCACCAAAGCTTCATATCTGAAGAGACAGAACAAGAAAGTCCATTAATTCACAAGAAACGTAAAACATCATTTGCACAGTGTAAATTCATGAGCTGCTGGAAGCCTTCTGGTAATTTAGCAAGTATAGGAACTACAAAAAAGCAATTGGATTATCAAACTTTCCACCACATGAGTGACAGTTACAAGGCTCAAAATCTGAAAAAGCCTCTGCCTCAAAATCTGTTTATTAAGGGACTTTTACAGTGCTTCTTTAGAGCTTCTCTAGTTAAAATGCCAGTCGTGGTTGTTCAGGAGATTAAGAAGGGACAGCATAGAATTGATTCTTACCGTTCTACCTTGATGAGAAATTCCTGCACGCTGAGGAAAAGCAGTGGGACTTTATGGTGGACTTTAATGGATTTTTTCTAAAAATTGTAATAGATAGCTTTGCATCTGCTAAGGTTTTGTGAGATTTGTTTGAACTTTTGAAGGCTTAAGATAGAGAAAACTCAAACTATATCCAAGCAGTCTTCATCACAAAAGACAGTAAGCCAACATAGATCCTGTAGCCACATGAGTTTCAAAAGGTGATTTTACATTGATTTCCAAAGCCAGAGGCACAATACAGAGAATTGTAATTGCTTTTCCTGTCCAAACCCTGAACACTATTCAAAAGCACTTTGAAAGCATTTCCTCATTAATATGGTAATGTAGGACATGGTCTGTAATTCAGCTGATGACAACTGCAGTGATGTACCTCTGTTTTCCATCTAGGTAAGTGACGGGACAGTATCCTTGCATTTCAGCGTTCAGAGGGAATAAGGCCTTCACGTCTGCTGCAGTCAGTCTCTTTGGCAGCATGTCTGGGACAGGGAGAGGGCGAGGTGCCAGTGGTGGCACATAAACTTCTGGTCTGCTCAAGAATTTCTGTAGAAAAAGAGATGAAATGTTTTTATAATGAAAGAAGCACTCTAAGACTTTCAATCCAGTTCCAGAGGACTGGCTCACACAATGTAGATACTTGTTTCTTCTACAACCCCTCAGTGTGCTGGTGCTGGTGCTGCTGCTGCTCTCGGGTAATTCATTTCTTTTCCCGCCCACTCTCAGTTGAAGTCATCATTATCCGCCCACCAGCCATCACTGTCCATTGCTGCTATTAGCCACCCACTACCTCCAGTCTCCCCAAAAGAGACCAAAAAAGGAGGAAATGGTTTTAAAATCAGTGTTTGATCTATGACAATTTGTAAGAGGAGCTTTGGTTTGAATAGACTCTCTGCTGCATTTTGTCTATCTAGACTTCTGATAGCAGAAGGATGCAGAACAAAAGCTTGAATACTAACACCACTAGTCTAATTCGGATTACATATTGCTTCTTTCTGTATGGAATCAAATAATCCAAGCAACAATGTTCCCCCTGCCCTTAATCCCCTTCCGACCAGTTTTTTGACACTTACGTCCAGCTCTTCCTGCGAAGCCATTTTGTAATAGTGTCCTCGAAATTCTGCAGCAAACTGCAGTGATGACGTTACAGAGCAGTCAACCAATTCACCCTTTTCTGCAAGGCTGACGGGACAGTACTGCCCAAACTCCCCCAGCCGATGCCGCAGCTCTTCAGGAGTGATACATAAATCAGCAATGCTGGCTGCTTTTCCTGTTAATAAAAGCAATTAATAACAATGTTTTGTTAATGAAAGACACAGAAACATCAGACATTTCTATTCAGAAATGTTGCAGTTTAGAAGATAGCATAATTCATCATGTGAAAATGATGTAATGAAAATTAAAATAGCAATTTTTATAGATTGATATTATAATGAAGTTGCAACCTATTTTACCAATTCATTTTAGTAACATTTTTCTAGCACTTAAGAAATATAAGCATTATGAATGATGTGGGATACTCTGCATGCTTAACTTATTAGTCTGTTTTCCCTGGGACAGTTTTATTTAGGATTTATTGGTTTACTCCTTTGTGTTGCTAAGGAGCAGTTCAGCTATTTTATTTCCTCACATTGGTGAAAAGAGAACAAGGTGTGAAGAAAGCCTCCCATTTATTCATCCATGTCTTGCAAACGCTACAGTCTATCTGAACGAAATATATTCAAAATCTCGAATAAAACGTCATATAAACCCCAAGCTATTTAAAAATTGTGCCTTTCAAGCTTGAAAAGTTAAATATTTTAAAAATATTTTTTGGCTTATGACTGCAATTTTTAAAAAGGGTTCAGCCACAGAGCTGTAAAAGTTGAAAACCAAAAGGTGGGTATAAGATAAGGAAGTCTGTTTGCCCTTTGGAGGAATTCTAGTTAAACTGTACAAGCATATTTTAAAAGATTATTTAATCATGACCAATGCTGACACACAAAAATTCAAGTGGGAACTGTGCCATTTTTGACTAACGTGTTTTTCCTCTCACAGCACAGAAGTTAAATCAAAAGGCACATTTAACTTTAATTCTGAGCTGATAATTAACATTCTCGCCTTCCCACTTGCTCTGCTGACACTTGAGTCATGCTGCAAGTCATAGTTCCCCTCATATACTCAGGGGTACCATTTGTGATTTGTCAGCCAGTGTTGAGGAATCTGCCATGGACCATGAGACCGCTGGTTTCTTTCAGCTGTTTTCTGTTACCCTGCTCTTTGGAAAATGGCCTCAGGCTGCCCTGTGCTTGGTTTTGTCTTAGAGATCTCCTCAAGGTCTCTCCAGATGAGACTGAAGAATTTGAGTGTATGTATGCGCCCAAGAATTAGCTTCGTCCAAAGCAAGTTGAAATGCACTTGTTACATTGCAGCTTCTTAAAGAATCAAATATTATTCTGAGAAACTTTGTTTTTCTTTTACCTTCTCTTCTTTTTTCCAGGTATATTTGAATTTTTTTAACACCCACTTGAACTTCTTGCAGTACTTTGTTCCAGATCCACCACTTGCTCTGAAAAGCATCAATCACACACCAGTTCTGATGCTCCTTCTTATAGTAAGTCCTAATTGCGTCAATGTGCTGTTTATAGCAGGAATTTTTAATAGCTAGAATCTGTGAGCTGTCATGTTCAGGGTAGGGAGGTCTGAAGACAATGAAAAATAAGACTGTTTTAATTTGAGTCTGTAGAACGGACCATTTCATTGAATTTCAAGTGTAAATTCTAGAGTCCACTTTGAGTCCCTTTTACAAAATTTGGCCTATTTGAAACTCTAGAACATATTTGAGAAATACAACTTTCTTATTAAGAATATTAGCAGCTACGTATGAAAAACAGCATACTTCTGATCAGACAGTTATGTTCAGAAAAGAAGAACAAAACTTTCGTTATTTCTGTCCCAAATACAACTCAATGATTTTATAAAGGACTTAGAATGTATCAGCACGTATTGACTGACACACACTACCGATACACCATAAAACGGTACCCTAGACACAATGCTATGAGACTTTAAAATGGAAGTCAATTGTTTATTGAAAAACAGGCTTAAATTTGAATTATGTTGTTGTTTTTAAATCAAGGAGAGGCCATAATCCTTGGATATATTTGAAAACTGTCTTTCCTTTACATAAATGAAAATAATCTATCTGACCTCTAAGAATGTTGTGCAAGACCAGGAGAGATATTTTGACTAGAACATAGAAGGATTTTTTGTTCTGGCTCTTAATCTAAATGATGCCAAAAAACCCCACAAACTTCTGTTTTAATAGGATTAATTTCTCTGTAAGTTGTACCTTTCACAAATATCTGATAATGCACATTTGAATTGTATTTAAGCCTAAGAAATGTAATTAGTTTGGTATTTAAAATAAAAACTTTAAAGTAAATACTTTCTAAAAGACAGCATTAATTTAATTTTTTGCAATGCAAATAGTCTTTAGGCTTTCAGTAAACAATTAAACATTGTACTGATTACTTGATAAAAAGAAAGAGACAAAATGAAAGAGACATGCAATAATGCTCTAAGCTATCTGGGACTTCTTAGAAGCACTTCCTCTAATGAGAACCAGGTTCTTATACAATTTAATTTTGAGGTGAATGTTCTGTTCTTTTTAATTCTCTGTCCATTTATAAACTACTTACTGCTCTTCCTCAAAAACAACCAACAGCTCTTTAAACAGAATATTTACCTCCTTAGAAAAATGAAGCAGAAGCTGAACTGAAATTAGATGAGTAACTCTTTAATTGTATACATTATTAAAATATACATTGTTTGCATCTTTTTAAAAGAACTCCAATTAAGACTTAAAAGAGAGCTTATTAGGTGAAGTATCAATTTCCCTTACGATGATAATAATCAAATTGATTAATAATAAACTTCAGCAGCAGAGTGAACTAGTAACATTTCATTAAAACCAATTAAATGAAGCAGTGGGGGCTCAACACTGTTCATCAGTGACCTCAGTCATGCAATTAGGGGTTCTGGCCAGAGCTCGCTGCAAACTCCTCTGGCCTCTTATGTCTCCATTTCTAGTCTATGGAAACCAAAACATTGGAATGTAAACGGACTGGGGTCCATGTCTTTTCGCATGTGGAGTTTGGGACAGCTGGGTTATGCACCAGCTTAGATACAGCCTCTCTGCCTACAGCACTGAGGCACATAAACAGAGAACTGACAATATCATGTTGATAAAAAGCTTGTGATCAGGGAGCATCACTACCTGTCCATGCTTTCCTTATCCAACAGGGCTCTTCTGAACACTTCCTTTGCATCCATATCTAATTCAAAGATTTTTGCTGGAATTATCCTTGCTGATTCCAAGAGCTTTACTTGTTTTTTTGTTACAGGATATCCATCAATCACAACTCTGCATACAAACAGAAACAGAAAGAGTTTTAAGAAGTCAGTTTCTAATTAACCTTTAAGATTATGAATATTCCTAGTATGTTCTCAATAGAGACAAAAGTCTACACTTATTTCATGATGTCATCACTGTCCTGACTTGATAGACAGAGTCTTCACTCCTAAGAATTTACAATCAAATTTTTTAAAAAGTAAAGTAGATAGAATAAGAAATAGTAAACAGTAAAAAAAAAACTCACAGGGCAAAAAGTATAGGAATGTAAGTGGATGGCTCTGACTTATAAAATGATGGACTTTAAAATTCTGATACATCAGTAATTCGGAAACATAATTTTAACAATGGGAAATATCCATATGCATTGGGAAGTGTAATTTTCAAAGTGAAAAGTAAAATAATTAACAATACTTGAAGAATTTTTTAAATCATATTGAAGAAGAAATGCTTTTCACAGAATAGGCAATACTGGGGCAAAGCATACTGAAACAATATTCCAGTATTTAATATGAAAGAAAAGCTGAAAGAATTCTGATCTCAAGCTCAAATAATTTTCAGGGATTATTCCAGAATTGCCTTTCTCTGTAACAATTCCCCTTTCGGGGGAGAGGAATTGAATGTCGTGAAATCACGATCATGAAGCATTTTAAGTCTGCCAGTTTGGAAGGTGTTTCAGTGATGGAGAAAGAGCTTAGGAAATCAGGATCACATATGAATGATGGGAAAAGACTCACTGGTGTCAGTTCCTCCTTAATAACTTCAGTTGTGAACAAAACTAGAAAGACCTTGACTACTGAACCAGTCTGCATGACCAAAGAGAATCAGATGCATCCAAGTTGGTACTGGAGTTGGTAAAAGAGAGATAAAATCGTAGTTCTCAAAGGATAATCAAAAATATTGGCTTATTGACTGAAAAAAAAGGTAACTTTCAGAAAGTATATTACTTGGATTTACGGGAATATACCTACTTGAAAATCGCAGAAAATTGTGCTTCAGTCTGGTTTTCCAGAGTAGTGTGAAAAACCTCATTTGGGATGGATTATTTTCTTAATGCATAAACCACTGACGTGTTTTAGTGAAACTGTTTGACAGTGACAACACGGGAATCACTGCCTGCGAAGGAACTGGCATGTCTGGAAAAATCCCTGAAACCCAGACAAGACTCTTACCCAGCGGTGTTACACACAGGATTCATCAGAGCCACATCGAGAGCCTGGACGGCCAGTTCATCAGGTACGGTCTGTCCTTTGTGAAGATGCTGCTTCAATGCAAGTGCCAACTCGCTCTCTGGCTGCTGGTTTAACACCAGCCGTATGGCCTCTCCCATACTCAGGCGCTGTAACCCATATACACTTGCAAACTTCTTGGCAACTGCAAAACGTTTTGATTTCAACACACAACTTTTAGGTAAGCAACATCACAGCCTAGCGGTCTGTTAAAGTACGGCCTTAGTCTTAGAACTAACTGCTCAGCTCATTCCCTGGGTCATTCCCGATGTCCAGTCTCAGTAAGTGGGTCCCTAAACCTTCTTGGGCCCCTAAAGAGTCCAAACCTTGGCCTACGTGCAGAGGATGCACAATGTACTAACAGTGTTCAGTTAAGCACAAACCTCAGCAGCAATAGTCAATATTATTACAAGATATGATAGAAAATATTATTTCACTGCTGCCCCTTTTACAGATCAGCCTAGCAGCTAGACCATTTATCCAGGAAATGGAAAATATGGTTAAAATTTCCTCCTTAATATCAGATAATTCGAATCCATCTCTTCTTTTTCTAACATTCTATTCTAATCATTAAGCTATGGTGTAAGACGAATTTTTGCTTCCTCCAGTTAAAGGCAGAGGCCTGTGGATTGAAAGAATCATGGAGAAAGAAGGAGAGGGGAGAAAGATGGGAATCTTGGGGTTTTTAATCTAGAAGTTTGGAAACAGACTGGAGAATGTGGAGTTTCGAGTTCTGGTCCTTGATCCTATAAATATTTTTTCGTTTTACATTAGATCATATTGACTGAAAGAAATAAGAAAAAAAATAGAAAATAATCAGAAATAATACAAGGCCTATAATTAGGGTAAGTCGAGATTTTCTAAGTGCCCGTCTAGGTCACTTAACTTCTTAAGAAGTTGGAATAAAATTCAGATGGTCAAGACATAAGTATCTGACTGTCAAATGAGACACTAGAGAATGTAACTAAAAGATTCTATGCCCAGCAAGAAAAGCAGGAAGATCAACAATTTTAATGGTTTATTATTATTTAACAGCAGTAATCACAGATACACCTTCAGTCATTAGAAAAGGTTTTGCTTTATAGATAATACTGGCTCCTACCTGTAGTCTTTCCTGATTTTGGAGGTCCCACGATTGCAATCTTAACTGGCACAGCTGGTTTAGCTTTTGGCTGACAAATGTATTTGATGGGATTTTTCATAAATGTTTCTTTATTTTCTTTACTTGAAAGGAAATAAATATATTGTCGATGGATTACAGGAAAGACACTTTTTTCATTACTTTCTTGTGGCTTGATTACTTCTCCTTCACTTAGCTGTAGCATATACAAAATGGGAAGCAGTTGATTAGGTTTGACAAAACCTCTTCTGAGCACCAACTCTATGAAATAAACCATCAAAGCATTCTGAAATTCAAACATAAGGACATAATACTTTGTCTAGGTCTGAGCAATTTCCATATATATGCAATTCTTGTACAAAAAGATGAAGTAAACACTGAAGAGAGAGAGAATATTCACTATTTCCAGTAGGTGGTACCATAACACTTTCTGTCCATCAAGAGAGTGTAGTCAGAGGTATAGCATCATACTTTTTAATTTTCAAAGAATAAAGTAAATTATTTTATTCTTCTGTGAATTAAAACCACTTATCTGCATGACAGTAGAAGATATACTGAGAACATCGTATTCAGCAGAAATCATGTAAGAATTAACAACACAGAAAAGAATATCAATACTTAAATTGTGGTGAAGTGTAGAAACACAAGGCAAGCCAAAAGATCTTTTGGTAAAATACATACATTGCTGATGAAATCTTTTCAAACACATTGGACAGCCCACTAGAAATTCTGTAGTGCTGATGGATTGTTGAGATGTAAGAGGGGCACTGATGGCAGAAATGGTCATTACAGAAATGCAGGATTCTTTGCATCACTGTTCACTGTGGAAGAACTTACTCATGTCCCTGTTGTAGGCCTTGGAGGAACTGCCTTAAAGTGTCAATAAAACATGTTTTAGAACAAACTGTTGACATCTGTTGAAAAAATTGCCAAGACCCAATGATCCTGAGGGTCTCTTCCAACTGAAATGCTTCTGCAATTCTATATTCACCATACAGTTCTAAAGGGACTCAGAAGCAAAATTGTTAGTGACTAATATGTAACCTGCTGCTTACATCGGCCACTTTTCACAAAAAAGGAAGGTGGACAAAGTGACCACTTTTTGTAAAGGCTTTGAGGACTGATCCTGGCAAACACAGTCCAGCGAATCTGACCCTGTATTGAGCAAATTAAAATATATGAAGGAAAAAACCCAGTAGTTATGGGCATACATATGGGATAATGGGGAAGAGCCAACTCGGCTCCTTGTAGAGGGAAACCAGACCTCACAGCTCTACTAGTATTCTCTGAAGGAGTCGGTAAATATATAGATAAGTTGATCTGGTTGTTACAGTAAGAGATGAGATTGTTCTGCTGTGTGACCCTTCTCTGATTCTTAGGTTCCTCTTCCTGCATAAAGTCATTTCAGGGTGTTTGCCCTCAATTTGTAAGATGTCAGGACTCTGTTCTGCTGTATATTTGCTCCTGTTCCTCCTTCAGCTCATCATTTTTATTCTCTGCTTATCTAATCAGTTGCATAACTACTTTCCCCGCCCCCAAATTTAATCTAAAAGTAATTGGCATATACTCAATCTGCCTTTCTACAAAAAAAACCTCCGGTCCTTAATCAATTTCATAATTTCTGTTATATCTTCAAATACCATCAAAATGATCCTATTTCCCTTTCATTGTTGTCAGCACATACACTTCCACTATGAGCACACCACTCTGATTTTATCTAATAGCTTTCTACGACTTCTTTCTTCTAACTGAATTGTACTTTTTTGTTGGTAAAAAAACACTGTACAGCATAAATCAATGAACTGGAGAAATGGAATGACAAAAATGTAGTGAAATCTAATAGAGCAAAGTGAAAGGTCTAGTGTGTAGGGACTATTAATAGTTTCACATATAAGCCGGAGTTCAGTAATTGGAAATGACAGAAGAGAAGAAATATCTGCTTCTGTTAATAAATCCCTAGATTATGAGATGCCAATTTGATGCACTCATGGAAAAGGCAATTCTGAAATCCTAAAACATTTTAAATACATACTTTGATGATATGAAACCATAGTAAGAGCTGATCTATATACAGTTCTGATTGCCAAGGTTAAAGAAAGATAAATGTGATCTGGAACAGATGAAGATCCAACATGATAGCTATACAAAAGCAAATAAAAGTTACTTAATTAGCACAGTAAAATAAAGGCCAAAGAATGTTTCCTTCAGAAACTTCCTGTTTTCTATATCTTGTTCACTGTGTGGTTTTTTTTTAATCAATCCTCCTTTTTGGTTCTGATTTATTCACAATCCAACCTGCTTTTATTTCCATGATTAAACTAAAAAATTTGCCCACTAACATTTCACTTGCTACCTATAAAACTTTATCAGCCCACTTTTGGGAATAGACATGAGTACTTTCTGACCTCAGCTTTCCAGATCTCTAGTAAAATACTATGGAATTAGATTTGTTGCTCTTCCAAGTTTGTACATTTTGACAACAAAGAATTATTGGTGATGAATTACACACATGTAACATTTGTTGGTTTATTTTTTTGCCACTGATAGGCTTGGTGGCCACCTGCGTGGCTTCTTACAAATTCAAACGTCAAGTCCTTTTGTTCTGTTTTCACTGCTTCTGGAAGGCTCTAAGACCTTCTCTGTTGTCGTGTGTTTTGTGGATCATTAAGTATTACGCATTTCTTTCCGATTCAGTGCCACCTTTAATCGTCGCTAATCCTAACAACAAATTTTATGCCTCTCAGCCTTAATTTAGCTGCAACAGTGAAAGACTAACACCTTTCATTGTCAATGCTTGCCATGTTTTATGTATATTCAGTGGTGTCGTTTTGCTTCAGTAATGTAGTTTTCATTAAATATTTCTGGTACTAGTTGTGACTGTCTGATAATATTTTCTAATATTAATAGAAGTATTTTTTTTAAAGTACCACTTCTTGAAAATATTCTTCAGCTATTTAAAAACATTACCTTGACTGGATCCCACCGACCAAAAGAACTTGGAAATTTATATAAGCAAACTAGCATCTTCTGTGCAACAGGCAAACTTATTGGGTAACATTTCTCAAAAATGCTTTCACGATTTTCCACTAGAGAATTCAGCTTGCTATATACTTGGTAGCGCACGACGCGAGGCTTCCGTCCTCCATTGATCTCAATTTGTGGTATTAACAATTTTTCAAATTCTTCCTAGTTAATGAAAACATAATGAAATATTAGAATCATAAACATGATCAGATTTGTAATAATGACTGACAGCAAGATTTTCTGTGAAATATCAAGGATTTCTTGAGCATGTTCTCAGTCACCATAAGTCAGTACAATCTAATTTGAGATGAGAATTGGTCTTTCTGCCCATTGAGGTTTAAATTATCCAGCCTATATTAGGTATCACACTATTTAAAAAATAAAACAAAATGACGATTTGACAGTTAACATTGAGGAATCTACTATGATAAAGTGAAAGCTTGAGAACTATCTTTCATTAAAAAAAAAAGAATCAAATATCATTCTTTCCCTACTCCAAACAATTTAGGATGGCTCGTTTAGTTACCCTAAAAATATTGCTGTACTCTGGTGACTTATTGTTCATAGTTTGATTGCCTGCATCAACTGACCTGTCAAAAACGAAATAAGGATGCCAAGACTCTCTAGATCTACCCCAAAGTGTTATTTGTTTTCTCCCCACAATATCAGCCTTATAAATTATCTAATTTTTGAAGCATATACCTTCTCACTACAGCCTTCATCTTGCTCACATATTTAGATCATAAGTGCAGCACAATTGTTTAAGCACTATAGTTTTTGAATTTGACAACTAAAATAAAACTGAAAACTCTTCTTGTGTCAAGCAATCATATAATTTAACAAAATCAGCAGTGGAATAAGTACCTGTACACCTTGTAAAGCCTCTGTTTCTGAATCAAACTTTTCTGAAATTTCATTTTGGATGCGGTCAACAGCATCAGCTTCCTGTTCTTCTTCAGACTCTTCCTCTTCTTCTTCAAAAAACTCTTCTTCAAGTATAGCTTCAATATCTTCTTCATTTTCATTCTCACTCTCATCTTCCTCCTCAGTAGCTTCAGAATGCTCCTTATTTGCTAAAGCCTATAAAGGTAAAATGTTTTGTTTTGTTTTATGTCTCTGATACAGATATTTTGAAGGAATATATAATATTCTTGTCTCCTTTTTAATTAGAAAAATCATTAATTCAACAAAACCACATTTTGGGGCATCCTTTATTGTAAGCAAAAATCTAGTAAATTCTAGAATCATACTTCAGAAGAAAATACACAGGTATTGCATAATGCATAGAGTGAAACACTGTACCAGTTCCAAGAGTGCTTAAAAAACTCAAGTGCTACACTGCAGTTTTGATAAGAGTATTTTTTTCATACATGGTATTGTAGTTTGGCAGGACTTTGTTATAAACAAGCTTGTTAGCTGAGAGTGTATTTGACAGAATTTCATGAACAGTCAAGTGGTACATTAATGCACATATAAGTATACCTTGTAATTGAGTTTGAGCAGAAATCCTGGTATAATCGTGTTCTGGATTAACCACGGATTTGACAGGGTACCTGAAATACATGCCTAATTGCAATTAGTGGGGTGTATTGCATTTGTGTGGCAAGGTTTTGGCAGCCCGTTGGAAGGACTCATGTTGGAGAAGTTTGTGGAAGACTGACTGCCATGGGAGGAACCCCAGGCTGGAGCAGGGGAAGAGTGTGAGGAGTCCTCCCCTGACGGGGAAGGATCAGCAGAGACAATGTGTGATGAACTGAGTGCAACCTCTGTTCCCCATCCCCCTGCACTGCTGGCAGGGAGGACATTGAAAAATAGGGAGTAAAGTTGAGCCTGGGAAGAAAGGAGGGGTGGGGGAAAAGTGTTTTAAGATTTAGTTTTTATTTTCTCATTATCCTGCCCTGATTTGATTGGTAATAAATTAAATTAACTTTCTCCAGGTTGAGTCTGTTTTGCCTGTGACAGTAATTGGTGAGTGATCTCTCCCTGTCCTTATCTTGACCCATGAGCCTTTCATTGTATTTTCTCTCCCCTGTCCAGCTGAGAAGGGGAGTGATAGAGCAACTCTTTGGTGGGCACCTGGCATCCAGCCAGGGTCAATGCACCACATAGGGCTACTCTTATGCTTACAACTTAGATACATTAAACACATTTGTAAGTATTTTGCTGAATTGGAACACAAACTGAGAATTCTTCTAGAATTTTTTTAGTGTTCATGAGTCAACAGTTTCTAAAACAATTTGAACATCATGTCAGATTATTTTTTAAAACAGAAGATTCTGACAGTCTATTTTTACTATTCTACATTGCCTTGAAAACTCTGTGACTAAAACATCTAGAAATTTCTTAGATACAAATGCAAGCACTTCTCCTTAAAATCTTTCTTTTAGCTTGTTTTCTTACCTCCTGTTTCTTTTGCCTTTGTTCTGCCAAAAGTTCTTCTCTTCTTCTAGCAATCTGCTCATCCTGTTAGTGGAGAAAAGATGTAAGACAATGATATTTGCTAATATAACTCTCCTCTGAGAATTGGTAATGTGACCTAGAATTAATGTTGTTCTTTCCACCTTAAAACTCTGTTTCTACTTGTTTCTAATGATACAAAATACGATCTGTGCAGCTTGAAACTTTGCAGTCCGCATACACTTCTCTACCAGGTGAACATGTAAGTAAATTTTAGTAAAACTTCTAAGACTGAAATTACCAGAGAAAAAAGACTCTGATTCTGATGACAATAAAAATATTATAGTATTGGTAAGCTACAGAGTTTCTAAACTTAGAGGTGTTTTTTCCCATTTGGCAAAGGGGTGACTGAGTGTAGTATTAAATGTGTGCTGCCCAGTTTTGACCAAGTTATAAGTGTTTGAAATACAGTCCTCTTACATACTCTGTAGATACATGTCAAATAGCAGATGGCTAAATCCTGACTCAGAAGTAATACGCAGAAGCATTCTTCTTAAGGCCAGTGTGGCTGATGGTCATTCAACCTGTAATTGCTATTCTTGCACACTGTAATACTGTCCCCTGAACTGAGATCAGAAAAACTAAGAATGTCAATACACTGGCAAAAGTGCAATTTTAGAAATCCATGTTAACTCCAAGCAAGTGGTCTGGTGTTCCTCAGTGACACAGCACTGCAGATGTACTCATTGCTCTCAGTATCCTTTTGCCAGCTTCTTTCACTGGAGAAGCATAGCGTTCAGCTGGTCTACCTGCTTTTCCCAGGCCCTCTGTATGTTGTCCAGCTTTAGTAAGAAAAGAAGGAATCAGAATATACCCAGCAATGCTGCATGCTCACAGCACCACTCGACTGGCTCACCAACTGGATGCTATGCAAAAATACTCAATGTGTAACTAAAAACTATATTCCAACATGCATAAGCAAATATATCAAATTGCTGTCACTTAGGAAATCCTGATTCTGTGCTTTCCTTATTTCTTAGTGTCTTTTGCAATTTCTAGCACTGCTTTGTGTATGTATTTTAAATAGGAACCTGTTATTTTCCATTGTCATCAGGAGCCATTTTGATGCCTATACTGTCCATTAGAAATCTGGACCCTCGGATCCATAGCACAGGTATTTGCCACTTGAATTATCAGAGTAACTGCTTACAGGGTGAGCTCAGTGCAGCAATGTAGGCTGGTCACTAGAATGCACCTTTTCCAGCAAGATTGCCAACTTGCATCAGGAAGGACTAAATAAAAAAAATACTTTACCTGTCCTAGATTGTATGCATTGACACAGCCAACCTCTGGCACAAGCAGTTCAGAAAACTTTCTGGTACGATATGAGCATTGCCCCGAATTCTGTTGTACTTACTTCCTGTGTGTCAGCTGCTCTGTAGTAACTTGCACTCTGTAGTAACTTATGCTCAGACCTTTTCTGATAGTACACGTGAAGTACTTTATCTCACTTTTATAGAAAGTTAGGAACCTTGAATAAATTGCATGTGCTAACTGTAAATGTCTGCATAGAGGTTTCAGGTGACTTCAATTAACTTGTAACTTATTCAGTAGTAGGCACAGCTTTGCTCAAATGGGAGACTGTGCAGCTGCAACAGCATTGAGAATGTGCCTTAGTGCTACTCGGAATTTTAGAATGGCTTGGGTTGGAAGGGACCTTGCAGATCATCTAGTTCCAACCCCCCTGCCATGGGCAGGGACACCTTCCACTGGACCAGGTTGCTCAAAACCCCATCCAACCTGGCCTTGAACACTTCCAGGGATGGGGCATCCACAGCTTCTCTGGGCAGCCTGGTCCAGTGCATCACCACCCTCCTGGGGAAGAATTTCTTCCTTATATCTAATCTCTTTCAGTTTACATTTCTGTGCAGAGTATCATAGTTGGAAACAGACATATACGCTGTACAGTACCTATGAAGTCAGCCTATGGGAGATGCAGATCAGCTCAACAGCCCATGCTCAGGGAATGCAGGATACAACAACAATATGTATTTGATTTTTTTATGGCCATATTCACTCTCTCCATCTAGTTGCCATTTGCCCAGGACTTTCCAGGTGCCTGGCATTCTGTCAGACACTTTTCTTGGGCTGTGAGATATCTAAACTCCTGCACAAATTAATTGCACAGAGGACGAAAGGAGCCCTAAATTCTTTTTGGTTCCTATGGTGAATCTAGGAATGCTGTGGATGTGTGGGGCTGTGTCTCCTGCTCCCACATCTGTTTCTCTGTTTGCTCTTCACTGCTTTTGGAGTTTTAGAATCTGTGTTCAGATCTGTGCTGCTGAAATTACCAAAAAAAAAAAAAAAAAGTAGACAGGACTGAAAACTTACCCTTATTTTTGCTTTCAGGTCTTTCAGTTTCTTTTTTTTTTCCATCTTTCTATGTTGTCTTTCTTTCCATTTTTGCAGACGTGGAGGAAGCAAGCGGTCAAGAACATCACTTTCTTCTACTTGAATATAAACCGCAACATCAGGACAGAGTCCTCGTTCTGACAAATACTGGGCTTCATCTGGAGTACGAGGGAAACCATCCAGTATGAATCCTGTGGACCTAATTGGAAAAGAACATATTTACATCACACAATGTATTTTAAAGTGCAACACAGTGAAAATGCAATTAATTTGAAAAAAAAAAAAATATACTCACTTATTAAATGTATATGTTAAGAGTAAACTTAAAAAAATACTTTCAGGCATTACCTTTGACAATGTAAAACTGATACTTAACTATGTATTTTAATTGGTGTACTAACAAATGTATTTCTTCTGAGGTTTTAACATGCAGAGGTTGTTTAAAAATAACTTTAAAAAAGCAAAATTAATTGTGTCCTCAGTATTGCTTGTGTGACTCTAAGAACAGTACTTCTTTGCCACTGCTCTTAAAACAATGGAAGGTGCCCCAAACATTACTTCGGTAACATCTGCCACAGAAAGCTTGTTGCCCGAAAATTTAGTTTTCAGAAATGCCTGACAATTCTGTAGTATAGGATGAGAATTTTGCCACTCAGCATGACCTACATCTCCCTTCCTATACGTCAGGTAGGTCGGGAAAACTCTATGGCTTTTTGGAGCTCTTACAATCTCAAATTAGGTGAGTAGCTGTGTAGAGCTGAATGTTGTGTTAATAAGTCAATATTTCTTTTTATTAGTTTAGTCCTTAATAGGATGCATTGTAAAACTGCAGAAGACCAAAACTGGCTACAAGAGGTGGGATTGGATGGAAGAAAGAGATGGTCCTGGATGCTGTGGGAAGAAGTTGGGGGGAGGATATCGATCATGATATATATCGTGATGAAGGTTCTCTTCTGCTATACAGTCTCTGATGACACTGAATTTATATAATATTGTGATATTATGTGTAATGCTGGGCAATTTTTTGTCTCGGTGAATTTTGTTTTTCTAAAACTGATCTCCCTATTTTTACACCATTAAGAGAACATTGTCCCCTATCTGTGGGCTGACAGGACAAAAGTTTATGCAATGGCCTTGTTTATTCTTTTTAAGGCATTTCTCATACTGTTAGGAATTGAAACCTACTGGTCAAGCTGTGAGCAGTTATGACTTGGATGGAAATGTATGGAATAGATAGGACGTGGAAAAAGGGATTTTTCCCTGCAATTATATTTCCTGCCAATTACATCCTAAAAAAAACAGTGTGCTTCCTAAGAGATGACGATCTTATTTATTTATGGAACAATAATCAATGTTTATCAGAGTGTTATGGATGTACTTTCTGATACAAAAGAAAGTCTGTTGTGGATACATCACTGGAGTGCAGATTGTGATGAATGCACAAGATAACCCGATTCTGTGTTATTTTTGAGACCACTGTTACTTTGTCTTTGCTTTCCACACAATATTTACAATATATGGAAACCAACAGTTACAGATGAATTCCAGCTCTCCATATTTATTAATACATGAAAACATAAAAGGTTTGTTTTCATATCTATCCTGCAAGCCCATGAAAACTACCCAGTTATTCAGGAGGTTTAATCAAATTCAAGTGCACTAAGTACTTTTGCCCAGTCCTGTGGAGAGTGCACGAGACATTATATTGCTGTCAAAATATCAATCAAAATAGAGCAACAAAACCAAGACTGAGAGGTAGGTCATGATTCATAAAAAGTACAAGAGCATTGAAATAACATCTGCAATAGTTATTTGTAATTGTGGACATAATGAATTATATACTTCCTGAGATTAATTAAAGAGAGAGAATCTAATTGCAGTTACCGGAATGGCTCTTTCCTCCACCAGTCAGGAACAATGTTATCAAGGACTTCTGGAGGCAGTTCCTGATTATCCACTAGATTTGCTTTGATTGCTTCTTCCTCTTCAGTTAACTCCGGTTCCTTTATATAAAGAAAATCCGCAAATGATCAAAACAAAACAAACCAAACCCCAAACTAAAACCAGCCAACCAAAAAGCACAGAAAGATAGATCGCCTGACACTTCTGTGAGTCTGTGATACTGCCTTCATTTGATTTAAATCAGCAGAAACAAAGTAAACTACATTATTCATTTTGAGATATTTTTTATGTGCCTGGGGTTTGGTAATTCCCTAATGCTGGGGCAATTGCTGCTGTATGAGTTTTAATGAAACCTAAAACCAAGCACAAGTACTTAATTATAGATATGCTCACTTTAGAGGAACAGAAACTGAGATTATCACAGTTTCTCCTAATTGCCTACAAGAAGTTTTCCGATTAGTTATACATGTTTGCCTGCTGGAAGACTATCTGCTCTTCATCAGAATGGTTTTTTACTTTTTAAAAGCAACTTTTTTATCTTTTGATGCAATCCAAAGAAAGATGTCAAGGAAAGGTATGTGAGGTTACTGTGCACAGGCACATGACCAGACATCAGAAAGACAGTGATGTTCTACAGAGCAGTAGTACTATTAGTGACTGGTCAGATGCAGACCATTCAAATACCAAATGTAGCTCTTAAGTTCTTGTGAAAAACTGTTTTTTTCAGAATATGTAACACTGTGAGATTCATATGGCTGAGGATGCACTTCTCATAGAATGGTTTCCTGATACAAACTGCAGTAAAAAAGAATGAATAGAGGGTATACATAGGTGATTCTGGATTAGTTTACATCAGTCACAATATCAAAATACATGTTTTTACAAGTATACTGGACAAAAGACAACATTAGAAGTCAGAGAGTATCCCTGTTCCTGACCTGCTGTGTTAATTTTTCATGATAATATTCACAGGAAAAAAAATGTTATTTTCTACTTAGTCGATATTTTTTCCCTGAAAACAGAATGGCAAAGTTCGTAAGAGAAATGTGTCTGGTATCTTTTAAAGAGTTCAGCACTTCTTCTGCCATTCCTTACACAGGTCCCATTGTAAAAGGTCATCTACATTTGTTAAGAAGACTAGACACAGACTACCAAAAGAGTGTGCTTTTTAATGGCAGCGGCCATCAAACACGCACCTAAGTTGCATCCAAAGTCACTTGGAGAGAAAACCTAACATGCAGCTGGGTATTCCCCTGATCCTCTCAGCAAATGGATTTAAGTTGTCCCCTGAGATTCTTTTGTGAATTCATTACAAAGCTCTGCTGTCCTTCCCTCATGTAGTAGTCATATTAACCCAAATTGCTCAAGAATTTGTTAGCACAACCTGTCAGAAAACAAAGGAATAATCCTTTTTAACAAAAGGATCCAAAATTATTCAGGAACCTTCAAAATGATGGTAGGGGGCTGCTTGCTGCAAGAACATGTCTGAATCAGCATTCCTATGCCTGACATCTATTCTGATAATGTAGCCAAAAGAACTTGAGAACATGCTGGCAGTCACAGGTCTAATGTAGTGTGTAAATACTATTTGCTCTAGTGCCTGACCCAGCAAATATATTAAAAGATATTAGTATGGCATAATGGATACCTAAGAAGGCCAAGTGGTAGCCAGATCTGTAACACAAAGACATCTTGAAAGCAATGTGTGAAGTGGGAGAAAACAGTAAACCCACATAAAAATGTATCACTGACATCACCACTGCAGATAAGCTGTTGAAACTGTATTCGTGTTGATAAAAGAAACATTAGATGTATGTTCCAGGTACAGAAAAGAGAACACCTCACATTACAGTGGTTCGAAGGACAAGGTTGCTCCCCAGACCTGTCTATGCTGTGAGGGCTTTGTTTGAGACATATTTAAACAAGCAGGATGATGTATTTTTGCTAAACTTCCCAGATTGCATGGTATGTTTTGTTTACCTTTAGTATTTTTCCTTTGAGTATTGTAACTGACCTTTACTGTAAGCTTTGATAGATATGCTTCCAGAATCTTGTGTCAAGGTGAAAAAAAAAAATGATACAAATGAAATTAAATGGAATTATTTTGTAGAGGCATTGATCGGTGAAAAACAGGATAGTCCGACAGTGGTAGTCATACTCAGAGAAATGCTTAAGGGAGGCCATAAGCTTATTCTCTAGAGTTCTGTGCATGGACCAAAGAATAGGTTTCTAAACCGAACTGCAATTGCTCCAGCCATGTTTTGGTCATGTTGTCAGATAAAGTGTTTTATGAGAAGTGTAAGAAAAAAATACTACTGTAGAAAACTGTTCACCAGCAGATAAAAAGATGATGAGGAAAAAATACTAACAGAAGTGCCTTTGTGTAAGACACATATGGATGCCAGAAAAATAAAGCTGAGCGAGAGCCAGCCACAAGCATCAGTGCCAGGAACACTTGCTATATTTTTGGCTGTGGTGACCAAATTGTAAACTGACTTGCCAAAAGAGCCTCCTCTTAGATTTAACTGATGAAAACCTAAAGTTTTGTTCTGACATCCATGATTTTCATCTGTACTCCATCTGTGTTGAAGCATTTGCTTCCAGTATCACCTGCTCTTGTATTATTTCCTCAGGTACACTACCTTTCAGTGATCAGAAACCTCCCCCACCTTTCAAGACAATAGAAAGTGGCCTTGAATGCACCTTTGGCAGCTTCTCAGCACCCATGAATGCACCCCATTGACTTGTAGATGTCCAGATTACATAAATGATCCCAAATTTGATCGTGTTCTGCTGCGAGTAGTACCACTCTTTACCTAATGCTTTCCTATTAGGCACAGAGACCTGGAAGACCACAGACTAGACTGTACTTGTAAAGACAAGGGTAAAGAAGGGATCGAGCATCTCAGCCTTCTCAGTAGCTTTCACCAAAAGGTCACTGGCCCCGCTCAATGGCAGACTTGATTTTCCAGGTCTTATTTTGCTACTGTTAATCCTGTAGAAATTCTGCTTGCTACTCTTCAGATCCCTCACTGCTTTCCACTTCCATTGAGGGCTCATCTTCCTAATATAATTTCTGGCTGTTCCTGCATGCCTTCTTTGCAGCCTGCTTCCCCTTCTGAATGCTGCTTAGATCCTGGGGTGGGCAGTCTTTGAAGATCTTTGGTGACTAGTAATTTGAAGAAACATGTCCAGCATCAGGAGCACAAAAAACCTGGCTCTTAAACTCTTATTTGTATTGTCTAGGAGGTATATTTTCAAGCTTTTTGAAAGATTTATATGCTGTGTACCCGTGTTGAGACTTCTCTGCACAATAAAAGCTTCTATCCTATCCGTATATCTAAACAATAATTTATTTGTGTTGAAACCTTCTCTGTTTTTCCCAATATATCACTGTCTAATTAAAGAAAGTACTCTCTCCTGATGAACATTTATGCAAACGTTTATTGTTCAGGGAAATTACATCCTGTAAGAGATAGGTTTTAGAATGTATACCTATAACAATTTTGAATCAGTATTCAATCTGATTAAGAAAAAGAACTGGTTTTATGAATTATTTTACCAGTATCATGAATATCCAGCTATTTGAAACAGTTCTTCAACTGGAAGGCATGTTTTTTGCTATGTAAGAGATTTTTCTGTTTTGAAACACTACAATACAGATTACAAGGCCTACTGTATTAAAAAATACTAGTTTACCCTGTTACGAACATTGAGATATTTCTGCTTTTTCGACAAGGGATGATCAGACTGAAGGGCTGATAGAGGAATTCCATTCTTTCACCCCAAGAGAGCACAGAGAGCCCTGCTGGTGAGCATTTCTAAACTCCTGTGCAATTGGAGCACATGCACCAGACTGAACCTGCATATTATAAATACTTGAAGGAAACCCTGCCTTCCCATCCTTCCCATTCTTATTTTGACCTTCATTTTTTTTTCTCAGTTTGTCTTCCTTTGCTCATTTAGCATCTATCTCTACTATTTAGAAAAAAACCCACACCTATACACAATTCTTGGCAATGTTTTGAAGAACATAGCATTCATAAGAAAACATTGTCAAGAACTATTATTTCCAAATTTCATTGAATAAATAATTTAACGTAAGTGATTTTTATCAAGCAACAATTTTATAGGAAATTCCTATTCTGGTCTCAAAATTGTTATTTTATGTATTGACATAAAAAGATCAGATTATTACCAGCTTGCTTTTTTCAGTCTCAGTTTCAGTTTCAGTTATGGTCTGAGTGAAGTCCTCCTGTTCCTGTGGTAGAACTGGCATTTTATTGTCATCTTCTTCAGGTTCTTCATCAACATTCTGCCCCACTTTCACTTTAGTTTTGGGTAGGATCAATTCCTGTAGATATTCTTCAAACTGAATATGGAAAATGCCTAATTTGTCTGCTATCTGTCGTGCACAAGTAGTTTTACCTGCTCCATGAGTCCCAAGTAAGCACACCCGTAAGGGAGGAGCCTATAGGAAAAAATAAGAATATTTTTTTAACAGTTTGAAGTCTATAGTGCACCCCCTACTGTTTTTCACTTCCAAAATATCATTATAAAAATTGCATCAAAACCAGTCACATAATTTTGCGTTTTCATTTTTCCAAACCTCCTACTGCTGTTCCAAACAGACTACCTGCTCTCTGGAAATACTGAACAAATACACTATGGCAGTTGATGCCAGTAGGTAAAACGAAACTCCATTAGACAGTTCTGGTAAATCTTCCCTATTTTTATCCCTTGTCCACTTACAAAAAAAGACTTAAAGGTAGTAAAAAAACCACAATATGCGTGATCTGTTAATCACATCTTATGATTATTATAAGTGTTTATAATCTTCCTCTATTTTCTGCTTTATTTGCATCATTCAATGTGTTAATTTAAGTGCACACTAAAATGTCACAAGTGAAGCAATGTGTTTTATTTGTTTCAAGGACTTGCTGATTTATGTATTGTTACTTGGAAAAAAATCAACAATAATAAACAATTATAAATCGGAATGGAAAATAGTGATTCTAATTTGTTATTATCTGCTTTAAACAATTTTGAAGATTCTCACTTGTATTGGTTCATTGTGAGCCACATACTCCTCAGGGTTCTCCAAAAATTTATCTCTGTACTCAGAAGTTGAAAAGTAATAAATCTTTTCTTTATATTTAGCTGCATGTTCATCAAGTCCTGGGTAAAGGATAAAATTCTCTTTCAGATAGACTGGACAAAAGTGTTTTGTGTCTCCCATGTGCCTTTTCTTTTCCTTAGCTTTTTCTTCATCCTGAAAATATTAGGAAAATTTTCAAAAATTGTTTGAATTCAGTAGTTCACATAGATTAAGTAGATCAAGTAGAAGAGATTAAGTAATGTCAAATATATCAACTCAATATTGAATGAGAATGGTGTTCTCAAAATAGTAAACTGAATATAAGCCTATGAAAAGATACACTTTTAAGATCCAGAGTCAGAAAACAAATTGCCCTATCTAGTAGAGACAATTATTGAGAAAAGAATAACCATTTTGAATTTGAAATGATAATATTACAGTTAGCTGTTGAAGACCAAAATTAGTCTAGGAGTATCTATGATAAAATCTTTTCCTGCCGTGTTCTTGAAACTCACTTTCTGTTGCTTCTAAACATGCAGAAGCAGACTCCTTCAGAAAATGCAATGAGAGCTGGTATTAAGTCAGATTACTTATCCAATAAAATAAATTTCTAAAAAATGTATTTAATACTGCTGCAGTACAGTATACAGATATCCTGTACTGTTATATTGGGGGGTGGGCATCTTCCAAGATAGGACGAAAATAAAAGGCAAAGCTAGACATTTAATTTAATTAAAGTGGGTGTTTTAAAATTATCAATAGCTGAGATGAAACAGAGGATTACACATTAGGACTCTGCATCTTCTGATGTTTACATGATGGCTCACAGAGTCATTGTTAGTTATCAGAAATCAAAGCTCACATTTGTTTCTTTAATAAAACCCCTTTTTGCCTCTGGCAAAATTAGGTGCATTCATTCTATCAGCGTGGGATATTTATGCTTCTCGCTGGAGTAAAACTACCATCAGCCAGAACACAGGAATACAATGAAAGTGGTCTTGAAGCATATGCTGATATTTGTTCTGTGAAGTTAAAACTAGATCACACAAAATCAGCTGCAAAATCTGTTTTCTCTGGTGTTATGTTCAAACTAAAAATAAATGAGTTAAAATAAAAGCACAAATGGACAAAGCCAGCATGCTTACTTCTTCATCTTCATTTTCCTCTTCTTCAACTTCTTCTTCTTCTTCCGCTTCAGCAGCCAGATCTTCTGCTTCTTCTTCTAAGTCTTCAGCAGATAATTCCCAACCATTATATCTAAGAGGTTCTGAAAAGGTTTTTTTTTTTTTCTCTGTTTCAATACTTTTCATTTGGCTATGCCAAAATATATTCTCTTTGTCTATATAAGTAAGGACATACGTGAAAACAAAACACATGAACTGTATATTGCATTTATCCTACTCATAGAACAAAATGTTCTCCCCAGATGTAGGAAATAATATATTGCTTCTTTCAAAAATAGAAATTCTACTGGTTATTTTTTGGTTGAAATAAATTGGTATTTTCAACAGGAACTTGTAGTACAAAACTATTATACAAACACATGCAGATAGTGCCATTACTGTTTGCAACCATTTTTTTTCTATTGTTCGTTGAGGAAAATATGTCAAATGTTATTGTATTATAAAGCTAGAACAATAGATGTTTTGGTTAATGAAACAGTTGCATTGTAGTAATGATACAAAAAAATGTAGTATTATTTATCCAGTACTTAAAATTATTAGAGATTTGACCACACAAGTGAAGAAAGGTAATTTGCTAAAAATATATCAATTCTGTAACAACCAAGTCTCGAAACACAATCTGTGCAGGTGGGTAGATTAGATTATTAAACACCCTGAAAGTCTCGTTGACTTCAGCAAATGTTGTTCATTAGTGAACCTTTGTTATCTGTCCATTTCTCAAACCAGTATCCTGACACGAAAAGACAGAGCAAGTAAATGGGGAAATGCTCTGTCAGAATGTTTACGGAGCTGTTATGTACATAATTGCATACCCTATATATGTTTTTCAAATACATATATTCCCCACACTTGCTATATCCTAAAGGCTCCTAGTGTGCTTTTCAGCTCACCCACAGAACACAGCATGCCCTGTGCCCACTTCGTGTGAGTAATACTGAACTCAGTATAACCTCCCCTCTCCATATATTCATCATACGAGCTCTCCAAAATCCCTCTTGGTAGCTTAAGTGTAACTCACATAAACAGTATTACTTACTTTCCATACCCAGCACACTTTGATTAAGCAGACTTTCCGGAGTTTGCCCAGCAATCTCTAAAGCAACGATCTGAACTCGAGATGACTTGATTTCTGACTCCACTGTTTGCCAGTCATTTAGAAAAAGGTCAATCTTCCCTTTAAATATTTCCATTTCTGGTAGACCTGGAAGATCATCCTCTGCAAACTCAGGCAGTATGATTTCTGAAAATCAAATAGTACATAGAGGGCAATGCTCTTATAAAATGTTTTGCATTTAAAAATTATCATTATGCTTTATGATTATTTTTATTTTCCTCAAATACGATGGCATCTTTATTTAAAACGCTGCTTCTTCTCTCCTCCCCCTGTTATTATGAATTATTATATTACTAGCTTACAAAGACACTTTGAAAATGCCAAATTAATTAAGTTGATATAGCATATACTGATGCTTCTCCAGGAAAATAAACAAGGTCAAGTTACTTAACTAAATTTGCTTATGTTTATTTAAATCAGCACATAAATAAATACGATGACTTTCTGCAAAGAAATATAAGGATATATATATTAATTTTAAAATTATGATTTAATGATGAACAGTTTTTGACGGGCTATTTGTTTGGTCATGCCTCATATGGAACATGCCAGTATAGGAAGAAATAAAGAGTAGGAAAGCTGGCGTACATTGAGAAAAGCAACTTCATGTTCTGAACTCGTTCAGCTTCAGTTACTGAAGCTGTTGTGGAGCATGTTACATTTCTGTTCTTTTTCAAGTGGACCACATTCTCTTTACATGAATAGAAACAGAGTGGATACTGCTAGGTGTTTTTCCTATCTGGCGTAAGATCTCAGTACACAGATGTTAATGAATTAAACCTTCATTTACTCAAAGGGACACAGATATGTATAAAGATCAACACGGCAAAACTTCAGAGAAAACAGAAGATTTAGGGGAGAACGGAAAAAGAAGGGATGAAACAGAGAAGTCCACTTCAGTGTAAAAATCAAGGATATGAGAGATGGTATCAAAGACTGAAGTCCTAAATTGCTAAAGGCAAATCTGTGAGCTAAACCACTAAACCATGCAATATAAGAGTTCTTAAATTACAACTGATGTCTCTAACCATAACTAACAAATAAGGCAAGACAGGTACACAGATAATATGATCCACCTTTTAAAAGTGATCTGTAATGGGAATGTCTTGATTCCTGGATACCTAATGTTCAATCTTTGCAGATAGGCTGAACACACTTGGCAGTTATATGAAACAGAAACTGTGGGTGTTAAACAGCTTGAAATTTAGACCTATGTGTTCAGAGAACTGGAATACTTCCATTTCAGAACCAAGTCTGCAACAGAACTGAAAGAGGGAATGAATTTCTCCTGAATTTTAAGCCTCATTTGTGTGATTTAACTGCCAAACCAGGCCTCTTAAGAGTTATGAATGCATCATACTTGAAAGTCTCTGTGTTATTGACAGGATTGTCAGGAACAGCTTCTCTTACACTATTGGCAAAGCCCCTGCAACTAGCAGCAGCCAATGTTTACCATGTTCTTAGAGCATGACTTTGTACACTGTTCCCTTTGCATTTTCTTAGGTATACACTTACAGGGATCTTAAGAATACACTTGCTATTGCAGATGAAGGCATGTTATATCTATGACCTATAGAACCCAAATACGGGTGCTATGAAGCAATACAGATGTATGTATGTCTGAAGTAATTCTAAGTAGTACCAACGATGAGATGCAAAAGTGTAACCCATTTCTCTGGAGTCTGGAAGTCACCCATAGTTATACAAGGATAAAGACTGTGGATGTAAATCCCACCTGCCAGTCAATACACTCCAGGGCAAGGAGTATATAACTTATTATAACAATAGTAATACAAACATGAATGAATAAATAAACAAAAAATTTAAAAAACTGATATAATGGCTTCCCTCCGTGGATGCTTGAACTGAGAAACTCTCACAAAAATTTCTTGCTTTGACAAAGTCATATCTGTATACAATAACTTGCTTAATGAGTAAGGGAAATGAAATACTTTAATCTCTTAAGATACACTGTGCAGAAATTTGTAGTGTCTGTCTCCTAACACTGTCTCATGAAAAGTAAGCAAGTTTAGAGATTGAAAGAACGCATTAATATAAATAAGAAATTCACAGGTACTACTCATAGTAAAAACCATACCAAAGGTGTTGTCATACTTGGTGAGAAAAATAACAAAGGGATAGCTGCTTCCACCACCATCCATTTTGCTGAAAAAAGCCAGTGCGAATCAACAATTTGATATTGACAGCAGATATTGAATTAAAAACTTGATACTGACACATTAACAAAAAAAAGAGAAAGATGCTAATTTCCTAGGGCTGCAATTAGTACCTATTTAGACATCATTAGGCCCTGAAAGTCCTGAGACCAAGTTCTCCCTCAGGTAGAAGAAGATACAGAAATGCCTTGATGACACCATCATCACCTTGTCCTTACTAAATAATCAACAGTTTCTGGCAGCAGCAATGTGGTGTTGCTGCCGTTCCCTGCACTCATATATTTTCAACCCTGATTTTCTTCTTTTTCTTATCATTTTTCTTTTGTGTTCTGTTTAATAAGTCCTATATCAGCGCCTTCAGCAAACAGACAGAAAAGCAGTTGAGAGCAATAGCTTAAGTGGTTTGACGCGAGTGTGAGTTTGCTGAGACTTACAGTGTGTGCTGTGTTTGTCTCTTGCCAGAAATGAAGCTGTAAGAAAGGGCTTGAACAGCAGATGGAGTAATTTTCTACTTTGATATAATTTTCCCTTCCTCTTTTTGTTTGTGTCTTGTTTTGAGGCTGAAAAAGCAGGAACATATTTTTGCACAAACAAGAACAGGTTCAGCCTATTCCAATGAACTTTTACTGATTTTTACAGAAAAGGGCCACTACTGCTATATTTCCATATATAACTTCCTACACATAAAAAGATGATGTATTACTAAGAATGAACGCCTTACTTAATGCCTTGTATATGAAAAGCTTTGACCATTTTCTTGAAAATACAACCCCCCGAAACATCAAAAAAATAGTGTTTTATGGTTACTCCCTGGCATTAAGTGGGCCAGTGCTCACTATGTGAAATTGCAGCACTGTATGCCCCAACCTGAAAAATCCAGAGGATTTTTCTGGCTCATTAAGAATTAGACTGCCCTGTTACAGTTTTCTTCTTTAAGAAAACTAGTATTTCCTTCCAGAACTGCATGTCTCTCAGTCTCCTCTTGTGGGTTGCTGCAGAAATCCACATTTAACTTTCCAAAATAGAGACAGAAAAAAACCCACCCCAAACTATAACTAAGTACAATGTAGATGGATTTCAGTGATTAGGTAGCAGTAAGATTTGGCAGGAAACAGGACTAAACATAATGGTCAGAGTAGAGATGCTGCCTGCTTTTTATCTAACATACAACCGACTAAAGGATTGCCTGGAAGTGTCAATAGCAGCTGGGATATGTGAGTGCCTGCAGGATGAGGAACACACCTAACAAATGTTTCTCACTTGGATGGCTAAGCTACCTTATCAAAGGTCAGCACCACCACTCTCTTCTAGAAGAAAGCAAGCCAGTGCCCTGACTCCAGTGAGTTAAGTGCCAAAGAGCTTGAGTTAGGGACTCCCGTACTTTTGTTGTCAGCCAAACTTAAAACAATGCAGGGTTTCAAACACATGCTTCCTTTTGACATTCCTTCATAGCTCACTAAGGTTGGCCCCTTGCCAGTTAGCTACTTGTTGTGCCTATATCTACAACACTTAATTCCATATATGAAGCCATGCACTTAAAAGTTAGCATGGCAGTTTTGGGCACTGCAATGTCTACATCTTCTTACGGGTCTGTGTTTTAATGTGTAGTCTCCTAGAAATACAGTAAATTTCTAGCTACTAGTGCTTTCATGAATTTCATTCTTCCACTAATGAGACTGAAACTTTCATTCTTTCAATACCCCATTTACCTGTACTGTATGTATGATAACTTGAGATTTGAAATAAATCAGGCCCTCTGGCAATTCATATGCTAGCTCAGGGAGCTGAGGGACCCCTGGGCCTGGCTGTCCCTGCTCAGACCCCTGGGGCTTCCCCCCATCTGCCCATGGCCCCATGTTAGCCCCCAGGGCCATCAGGCCTTGCCCCAGCAATGCTGCAGTGGAGCCGGTCTCCAGCTTCCCACAGCCCTGCCCAGCCACGGGCTCTCCCAAGCTGGGCCCACCCATGGGCCAACATCCCAGCCTGGCCTAGGCTGGTCCCTGTCCCCAGGGAGGTGCCCAATGCCCGGGGCTGGAGCTGCCCTGCTCCTGGCAGTGGTGGTGGGACGGCTCTGGCCATATTACCACACTCTGCTCCCAGCTCCTTGTTCCTCTGGGAGCTGCTGGCCCTCATGGTGCCCTGACAAGCTATCCCCAAAATGAGCTGCAAAAGCCACTTTTAAATAACAGGTTAACAAATAAGCATTTTGGTAAGTATCTTTGTGCTGTGTTATAATAAAGAATACTCAACGAATTTCCCCTCTTCTTACAGCTTTGAACACCAGAATTATTAATATTAGACTGACACCTCAGTGGCTGACCTCTCTATTTGAATGATTTTTAGACCAAACGTAAAACAAAAGCGCAAAAGGGCATATCATTAAGTAGAAACACCTTGCAGATTTCAAAGTCTGATCTTGAAATTTTTTTTCTTGAAAATGTTTACAAACATTTGTATTTTACTAAAATATACATTCATTCTGTACATGTCACTACATTAGTTATCCCCTGCAATGACATTGCTGTCTTTTGCTGTGATTCTAAACAGGAACATGAAAATACCTTTCTTTTTATGTGCATTAAAGATGTTGTTAAATGTCACAATTAATTATATTGCATTCTGCAGTGATGTATTCCAAATGAGACAGAGACACAGCCAGGTAAAACCTGCTTAAATTTGGGCAGCACTAATGCGTTATGTAATGATAATTCCATTAGGAACACAGATTTTAAGAAAATAAGCAAAGGACATATTAATAACTAGGTTACACTAACTGCTTTTTTGCACGTGTTACCCTTGGCACGTTCACGCAGCAGAAATCACATGTGCTGCCTTGTGAACAACAGCCGTATTCAAAGCAATAATGTACGGAGGAAGGTAATGTGTGCTGCCTGGATCTAGCCTTCAACAGGTCACCTTTTATAGTCCTGCCCTTTAAATACCTCTCCGTTCTCAATAGGTCACGAAACTTTGGAAATATACAGCCACAATAATGGATTTAAATGAATACCTGACATCATCCCATAGACTCATAGAATGGTTTGGGTTGGAAGGAACCTTAAAGACCACCTAGTTCTAACGCCACTGCCACGGGCAGGGACACCTTCTACTACACCAGGTTGCTCAAAGGCCCATCCAGCCTGGCCTTGAGCACTTCCGGGGATGGGGCATCCACAGCTTCTCTGGGCAGCCTGGTCCAGTGCATCACCACCCTCATCTGAGACAGAACACTGAAACGTAACAAATCCACTCTGAACCTTAATCTCAGAAACACTCAAAATTCATGTTACACCTCTCTTGATAGGCCACAGTTTGTAAATGATGGACCAGCATGTGGCCCAGCTTTGATTCTCTACCCTAGGCATGTAATTCCTTCAGATTACTTCTATTGGAGAGTTTTCTTGCTGAGGGAAACTTAAACAGCAGCAATTACTGCATGTTTACAGAGTTTTAAAATAGATTATACAGGCCTAAGCAAACAGGAGAAACTTTTCCCTGTGAAAACGGGAGGAAGTAAAAGAAGAAGAAAAGGATTACATTCCTAGGGAGAACGGACAACCCAAAACCCGGACAACCCGAACATTATTTGATTTTGGTTCAGGTATTTGAACCTAATTATGACAAAAACATTGTCTCCAAATTTGATTTGTTTCAAACTGGGTCTCACGTTACTAAAATACTTTAAAGTATGTAATGCAGCTGTAACTTTCCTATTAGGTATGTTATAATAATTCTGCTTGCAGAGGTGATGTACAGTGAGAAGGTATTTTTAAAGAAACAAGAAACATAGTCAAGAAAAATACCTGAGAAGACAGTAATGGTTTAAAAATAAATGGATCTAAAAATGCCAACAAGTTTCCGTTAGAGGATGTGGCAGTTTATATAACAGTGCTGTTCTTAATTTCTTTTCCTTATCACAGAGTCAATAGGAAAAAATCCTTCCTAGCCCTAAATCTGGAGCTTTCACAGGGAACGCCTGTATGGCAATCTCTCATTTTCTTTTGCTCTGTCTTCTTTGCTTTTCTGAGCATAGTTACCATAGAGACAAACAATCCTCAAAGGCTTTTCTGCCCCCACGTTCTCCAAGTGAGTTGCTGGGGAAGGAAAGGCTTTAACATCTTTTTTTCCAGTGTTCTGCTGGTACTAGATATGACTTATTCTGCCCCCAGCCCATATTCAGCAAGAAAAAATGAAAAAATCCTTCTTTTCTCCCTTCTCAAACCCTGCCAAAGCTGACACAGAGACACCAGAAGCCAGTATGTCTTCTTCATTAGGGTTTAACTATCAAAATAAACAGAAAGGTAAAATGTAGGATAACACTGACACTTCCATTCCTTGGAACTAATAGGTATTTCACTATGAACATACTTCCATTTGTCTTTTTGAAACAGACCAAGTAGTTTGTTTATACAGACTTTTCATTACTTACTTATAAATACATGCTGTCAAATAATTTTCAGTGCATTACAGTGAAATGTACTTAGTAGACAGACTTATACTGTGTGTACTGATTTTTTGGTGTTTGGAAAAAAAAGCAGTTCTGTTTACAGATTGATTCTTTCTAATGCATAACATGTATATACTTAACAACTTGCTATGTAAAATAAAATGTTTTATGTAAATGAAAATGGTTTTTGTTGGATTTATTTATTTTTGGACTTCAACATATTTTAAAAATTCTAGTAGATAAAAGCTAAAATGTGTGTTTTAAAGACTAAAGCAGACGGTCTCTATTAAAGATGAGTTGCCTTCAAAGTGTTTTTTGAAAGAAGGCTACTACAGGATTTCATATATCTTTTCATTAGCTTATGGTTTTGTGGAGTTCCATGTGCTGCAGAATTTTACCTTATACTGAAAAGAAGAAAACATGACTCCTTGTGAAATCTAGCAAGCTGTTAGCAGGACAATGGAAGAGCAAAGAAAACACAGGACTTATTGTGATCATTCACACCCAAAGATAAATTAATCCATTCCCATTTTTCCCAAGATCTCTAGCCACAGGGAACGGACAAGAAATTTCTTATTAATGTGGATACAATATAAATTTGAAAATGGTCTGTAGAACTGGGTTTTATAAAAATCACATGCAAATGTTTGTGAATACTGCAATTTGATTCTCTGCCCCCCCCTCTCCTTTTTTTTTCTTGTTATTTTCTTTCTATGTTTTTTTTGGGGGGGTGTGTGTGTCACAATCCATGAGAGTGGCTTTCTCACTTTTTTTTTCTCCTCCAATTTCCCTCCCTCATAACTTTATCCTGTAGAGAATGCTCATGGACTTCTGAATATAAGAAGTTGTGTTAACCTGGAATTTCAGCAACACTCACTTTATTTGTTATTCCCATAGATCCCCACATATATTTATTAATTTGGTACTTAGGCAGTAGAGACAATAGTGGGATTTTGCTGTTTTTCAAAGTGCAGATCTCTGGTGCATTATTTTTAACAGGAATAAAACAACGTGCCTTTAACTGCATTTATAAGTCTTTAAATAACTTGAACCTAACTATTCCATTATAAACTTCTTTAAAAGAAAAAAAGTTAAGGTAAAGAATGATGTTTACAGCCAATTTTTGAATATAGTAAAAGCTTGCAGAAAAGGAAGGCATACAATTCTTGATGTTATCAAGTAAGAGAGATTATACGTGCTACGAGGCTAACCTGTAGGTTTAGATTCTTCTTTATAATCTGCAGAATCACTGGGCTTTTTCTGGAGCGTTTGTTCAGTTTCAGGCGGAAGCTGCTCATTATTGTCCTCAAATTCTGTTGGCACAAATAAAATCATTAATAACTTCAATAAACCCATTGAGGGGTGATGGAGGCACTATAGAAATAAATATATTTTTTGGCCCTAACTGCAAAACTTATATTTGATCACATGCAAAAAAGTATTTACTTTGATGCTCAGTGATTACACACTGACCAAAACATTTTAAGATCAGCTACCTGATCTGTGGGGAAAGGCAGACCATCTATCAGATACCACATGACTATGAATAAAGCAGAGAGTTACTTTATTTAATTCAGTGCTTTTACGTAAGAATATTTTTCATTCATTACAATCTATGTGTTCTGTGCTCAAACTACGCTCAAAAACAAGACCTTGCAAAAGAGAGAACTTGGTGTTCTACAGAACAGCTCCTATAGGGTAGAAATGCTTCTGATTTGAAGAAAGGCTTGTGCACCTGAAGGCTGGTGTAATTTTTCTGACTGTATCAGTCAGTCAATAAAGAGTATTACTTTTTCCTACAAGCCTTGCTGGGCTTCTGTCCTTAGACCATTGTGAGAGTAATAAAACACCACTAGTACATCTCAACATGTTACGACTAGCCAAAACTCAAATCATATTAAAGAAGAATGTATTTTAAAATCTGAAATGATGACATTTCTTTTCATGTACATCTCCTTTTTGGCAAAGAAAACACAAACATCACAGAAAAAAGGTTAGAAACTTTGAATTCCTGATTTATGCAGAATCAGGAAACTTCATCTTGTAAACAAACCTCATATATAATGGACAGAAATTCACAACCTTTAGAGTGTGTCAAATTGAGAAAATTATTCACTTATTCTAGTTCTTTATTTTCTTTTGATATATACAGGAATGCAGTCAAGCAAAATTAGTTTTGATGGTCTGCAATAAATAAATCAAGAGTCTATAATATATACAAATAGGAAAACAACATGCAGGAAAATACGTGCAAAATGGAAGACACTTGGTTAAAGCTGTCAACACGCAAATTCTAAACCAATATTCCCTAGCCTTTATTTCTCTGGGTGAGACTAAAAAAATTTAAAAACTGGAGGTATTTGGGATTTAATTGAGAAAGTCATTCATAACCTTTCTGTTTCTATTTTGAAATTCTCTGCCTAAAAATCTGTGATCACAGATATTAGAATGTAATTATCATATCTGGCTTATGAGGGAGGCCAGAAAGTGGCTTTCAAGATCATGTAACTTTGCTCAAAGACTAAACAAACTGTCAAGTTAATATCACTACAGCTTGCTTAGAAGTTTGTGGTACAAGTAATTTGCTATCCCCTGCTTGCAGATTAATAAACTGTCCTTGTTGACACTCTCTCAGTGAAAAGCTTCCAGTTAGAGGTGGAAAAAAAAACAAATAAAGATGCAAGCCAGCCAAGAAAAATGAAGAAAATATACTTAGAGGCTGTAGGACTGGATATACATCAACTGCCTGGCAAATGCTATAATTACAATGGATTCCAAAAAGCATTTCTCTTCAAAGACTAAAGAGGAAATGTCCTAACATGTACAGGTTTAATTATTACTATATTTATTTTTTGTTATTAGAGTATCTTAATGAATTTAACACAATAAAAATAAAAAAATAAAGAACATAAAAGATGGGTATTGATTCAACCCTCCACCGTCTGTAACATGTGAAAGGGAGGGGATGAGATCAATATTAAAGAGTTTTTAACAAATATTGGTATTAACAGCTGTGAAGGACAAGCACAAGAGGCAATGTCTGGAATTATCAGATCCCATTTATTTATTCACCCATTTATTTCTTGCAAGAGCTTCTGCCCAAGTAGCAAGAGTAGCAGAAGAGAAATCAATGAGGATGGGGTTGGGCTAACACACCACCCTGAGCCACAGTGACTGAGGCACAGGCAGACGTGTTCTCCAGCTGAGTCTGCTATAGGAAGGGGGTAAGCACTGGCAGAAAAGCAGAGCTGATAAGTAAAGTACAGAAAATAAAGTCTTAGATCATGACAACTGTTTGCTTCAGTGGATAAAATCAGTTGTATGGGATATTTTATTGCTGAAACGTGGCAGGAAATAAATATGCCAAGTTTTACCTCAGGAAGATTGGAATGAACCCACAGATCTGCCTGAAGCTGTATAACTCTTCTACAATGCCTGCAATATATTCTCATGAAGTCATATAGCTGTCTGGTAGTGTAAATAAATCCATACTCATGCAAACCTGCTGCAAAAAATGCTTAAATACAGTAAGAAATTGCAGAAAATAATTTAAGCTCAATTGTGTCAAGGGTCATGAAAAAAGATGTGTGGCTATAATTTTCAGCTAGACACTACACTCAAGAGTTACCACATAAATTGTTCGTGTACCTTCAACAGACATTTTCAGCATTGAACTTAGCTTCCTAACTCACTTAACTACATTTGTTAAATTTAGCCACGGTCTCCTCCTCCGTTTACTTTCAATCTCATTAAGACACATGTAAACACCTTGCTCGTTACTGGAATCACTTTTTCCTTTTAAACACAAACAACGTTTTAAATTTGAGTATGTTCAGTTCTGAAGCAATCCCAGTTACTTCAATGTCACACTGAGGTTACAAAACCCGCAACTATTGAAATGCATATTTATCTATATAGACTAGGTTAGAGATTATTCAGTCGGAAGGGACCATCTAGTCCAACTTTCTGAGCAATTCAGGGCTGACCAAAAGTTAAATCATGTTGTTAAGGGCATTGTCCATATGCCCCTTACACACTGACAGGCCTGGGGCATTGACCACCTCTCTAGGAAGCCTGTTCCAGTGTTTGACCACCCTCCTGGCAAAGAAATGCTTCTTAATGTCCAGTCTAAATCTCTCTGGTACATCTTTGAGCCATTTCCATATGATAAGACATATGAGACATCAAAAGAGCATGATTTGGGCTCTGGAGTATTTTTCTGAGTTTTCATTTTTATACCATAACTGCTATATTAATAAAGGAAAAAAACCCCTAAAGCTGTGAACATATCGTTCATTTGTATTTTTGTAAAGACATGTCACATGGGAGAAAAGCTGCAGTCAATGTGCTGATGGCACTACATGTGAAATAAAACAGATGTTAGGCTAAGAGCAGCATGACTGAACTGTTTTGGTGAGTCAGTATTTGATTATTGAAATCAAATGTAGGCGTAGGAAGACATGATTATCTCTAAACAAGGACTTATCACGTGTTAAGAGCACAAGTGTGTATATGACATTACTACTTCTATTATTAATAATTGTTGTTTTGATGTACTCAGATCAAAATGAGTGAGATATTCAAAGCTAAGATGAATTTTGTTGTCTGAGACAGAGATAATAGAGTATCTGTGTACAACTCTTTATATTTAATAATTTAGAACTCATTCACTTTGGAGAAGAGCTATGTGTTCTATTAGAAACTACAAAAAGTTATGACGCATAATTTTTTAAAAAATTATATGCAATTTAAAGAACCCTACAAAACTAGAGACTTTTTTCCAGAGAGTAGG
This sequence comes from Pampusana beccarii, assembly GCA_013399365.1. Classification (NCBI taxonomy): domain Eukaryota; kingdom Metazoa; phylum Chordata; class Aves; order Columbiformes; family Columbidae; genus Pampusana; species Pampusana beccarii. The sequence goes on along the minus strand of VWYH01003553.1, from coordinate 69,473 downwards.
AGAAATGTTACCTAAGTAAAAATTAAAAGCATACTATCATACCCAGTCTGTCTTATACTATCTTTACAACTTAGGCCTTGTTATGTGTAAGTAAAATAAACACCAGGCTGGATAATGAAAGAAAGTGTATGTGACACATATTGACAATACAGAACTTAAGCTTGGCCATAATATTTTTCTACACAAATCGGTACGTTATGTTTGAAAGGAAGACAATAATGGTAATCTAGGCCCCCACTGTTGAGAGAAAAAAAGAAGTGGATATTAATATGCTTAATTTTTTAATTTCAGCTTCAGGCCTCAGGTGGTAATTTAGGCTATGATGGAGAAACCTTGAGTTCCCATAGCAGAGGAAGAAAATACTCTGAAGTCCGCAACCTAGTTCATAATGTAGAGACAGATACTTGTGTATGGTACTATATCTTGACAGCAGATCCAAATCAGACAGCAACATTCTTCTAAGAAAGTAGGCAGTTACTAAAGAAAGTAAAAAGGAAAGTACAACCCTGCAATTTTTTTGACTGTTGAGTTTTAAAAGCATTGAAAGTAACTGGAATTAATTCTAAACCTTAACCCACTGACAGAATTGTCTGAGGTGCAAAAATCCAGCCTATTTGTGACAGTTGGCCTGCCCACAAAATCCTCACGGATTATTCACTCTTGCCCAGGACAATTATATTTTCGTTGTTGGAAACAAAGTATAGCACAATTCTGATATAAAAGTAGGATCTTTACAGGAAATAAAGAGTGGCTAAAAAATAGTGTGTGGTTCTGTCAATACAGAAATAAGCAAAGATAAACAGTCTTTACCCCAATGTTTTATTAATACTGTTATTAGAGGGGAAACCTCATGTAATACACAAAACTCCATTATTATTTATGTTGTTAGTTTGTGTTATTAAAAGCTAGACCCCATAAGCACAAAGGAGGAAAAGAATGACAGGTTGAGGAAGCCCAATAACCTAATCAGAAGAAGCGTAACTTTGACTTGGTTTCCCTCAGCATCATTAAAAGAGGATGATGAAGGCATTTTCTGAGTGTAGGATCTATTGAGATGAGTCAACCAGAGGGTCTCTCCCTGGCTGAGGGGGATTATTGCCTACAGCGTATAAGATTTATTAGAGGATGCCAGGAAAAGCTGTTTGGGATTCTGAGAGACTTATTATGAGGCATTTCTGAGAAGGACCAAAGGCAAAGAGAGGGAGGGATCAAAGTGGGTTGGGGAGGAAAAAGCATGGATAATAGAATAAGAAGAGGATGAAAGGGGAAATGGGAATACATGCTCCAACTCATTACTGAATAGTCCTGGGGACATGGAGATGCAGCAGCCTCATCTCTACTGGACTCTACTGGATTCAGCAATTCATGATGTGCGTTGCTACCAGCTTCAGCAATACATAATGCCTGTTAAAAGAGAGTGACTCCTGAAATAATTTCCATTCCCGTTTAATTACTTCAGGCTGAGCTCCTTGGAAGAAGAACAGAAAATCTGACTGTTTTGCGATTTTCTTATTAGCTGTTGGCTAAGTTCTAACAATGTTGTCTAACTTGTGAGGGGATACAGATTTTTTGATGAGTAGGAAGTTTCAATGCAGTTAATAACCCACTTAGAAAAGTTAGTAGAGGAGATAGAATCCCGTGCTTTAGATTTATTGAAAACCATAACTATTCTGGCTGATTTAATACATCTCTATGCTGTAACATCCGTTAAGAATGACAAATAGAAATGAGTGCCTGAATCGGTGAAGGAAGCAGATAGTAATATAAAGTCATTTTTCTAGATGCTGAATGTAAAAAGGAAACAAAAGCTGTAAAATCTGCATAAAAATGAAATTGCTAAATGATTTGAAACACATGATTAGATAAAATAGAAGTCAAATGATACACCCTTTCACCTCTCTCCTCAGCAGCCTCTGAAGATGGTTCTTGCTCTGTTGTCAGTATTTCTTGCATTTTTCTCCTGTAAGAAAAAGATTATTCATCTTAAGACTTACATAAATATTAGAGAAGCAAGCTGCACCAGTATAAGTAAAGATGTAGAAATATACTGATGGGAACTGAAATATAATTTGGGTTGTACAAAATAAAAATAAAATATATTTTATAATCTAAAATGTAATTATCTTATTGTATCAAAAGCCTGGACTAATGAAAGGCTAATGAAAATGCGTTTAGCAAGAGAATCTTCTGCCACCATACTTATTGATCTAAATGGGATATTTCTCAAAGTTAACACATATTGGATTATTTCCTATACATCACAACTAGTCTTAGTGTAATTTTTTAGTACATTTGTTTTGATAAATGCACTGATACCTTGAACACAAAGTAAGGCTAGAATTTTCTTATGCTCATTTTATACATTCAGATATTTTGAATGTTTTACCTTTCTTCTTCTTCCCCTTTTTCTTCTTCTCCTTTTTCTTCTTCTTCTCCTTCTTTTTGTTCTTCTCCTTCTTTTCCTTCTTCTTCTTCTCCTTCTTCTTCTTCTTGCTCCTTTTGTAATGCTTCATCTGTTAGTCTTTTCAAAATCTTACAATCAAGTTCATCCTTATTTTCTAAGTATGCTCTGTGTAGTATACAGGCTCCTGCAGTACAGTTACAGAACAGTAATGAGTTTTATGCACCCGTACAAAACAAAATTTACTTGAGTTACAAAAATTATTTAATAAATGATAGACAACTTTCCTACTTCTTTTGAAAGCCAAGAAAGGGCATACATGCCACTGAAGTGTTATTATACTGTTGCATTTTAAGGTTTTGGAGCTTTGTTTTCAATTTCAAGCACCTAATAAACTCAGTCTGGGATATGGGAATGTTATGATGAAGGCTATAAGGGGGGACAGCACTGAAAGGATTGGTCTTATATTTCTGTATATCATGCATTACTCTGGTATTTACTTTGTTTGTATATCTATGAAGAAAACTATGAAGAAGCAAATGAAAAACATTCAAATAAAAATATAAATAACATACATCCCGAAACTACTACAGCTGGTTGACAGAAATGAAGAATACGCTGTTCCTACTAGGAACTCTACTGACTTATTTACTTGGGCAAATAGGTTTATGATATATGGCTGTGTGGCTGAAATCCATTTCCACCAGTGGAGTTAGTTATGCCAGTTTAGACTAGTTCAGGGAATAGCTTACAAAGTAATGACTCAAAATTCTGTAAAAATGTAAACTCCACAAGTACATTATTATTTAAATGACAGAAATAAGTGGGACTCAAATAAAGAGTTAACCAAATTGCCCAAATGAAAAAAAAATAAAAAGAACAAAAGGAAACAAAATAGCTAAATTCGAGGAAACATATTCATAAGCAAAAAGCTACATTTTAGCTAAACCTTATAGCAGATATTATGATCTTGCCTCTTTCACCTCATTTTACTCATACTTATGTCTCCCATATATCACATGATCACTGTCAGCAACTGACACAAAAAGTATTTTCATCTAAATTTGCACTGTGAGAAACATGTTACTTAACTGTTGGGTACCTTGGTGTTGACTTGAAGCAGATGATAGTTTTGTGTGAATGGTTTATATTTTAAACCAATAGCTTCAGTTAAATGTAGTTTTGGAAAAGGAAGGGTGACTTAAGGGAATTTTTTAAAAATGTACTTTATAAACTCATCTTTGGATAATTCTGTCTTGGTATTCTTCTGAAAAAAAAGTTGTGAGAGTTTTCAGTGGCTTTGCCTGGTGGCCCAGGCATGTGATTTCCCATCTTTGTGTTTTTTCACAGTATTATGAAAAGCAGCAATGCCAAAGAGCATTAATTTACTTCGTTACTCAGAGTCGAAATGAGGTTGAACTGAAATGAAGCAGCTTAAATTACAGAACTATCATATGCAGAATGTCCAGAAGCATCACAATTACTATGCAGTAACTAACTATTCTTTCTTCGTTGGGTACCAGCACGTGTTCCTTACTCAAAGGATTCAAAATGGTTTAATCTGATGAGTGATTTCAATGTACTTCATCAAATTGGTCAAGTGACATATAACCCTTTAGAATAATCGATAATAAATTAGCAAAATCCTAAGGGGCTGACCTGAGAATATCTGCTACTGTCATTAACCAGAAATAAGCTGGCTTGCTAATGGAGCAGATCTGTAGGTACCTCAACTGATTCTGTTTGAAAGAACAATGTTCTTGCAATGTCTTGTTTTAATACAACTGGAAGTCTGTTAAGAAAATCTCTGTGCTAGTTTCAAGCTGAGATAGCAAAAATATATGCATTATCATTTAAAGTATGTTAATTCATTCCCTTCCACCAGTGAATGAAACTATGAAGAAAAATAAATTGCCATTGTTTCATATGAAAACCTGATACAGCTCCAGGGATAAAATTAGGATATGGGCTCATTATCATCTCAAATACATTAAAAATGGGAATGGTGAATTTCCTTCCAAGCCTGAAAGCTACCTTTACATAGGGCCAAATAGGTTGTAATTAAGAAAGTAGGGTTCTTGGGGTTTTTTTCTATTTAATATAAAGCCTATAAGAGTGTTAATTCAAAAAGAGGCACCATCAGGGTTGTGAGCACAAAATTTAAGTTTCATGAAGGACCTCTATAACTTCTAGGAAATGCTTACACTTATGCTTTAAAGCATCTGCCATCTACCAGACTAAAGGAACAGTAGGTGATTGCATGGAAGAGTTGGCTACTGAGAGCATAAAATAGATTGTTCAGACTAGAACAAGTAATTCAGAGCTAGGTTTTGAGCACCAGTGACAATGGCAGAAAGGCGTACATTGCAGGAAGGAACCACTTAATTTGAAAGCCTCTGCTGTGGACTCCCAAGTTCTTCCCTTCCCAAAAGAAAAAAAATGGGGCGGTTACAATTGACCAGTTTTCAACGTGGCTCCCATTAAGAATTTTCTATTCCCAAAGTGTCTGATCTAGAATAATGCTCTTCAGGAAAGATGACACAAGCTTTTATTTTATCCAATTAATTAATTAATTTGCTAAATTCTGAGAAGTTAAGAGAAAGTTAACAGAATTCTGAATTCTCCACCAGAGGGTGGTGGAGCACTGGAACAGGCTCCCCAGGGAGGTGTCACGGCCCCAAGCCTGACAGTGTTCAGGAAGAGACTGGACAACGCCCTCAGACACATGGTGGGATCTGTGGGGTTGTCATACGCAGAGACACGAGTTGGACTCAATGAGCCTTGTGGGTCCCTTCCATCTCAGGACATTGTATGATTCTACGATCTCAGTCTTCTCCCTGCACAAATGGCTAGAGCTTGACTCCTGCTGTTTGTTATTTAATACGCTGCATGCCAACTACATGAATAAGGTGCTTTTTGTGGTTATAAGAAAACACAATGCACCATCTCCCAGAAACCACAAATAATATGCTTGAAATGTCTCAGAAGCAAAGACGAGGCATGGAAATGCAATTTGTCCTTAAGTTCTTTCTGGAAGTATCTCAGATGAGGCCTTCTTGAACGACAGGAACAGCAAATACGATTTTCTGACAAACACTGGACCTGGAACTTTCTCATAGAAATGTTCAGTCTGTAATTAGTCTGTATACAAGCTCCAGCCACACTGGAAGACTTTTAGTTAAGATGTTTTAGGTGTTACAAAATTTCACAAAGCTATGTGACCAAGTAGTTTAGGTACAGTAGCTCAGTTGTGAGGATGATTAGCTTATAAAGATGCCATGCTTCTGAAAAGCACCTTAAAAAAAAAAATCTGTTCTGTCTAAACTGTGTAATCTTTATTTGCCCCAGGTTGATTTTTATACTCGGGGACAAGGGTTTGAAAAGCTCTCTGGACTGATTCTAATACTAGGCAGTTACTGAGCTTTCTTGAACTAAGTATGAATAGGCCTATTATTCCTTTCTTGAAAGGAAGTTTCTACTACTGAAAGACTTTTTGATAATAGACTGGGTTGAACAGTTGAATGATTAAACATTGCCACAAGGCAATGAAACTCGTGGTGTTGTATCAATCAAGCAGGCATAATCCGTTAAGACATGATTTGGCAGGCAAAACTTTTAGCAGTATATGAACTTGTTCAGTTTTTCATGCCTTCCTTCTTGCTTGAAACAATACAGTAAAAATCCATTTCTCTGAATTCATGGGTACTAAACTATTATATCAATTTGGATAAGAAGTCGTTCAACTCCTTTTCACCCCAGGATGGGGAACAGGATTCACCTGCATACAGGTATTTCTCCACTCACTTTTCTCTGAAGCATAGAAAGTTTGTATCTATAACCTGATTTTGCAAGTGGGGAAACCAATGTGCAGGCAGGGAAATTAGACTAAGAGCTACATTGCAAGCTGGTGGCCAGCCAGACACATATATAATACAGAAGTCTGAAACTGCAAGAGTCCAGTGGCATTTACTGCTGATTGCAAATAGGAGGAAATTGTAAATAGGATTATAAACAGGAGGCATTTTCTTTACCACTTTTGTAAAGTATTCCGGTTTTCAATTCTGTGTAATTGCCTTAATCCAAATTGTAAAAAATTTGGGGCACTCTTGTTGATTCAATGGATTCTTCCTTCTGTAGACCCCTGAAACTTTATAAACGGAATACAACTACTAGTTTTCCTTGTAAGTGTGCTTTATATACAGATACCAACATAGAAAAAAGAAAAGATTAAGCTTCATTAGTGTGCATTTACTAACCATCTTTTTCTGTATTCTTCAGACAGACAACAGTGTCAGGTAGAAGTCCTTTTTCTGATAAAGCTGACCAGTGATCCGCTGACAGAGGGTAGTTATCCACTACCCATCCTCCTTTTTCTGGAGCACCAGGGAACCTGTCTTTGTTCGTCTTCATAAGCTGTTATAAAATGTCAGGTTCAGTAACATAAAAAGACTGAGATAGTCTGTGAGCTGTTCAAAAAGACTGCACAATACAAAATTATTTTCCGAATGTTATGATTTTTCCCTATTGTCATTTCCTGTCAATAAAAAAACATTTATAACTTTGTATGCCTGAATGAAATAAAAACATTTTAAACAAAAATAAATTAATGTGTCAGTGACTTTTTAAGGTAATCTAAAAAGAATTTAGATTCTAAATTCAATAGTTACAAACCAGTGAACAAATTTAAAACAGTTCAAGATTCTTAGGTAAACCTTCATATACAATCCTTTTCAAACACTTGTATCTGGTGTTGAGCTCTCTAATAGTGACTAAGAGTATAAGAATAGGTCAAGTATGCAGTGATACTTCCCTTAGACAATTTTCCCAGCCTTTAACAATTTCTGTCCCAGGTGCTTTGCAAGACAGAAATAATTTTGTTATATATAGTAGTCCTCAATACATTTGTCTTTCATGATCTTGCTCAGTCTCTTCTCAGTCCTATGTAAGCTTTCAGATCATGTGATATAAACTAAACTGATCTTTCAAAAGAACAACTAAGAATATATATCAATAATGTATAAATTGTTACAGGTTGCTCTTAGAAAAAAAATGCTTTGCTATAAATACTTATGGTTTTACCTCTGCAATAGCTGCCTCCAGTACTTCAGCATATATTTCAGGTGACACTGTAACTTTGGAGAGTGATGCATTTTTTACGGCTTCTTCTACCATTGCTTGAACTTCCGGGTGGTCAGCGGTTATCTCTGACATTCCTAACAATATACATTTTTTTAAAGCATTTCATAAAATTCTGAAATACTCATTCCCTCTGATTTAGAATAACTGTTAGGCAATCAAATCCAGCTACTTCATAATTACAGTGCAGCAGTCATTTTAAACAATATTACATAATGGTTGTGAGAAAGAATCAAATACCCGTTCTTTTGAATGCAGTTCTAGAGGGTATTTCATAAAGATAAATTTTAAGATCTTGGTTTGTTCTCTCATTACAGCAAAAAATCCCTTTTAAATAGAACCATATTTTCTACCACTAAGTGAAATATTATTTCAACATGAATTGAATTACATTTGTGTACTAGAATTATCAGGCACGTGCAGCACCTGAGAATTTCCTTTTATTTGATTTCTCTTTGATTCCTAAATCAAAAGGTTGACCAGATTAATTTAAAAATCAACCCAAATCGTAGATCAACACAGTATATTGTCAACAATCAAGAAGCCTGCATTCCCTAAGATGCACAAAATGTTTATATTGGATCCATATTTTGTTATTAATTGCAGACACAACGGACTGTAGTTTTTTTTAAAAAATTAAGGAACACTCACAGTTAGTTCATAGTTAACATACTGATTTGACAAAACTTGGTGAAGAATTGTTTTAAGCAACTGCAATATCTACTCTGTGAAGAGCATAATTTAGAAAAAATGCCATGTTTACTTTCTGTAATTATGCCAAGATTGTTCACTAATTGTGTTGGTACTTTTTACAAACACAGATTTACACATTAGCAAGTTATTTTTGCCAAGATACAAGCTCGCAGAGAAAGGGACAATTTCTTACTAAGTGCTTCCATTCTGCGAAAAAACTCAACCCAGTCCAAACCCAAAATGAAACAGATATTCTATTCTGCTAAAGATATTATATTCTACTTCTTCAGTTCAAGAAATAGATCTTTCTTCAGTGCTCGCTTCAACATCTGTTGCTGGTATAGAATGTAATAAATTAAAGGAAGAATATAATTGAAGGAACAAATGCTTTCCTTCAAAAAGACAAAGAAATTTGTAAAAACTGCTTCACAATCTACATGTATTTTATTTTTATTTTAGATCATTAGAATTATATTTCATTCATGTCCATTAATTGGACCTACCTAATAATCTGTTTTCCTTGGTTTAGATGAAATGTCAGTCTGTTCTGTATGAAAAAATACTACTATTTGTAAACCATGTCAGGCTTAGACACATTCTATTTGTTTAAGTATATTTCCATGGGTTAATTAAAGCTTAGTGTACTTTTAAATTTCTTGTATTCAAGTGGCAAAAAATCCCACGCCTGAATTCAGACCCAGTCTTCACTTATTTTTGTGTGTGTGAATTAACACTTGTTCTCCCTATCTATTAAAAAATTCTGATACAGTCTTATGTTATAAAAAGATATGCAAGTGAAAATACCAAACTTTTCATCAACATACAAGCTTGGATCCTGCAAAGGTCTCAGTGGGAGTTTTTTCCCCTGTACACTAACGTGGTATTAATGGGTTAACATCTTTCAATGACTAAATTAACCATTTCATTTTAGGCTTCTCAAAACAACAGTATCAGCAACGAGGAAAAAAAATTAAAATAGTCCTACAAGTCTCTCACTTTTTAATTTGCAAGACACACTAAAAGCATGGAATGAAATGCTCAAAATAGTTAAGATTTACTTTACGTTTTTCGATGATGGTAGATTCTATAGTACTCTCCTCTTCCAAGCTTATTCCCTCTTCGGTTTTAGTGGTTTCTTCAGAATCGTCTGCTTCTTTCACACTACTATGTTCTTGCAAGTCTTCTATAGTTATGAAATCATATTAAATTCACAGAAAACTAGATCAGTAGAAAATCCTTTTATACAAACACTACAGCACAAAATCCATCTGACTAAACCAGCTCCATGTCAGTCTGCTCTTCATCTGCAGCTTCCCAATCTGTAGAATCCCCCAACACACCTCCTAGGAATCACAAGCACTTTTCCAGCCCTAGAAAAGGCAAAACTTGTACCCATCAGCCTGTGAGACACAAATGGCTCTCTAGTAGTACCTTTTTTTATATGCCTGTTTCTTCCTTTAGAAGAAAGGAGATAACAAACATGACAAAAGCCAGAGAAGTGTTAACAAATACACAAGTCCCGAACACATCTTCAGTTCAAGAGATTCAATGCCCTCCCCTACTTCGCCCCCAAACAGAACAATGTGGTTCTGCTTGAGCTGGATGTCATATAAGCATGAACAGACTGGGACCCTCTAAGCATGTATATGTTACCTTTTGAATTTTAATCAGAAGAGGATGTTTTAAGTGAATCTCCTGATCCTTCCCACACTTTAGTACACATGGCAAAGCAGTCTTAGAACATGCAAACTAATTTATTCTTTCCAGATGTACATTTACTATGCTGAAGCCATTAAGCGTTCAGCCCATGAACCCACAATACAGCCAGTCTGAAAGTCCTCTGTGCATGACATGGATTTTGAGTCCTCAGCACCACCTGCTTCAATCTCCTGATCTACTCTGGCAGAAACTCTGGGGACTTCAGTGGAATTTCATTGCCTCACTGTCTAGCCTTGAACTGGACTTGGGAGACCTCAGGACATTCAGGGGCCATTTACTTAACTCAACTGATATACGTATTTTGCGTATTTTTTAGTGATTCTCTGTAATTCTCTCAAAAGGCAGAATTTACTAGGTAATGAACTAAATAATCTTGTTAGGAATAGGAAATCATTTCTGGGATAGTTACCTTCAGATCTAGAGTCAAGCTTCTAAAACTATTTAATTTCACCTTCTGAAGCTTTCTTACTTTCTATGACAATCTACATCCTTCATCTATTCGTAGTTCCATTTTGCAATAAAATTGCTTGAGCTCTCCAAAGTTATTGATTAAGGTTAAGTTCTCGTTAATCCTAATATGATTTCACATACCTGTCCTCAAAAGTATTTACATAGCCAGGAATCTGGAACGTAACACTGGTCAGTGGTTTTAATTTTGGTGTCATAGTTCACAATTATTCTTACTAAAAGATCAATGTTTTTTGTTTCACTGTCTGTTTCTATGCTTTGAGGAGGAATATACTGATTTCTTGTCAGATTTGTATCTACCCATGAGTAAGTTAAATACGGTGATTCCTTGCTTAGTTGAATAAGGCAAAATGGCCTGATTGCCCATTTGAACCGTAACTAGAGCTAACTGGAAAAGGCAATTCCAATTAAATGGAAAATTTTCGTTTCAAAAGAAATAATTTTGGAAAAAAAAACACATTCCAGCAAGAAGAAAATCCTATTTTTGTTTAACAGATATTAAAAGAACATGTTATTTTCACCTTTTCAAAATGTTTTCTGAATTCATCAAGTTGCAAAATACCTGGGCAGCCTAAGAAATCTAAATGTGACCAGAGGTGGAAAGTCTTGTGAATGTGCCATCTGAGACAGCATAGCTGGAAGGCTGCTCCAAAGTGGAAAATCTGTAGATTGTGGATTTACAGCAGCCTAGCTGACAAGCTGCTTTCTTGAAGAAAATTTCAATTTTGCAGAGATTTAACTTGTCAAAAATTCAGTCAAATGGAAAGTTTCCAAGCAGTAACAGAATTAATTTCTTCTTTCAAAAATAGCTCATAAAACTCTTTCTTACATACTTGTAGCCCTCAGCTTTGGAGGATTTATATATAACATCGAAAATACTGAATTCTACTCAGTTATTCCTTTCACTGCATGTTCTTTTAGTTCATATTTGATGCACAACAACCATAACAACTTCTGTAATATTTTATAAGTCAAACTGAAAGCAATTGCTTCAGTTAAGTAACCTAAAGCAAATAAGATGGTTTCAAAGACCATGTAACACCTTATTCACCTGATTCTCCTGACTGTTTTTCTAATTCCAACCTTTTTTTCACTGCTGTTATAGCCTTTTCTACTGTATCCCTTCGCACTTGCTCAATGTTTTCTTGTCTTGATTCTTCCATATGGGGTTGAATGAGTTTGTCCATATCAAGAACCTAGTGAAATGATTTGAAAAAATAAAAACATCACAGAAGAGAAATATAGCATCTGATCCAACTTCTACACAATAAAATTAATTTGGAAAATCTCTGCAAATTTCAGAAAAAAATCCATATAATTCAAAAGTGCAGGGTTTTTTGTGGAAAAAAATTTCTAATTTGCATTTACAAAAGTTATTCATAATATTCTTATGCTAAGACAAATAACTGACACATAAATATTTGTGTTACATAGAGGGTAAATAGAAATATTTTTGAAATTTAGCTACTTTTCTATAAATGAATTTCACTAAATTATTATGTGATCCATGTTTCAGCATGTATGTTAATAACACAAAAGGAATAAGAATGTGCTTAACTGATTCCCAAGCCACAGCTGATACCCTTGTTACATAAGACATTTATAAACCTACCTTTCCTTTGTATTTGTGTGCAATTAGGTTGCAAATAGTTGTTCTTCCCGACAATGGAGGACCAAATACCAGCACTTTACAAGGAGGAAGTGGCATTGGTGGTAACAGGTAAGGCCGCGGATTCAACATAAATGTTTTCAGTGCCTCTGGGGATGACAGTACATACATTTTACCTAGAAAACTTAAAACAGAAGAGGAGCTAACAGATCTGAACTGTTATCTTATAAAATAGAAATAAAAATAAAAAGTGTTATATTCTGCTAACCTGACAGCCAAGTCTGGGCTTCCCATCACAATATCCCCTTCCTTTAAAGCCACAGGACATGCCTGCCCCCACCTGCTTCTACGCCATCGGTATCTGGGTGCTATTAGTTTGTAAGATGACAGAACACGGAGAAGTTCATCCTGTTCATTAAAACAGCAACAACAGCATTTGTAATTTTTATCTGAAGCTATATATGCCTTGTTCTTAGCCTCTTTATGAAATATTTTGTTGGAAAACAAGCAAATCTAAAAAGAAATCCACATCACGTTTCTTAGAATATATTTTTTAATTATGTATTTCAGAACTGTAGGAAAATTTTAAGGAAAAACTATTTCATTTTTCTATTTTACTTAATAAAAATAGTACTTCAAATAGTTCCTGTAGGTTTTGTTTATTATTGTCAGAAGTTTAAAACAATAAAGAGGTACAAACTAGCCATTTATCAAAGACAACAGAAAATGGCCAAGATTTCTTCTAAAGGGGATGAAGACAATGGTCTGTATGGGAGAAAAGCAAGGCCAAAATACCTCTTTTATGCATGCAGAAATGTCATGTGATAGGAGTAAGTTTAACAGACCTTTTACAGAAGTTGAATAGTGAGTGAATCCTAAAGTTTATGACGACACCAAATTATTCAGAATAGTACAGACAAGTCCTGGCTGTGAAGAACTGCAGAAAGACTTCCAGAATCTAGGAAGCCAGGCATTCAAATAGCAGTTTAACACAGAAAATGATGACTTGTCATTGACTGTTACTACTCAGGAATTATCTTGGAATTATAATAAATACTTCCATGAAAACATCCGGTAAATTCCCAAGAGCAGCCAGAAAACCAACCTGAATGTTAAGAATGTTTAGCTAAGAGAGAATAGAAGATAAAGGTTTATTTTTTATGGTATAAATCCTGTCTTTACTGCTGTGTGCATTCTGCTAGCCTAATCTCAAAAAGTATGCAGTAGAATTGGAAAACTTTCAAGAAAAGGTGATATGACTGATCAATCACACAAAGAGATTTTCAGGTGAGAAGAAATAAGATTAAGTAGACTGGAACTCTACCATCTAGGAACAGGACAGCCGCATAAGAACATGAAAGAAGTCTGATATTGTGAGTTATCAGAGCACAGATACAGAGAAAAAAACTATTTGCCAGCTTTTGCATATCAACAAGAGGACACTGAGCTAAAAGGTGGCAGGTTCAACATAAAGGGAAGCAATTCTGTATATAGTGTCCAGTTAGGCTGCAGAACNCAACATAAAGGGAAGCAATTCTGTTAGGCTGCAGAATTCCTTTGGCCCAAATGCTGTGGATGCTAAAAGCTTACACAAACTAACACAAACACACAGACTAACTAAATAATAAAGACAAATGACCTCTGACACAGAAAGTCCTTCACTTGTGAATTTGTCAGGGACTGAGAAAACAGAAAAGTGAAGGGAGGAGTGTTTCTCTGAAAACTTATGGTGAGGTCTCCCAGTTATGGTACCATTCATCTATTCAAAATTTTAAGAAACAGGAAAGATGACAAGTGAATATAGGTAAAGACACTTACGCAAAGACTTCTGGTTTTCAGTTTAGCTTGGAAGGGATACAAATAACAACAGTAATGATTCAGAAAAATTCAGCACTAACTTGTCATGTTCTAATTAATTACAGGAAATACAATGTATGTGATTTCAGCTATGCAGGATGTTGCTAAATTTGTTTCTCATTTGGAAAAAGAGTAAAGACTGAGCTAAGAATCAGATGCTGAGATTGTTATCCTTTGGCTAAAGTTTCTTTATTTTCTTGGAACGAATTCATTCTTCTTCTACTGCTAAAACAAACATTTTGTTCAAAATTTTATTATAATCTCCTAACATCTTTTTCACTCTCAGAATTATCTTAAATTCACATTTCTGGAAAATCAAGGCTCAAAAAATGCCCTTATTGCATGGTAAAACAAACTGGTTGCTGTGAAACAAAGATGTTATAATATAAGCTTACAGCAGAAAGTAAAAAATATGTTTGTAATTATTACCATTAATCACATTTCAGAAAAGCAAACTTACATTTTCCAGTGTCTCCAGCATTTCTTCTTCCTGACTTTGAAGTCTAGTTATAGGAGCTCCATTTTGAACACCCAGAGATTGAAGTCGAACTACCACTGACTGCAGAGAAAACAACTCTTGATTAGTACCAATCAGAACTGCTTTTGTGAGCCGCAAGAACCTCCAAAGTATTTTTGAAATGGTAAGTTATTATTTATATAATGGTTACATATACGCTAAGGCCCAATTTCTAGCTTGGAGTCAAGCTAGTTATCGAGCTGAGTTCTAACAAGCTATTTGGTAGATACAGGCAGTGTGAAATGCTGAATCACAGCCTTTATATCTCCTCATTATGCTGTGACTCCTAAGCCTTCCAAAGGAATAGGCTGTGAAGGATTCTTTCTCACAAAGCAGTGGAAGTATTCAGATGAACTCCAATCTGAAAAGGAGGAAAATCTCTTTAGGACATCAGATTATGCCCACTTGGAAGTAATACACCTTAGGGTAATTTATTTAAAAAGATACTTAAGCCAGATGTCTGCCAATGAGAATCAGATTATATTGAATTTAATTGAAGTATTTTCTGAATGTAATCTTCCTTGGATGCAAATTAAAAAGCAAATTTTATCAAGTTTGGAATAGTTTCATAGTAGGTCTTTGCCTTACTTACAGGTAAGATGGTCAGATTCATTACACAACTTGATTGCCTTTGCTATAAATCTGTTGTACTGTTCGCAAACAGATCATAAATGTGGAAATTTTATGTTCCATCTCTGCAAAATTAGTGGGTTGTTTTCCCCATAGGACTACTCTTGGTAGCAAAGGTAAACATAAATTGAAATAATACTTACAGAACTGTAACTGATCCAATTTGTTTCAAACAACAGAGGGCAAACTGCAGGACCAGCTCACTTCCTACATTGTCAAAGACAATCTCTCCATTTTCAACCCCATAGTTTAGGTTCTGATTTGAAGTGACTCTTATTTCAGAGGCACGGGATAAGATTATTTATCTTCAATTTTTACCACTGTAGCCTTTCTAATAGGGAGAATGAATTGCTATATTATGAGCTAAAAATCTAGACACAAGCACTCAGCAGAATTGTCAAATGGAAAAGAACGAAATGTCTTCTATTATGCTGCAAAACAATATCAAAGTTTATAAATTTTCTGTCATTATTTTAGACACTAACACATAAAAAGTCAATTATGTAAATATATCATACTACAAATGTTTTAATTGCTCATGTTAGGAATGATATTTTACACTAATAGACAAAATAAAGCACTAGAAACAGATGGATACAATGCAATAAAGTTTGTAGCCTGCCTGCAATTATTCACATGTAACGTATGTAAGGCTGGGGGCAGTGCAGTGAATCTTATAACTGTTTTAATAGAGCAACAAAAGCAAGCATTTCGAGGGTCATGTTTTCTAATAGTAATTAAATGAGTTTTATATACAACTTAAAATGTTGTCAACACCTTAATAAAGAAAACAATCCACAAAACTGAGAAGTTATTTTCTAGTGGGGGTTAATTAAGTTGGTACATAGCTTGCTTACTGCAAATAGATCATCTGCTTGCTGATTTCCATCCAGTTCAAAAAGATGTTGACAATCCTGTTCAGCCATCAAGTCCTGTTTAAGAGCAAAGACATATCCATCAATTGAGTATCATTAAACAGATAATGACATTGAAGCTCATGCTGTTCTTACACAAATCAAAGACTGGGGTACTATGGACTTCAGCAAAACCAAGTTTCATTGTATTGATGTCTTTTAAAACCTTCTGGAGATAAACGTTTATTTGGTCATACATAAATACAGAGAGAATTCAAAAATTTGAGTTACAATGGGCTCAGAAAACAGATTAGATATCCTAGCTCAAATGCAAGAGAGCTAAAAGAATCAAGACATAGTAATGTTTTGTGTGTTAATTCAACTACTTTAAGTCTCTGCTGGAAAGTTGTGACAATGTCAATTAACAGATTTCTTGGAAATACCAGCCATGAGACCAATTTTTTCATTTTTTGTCCTGGTCCTCGATTTCTGTAAAATTTGAACAATATATTTGATTTTTCTTATTTTCAATTTTCCCATTAGTAAACAAGATATTAGACTAAAACAGGCTTCCTACGTCTATTGTTAATGTCTCTGTCTGAGGACTGAGAACACTCACTCCATTCCTGACTGATGTTGGTATAACCCCAGCCCCGAAAAAGCCTAGTGAAGGTGCCTTTACAACTTTCTGGGTAATCTATTCCAGTTCTTGACTACATTTATGGTCAGACTTAATTTCCTTGCATGTAGTCTGTGGGTTCTATACTATAGATTAAATTATTTGCCCTATCTTTGGTAGACATAGATAATAACTAATTACTTCTTTCTAATACTCTCCTACAGAGGAAAAAATAATTTGTGTTTCTTTTATATACAACGGTCTTATTCATACATCCATAATATTTGCTTTTGTACAAGAGCATCACACACATTTATTGACTCAGTTTATGACTAATTAAAACCCCACAGATTGCAGATTATCTGCAGCACTGAGGTATAGCAAATTATTTCACATGTTGTAGTAGTTCATTAGGTTTCCTCCCTAACTGTAGCATTTCACACCTATTTCTACTCAATTTCATCCTAACAACTTATCAAGAAATCATGGTCTGTTCTCCAAAATTTTTTCTACCTATTCAGTGCAAACTGCATATCATCTAAGCTTTTCTTTTTCAGTTTCACCATCGTAATCTCTACCTAGGCCAATGATAGACCCCTATGTTCTTTTAATGTATTAGTGGACTACTAAGTATGCTCACTAATACATTTATCATTAGTGAAGTCTAAGTAAGGCCTACCAACTAGTGGAATGTATTGAAAGTGTTGAAGTTTGGTGTACATCCTAAAGTAATTTATTCTAAACAACTTTCCATTAGTTGGCTTACGAAAAATCCATGTGAGATTGTACAGTGATTAAAGATATCACATTTTTTGCTTTCTCCTTCACAGCAGTAACAAGTTTGTTACTCTAGCAAAGAACATTATAGCAATTTTACATGATTTTTTCTACAGTTTTATCTAATCTATAAGGAAATTGAAGGGCATAAAGGGTAATTGTCAACGGCACAGCAAACAAGAGGTTTTCGCAGCTGCTTGTACCAGAAGATTAAAAATTTTAAAAAGAAATAGAAAAGAACAAACTATTGCTTTGGACATGTTCAGGTTTTTTTAAATCTGCAGGCAGTGAAGCAGGTGAGGAAGGGAATTTATTGGAGTGGAAGGCAATGGATACAAAGAACAGATTTCTTATGGGATTGCATGCTGGAATTGGTGCTGGTAATGGCAATGATACACTGGGCTCATCAAATACTCCACTTCCTAGTGGAAGCATCTGTGGTGGCAGGTGTGGTTTCACTTTAAAATTCGAAGTGGATAACTTTATCTGGACTCCAGAGTAGAAACAACACCTAGAGATGACAACTTTGTATCATCGATTTCTGTACAAATTTCAGAACTTGGGGATATGTTGTAGCATGCCTTGTGCCCAACTCCATACAACAGATCTCAAACATTAAAAAAAAAAAAAAAAGAAAAAAAAAGTGCAAGATATTTTAAAAGGTCTTTTGTTATGTACAATCCTATTATTTTGCATTTTCTTACTTCTAAAGGATGAAGCATTATATCCTTGTATGTTCTAAGTCTTTCCTCTGAATTTTCAAGAATATCTTCAGGCCTCTGTACTAATTGATTCAAAAATTCTGATGTCCTAAGTGGATCTTCTGCAATCTGCAAAATCAAAAGTTAAATATTTCAAGATACAGAAATAAAATAATGTACTAAACTAATTTTTATCTTTACCCAAAGGTAAGTAAAGTAGCCTTCCAGAGTATTGCAATGAATATTAGCCCAGTGATTGCTGACTGTGATCCAATCCTGAAGAAGCGTAGTTTCTACAAATTCAGATGAATGTGCCTAGAACTTGCACTGATAAGTCTCTGGCCAGCATTACAGACCAGAACAATTCAACCTGAATTCAAAATCAATAACTTCATGAAAAAAAAAGAAAACCCATTTGTGGTAACCTAACACCAAAACCAGAAAATAAGCTAGTATCCTGCAAATACCAGTAAAACTTGCCAAAATAAACAAAAATTAAGAACTGTCTTCTTTGCTTAGACCAAGAAACAGACAATATTGAGTCACCATTATCCTGATACATCCTTTTAACTTATGGCAAGAAATGATTCTGTGACTTCTAAGTTAGAAACTGAATCCAGGTTAAGTTATACAACGATCACTATTTGCTGCTGTTGAAAACTACCATTTAAGTATTATCCCACATCTCTTAAAGCAAAACAGAAACTAAATTAAGATTAGAGTTCAGCAAAATTAATTCATAACATAGTATGGTGATATTTTAGAATATTGAAATGTGTTTTGCTTTGACTAGAGTACGTTATAATACTTTGTACTGTTTAGAAATCTGAACTCTTTACCTCTTCTTCTTCCTGCTCTTCATCTTCCTCTTCATTCTCTTCTTCAGGCTGATCTTCCTTTTTCTTACGCTTTTCAATAACATCAGGATCCCACTGGTTCCTCTGATATACCTGCCCTGAATCAGGGTGTTGCCTTTGTCCTGATATTCTTTGGCATAAGTCATAGTCTGAACACTAGCAAGAAATAAATAAAAGGAAATAATGTGTTTATTGTACTGCTATAATAACATTATTTTTCCTAAAACTGCAGAATGGGGGGTAGGAGTCTGTTTGGCAAATATTTGAATTCACAAACAAACTTCTCCAATCACATTCTGAGTAAACACAAAATTTTCAAAAGCAGTGAATATTAAAGAAAGACTTAAATGCTTGCATAGCTTTTCCCCATCAGTATTTCACATTCCATATCAGGAGCATAGCCACTATTTGAGCATATTTTAGCATGGAAGTTACACCTTGTAGTGTGACAAGTGTAGGTATTTTGCAGACAGGCTTGTGATTGCTCTTGCAATTAATGCTGAAGTGGCTTGGACTTGGCTGAGGGACCTGGGGGTGTTCAGCCTGGAGAAAAGTAGACCGAAGTGAGACCTTATCATGCTCTACAACTGCCTGAAAGGGGGTTGTAGCATGGAGTGTGTTGGTCTCTTCTCACAAGTAACAAGTGATAGGACAAGAGGAAATGGCCTGAAGTTGCACCAGGGGAGGTTATTAGGAAAAATTTCTTCATGGAAAGGGTTGTCAGGCATTGGAACAGGCTGCCCAGGGAAGTGGTTGAGTCACTATCCTTGGAAGTATTTAAAAAACATGTAGATATGGCACTTAGGGACATGTTTTAGTGGTGGACTTGGCAGTGTTAGGTTTACAGTTGGGCTTGATGATCTTAAGGGTCTTTTCCAACCTAAATGATTCTATGATTCTAAGATACAGTCAATTTTACTAGGTGCCTCTGACTTCTCAGAGTTCTACTGTTAAGCATAGTGCCATTGTCTCAGAGGCTAAATAAGTTCAGCAGTTTGGAGCTCTGGAAGAGTAAGTAATGGTCTTTCCATAAAAAGCCCTGCAGACACAGATTTAGTTTAACATTAAACATGGATAAATCTGTATGTGGTCTGTGGTGGTGAAATTATTAATATTTAAGATTTGAGAGGTTTGGCTAAGAAGTTTATCCTAACTAAAAGAACATTCCTTTCAACTAAAAGCTAACATGACTTGATGATCTTATAGGTCTTTCCCAACCTAAACAATTCTATGATCCTATGACTTTAACAGTCTGCGACTGCTTTCACCTCCCTACTTCTGAGCTAAGACAATACCAAATGAGCCACTCCTACAGGTGCCACCAAGAACCTTCTTTTTACATTGTCACATTATATACCGTTTGATTCCTTCTTAAAATTGCAGCTGTCAGCAAGCTACTTAAGGATTCCATCCACTCCAGGGATGGATATCTGAATTTGTTAACACTGAAAGGATTGCAACACCTCACTTTTTTTAAACAACAAAAAAAAACACCCCAAAAAACCCCAAACCAAACAGAACAAAACAAACAAAAAAATCAAACCAGACCAACAAACAAAGAAACAAAACCCCCTGGTTTGGTCCCTTCAATCACTTAGCAGAGAACAGGGGAGCAGGGGGAGATACTGTCTGAGTGTTCACTCACTATGACCATATTTAATAAAGCTGCTATCTGACCTGTCTTAAATTGTACGCACTTGGAGTCCCCAGATCTCCAACAGGTCTTAAGACGGGTACCTGAAAATTCTACTGTGGAATTGGGGGTGTGGCACAACAAACAATAAATAATGTTTCTTCCTGCCTAAATCGCTACCACTTACCCTTCAAACATATATGAAAAGCCTGAGGTAACAAGAAAATATTGTAGTTGCTAACATCAAATTGTTACAGAAATGGAGAATTGATTTCTAAAGAAAATACAGAGCTTTGGAGATTGCATTGCTAGCAATAGGCAGACTACACTCATTTCCTGAGGTATCCCTTGAAGTATTACAATAATTCAGAAGGATATTTCTATAGTGAGTCATACAGCTGCCATGACTGCTACATGACATAGCACATTTTGAAATACTGAAGCAGAAATTCTATTAGATATGGTTCTTTTTTCAGAGGCGCATCTTCTGCCCTTTTTCTTGGAGAGACAAAATGTCTCTAAATCGGTCTGCTAATGACAGTATTTCACTATTCCCAGAGTTATCTAGAATCTCCCTTCTTCCTTTCTTTTTTATATGATGAAAATGGTTACAATTTCAACATATCTGTGGAAACAGCTTGGATCCACTCAAATCAAAGGCAAAATTATTCATTTGACTTTGGGGCAAGGATTTTTAATGAGGATTCAATTTCAGTCTTCTTCCCAGAGGAGATGATGATGTAACTGCATGAAGTCAAGAATTCTCTTTTAATTCTAGTGTGGTTAGTATCACTCATCTATTTGTACTGTTGCACATGAAACGATGCAACATATATTCCCAAGAACAGGATTTCTCACTCTCTGGTATTAAAAGAATGATTGACTTTCTGTAGCTGAAAAAATAAAAACTGCCTGAAAAGCAGCACAAAAATATATTTCTCTGATGTTTAAAGATCTTTCCTTGAGCATAAAATAAAGGGTTTGAAGTAGGCATTCACAAATTTTCATTATACATGGTCAACCAAATTAAGTCTCAAAACCAGGGAATTAAAACAAATATGGACTTAAATCTGGCAAAGTGATAGACTAGGGCCACACACTGAAGCTTAGCACCTGAGAAAAAAACATAGATATGACAACTAGAATCAAAATCCCATTGAGAATGCAGCACAACAACAGAGGCAGATTATTCAGAGTTGCCCCAGCAGCTCATTCTGCACATTCAGAATAAAAACCAGAAATAATCCAGTTGATAATAAATAAAACATTACAAGGAGAAGAGCCTGAACTCTTGTTGATGATTATACATACTTTTACTTTGTCTGCATGGAGTCTGGCAAAGTTCGGTGTGGGCCAGCCAGTGGTCTCAATCAGCCAGTGGGCACAATCTAGAGACTGGCACTGGCCAAGGGCCTTTCCCAGCAGGCAGTTTGGACATGGCCACCCCATTCTGACGAACAAGACAGGTTAGCTGTGTTCTGCCAGACCAGTCGGCCTGATGTCTGAAGAGGTGCTCCTGTTTTGTTTTGTTTACTAATATGGACATAGCCAGCAAGTCCAGCAAGTCCATTATTTTAAGTTACACTGAGAAAGTCCTCTTAATCCTACACTAACAATGACTCATGTTTCTCTGCTTATATCAGTCACCTTTGTAAAGTATCTGGCACGTCACATTACTACTCATGAAGAAACTGAGATTTGTAAAGCAGATGAATTAATAATGACTAAGATGCAGTTTCACAATTGGTGAGTAAAAAATAAAACAATTTGCTTTCTAACTTCCATATGTGAAAAGTTTCTTCCTGAAGTAGATGAATAGCAGATGTACATGTATCCAAAAATCGCATAATAATAGCATTATTTAAAGTTTTATTTTCTTGAAAACCTCTATATTCTAATTGGTAGAAGTGCAAAGACTGTAACTTGTACTGAAATTTTAGGAAATGGTTATTATTTTGCATGAGCAATGCTTATAATGGAACAAACTAGTGTAATTCCTTTCCAATATAAAAGACAATAATTTATTATTCCTCGATAAATACCGTACTTGAATGCACAGGGGAAGACATTATCTATTGACTTATATAGCACATGAGTCTACTAATAATTAGGAAAATTACTAGCAAGTTACTGAAGATGACATTACCTTAATGTTAATCAGGACATCTGGTTTTAATTTCAGATTCTTTATTTTTTCTATTTGCTGTGGAACAGTCATGTACTCCTCTGAGAGAGAAGGAAATCCACTGAGAACATAACCTGCCAAATACATTTTTTTGAATATATCTTTTAGAAGGTTATGCCAAATGCAGGACTAGTTATACTCATCTCCTTTAAACAATACATCTACTTAGTGGCACAATTTTAAACCACGTACATGACATAATACTATTAAAAGACAATACTATTAAAAAATTGTGCACCCATGTCTACTTCAGACAAAATACAGACAAAAAAGTGTGTGGTTTTCAACTTGATATAGGATTCTCAAAGTTTGTTAATTCAGCTGAGAAGTATAAGAAATACGTAGACATTAAAGATCATATTCAGAACACCTGCTTCATGTGCCTAGCTCAGACATTGTAGTGCCTAAAAGTAACAAGATTTTAGTGACCATTTTTTGCCACTAAAAGACTTTGCAAAAAGGCGCTGGAAAAACTAGCCACTCTATGATACAAAGCATTTAAATGAAGAGTTTAGGCTTTTTATACAACCTTCAAAGGTCCTTGCTTCTGTGGACAATAAAGGGAGTCTGAACACCTCTCTGGGATACATAGTGCTCCTGGATGTTAAATCCTCTCAAAAGGAGGCACTATGCACACAGTTTGCATACTGAGAGGCACCTGGCTTGGTAAGCATCCATTCACGCAGGATTCACAATGCTGATCCTCTTTGGCAAACAGACACCAACTATATATGACAAGCATGGTAGTAACAATACATTTTTCCTAGTATTAGAGTGCTCAGCCCTACAGATAAATTCGTGGCTTCAAGTTCCTAGGAGAGTACTGTAACTCCTAATAGCTGTATGCAGTACAGTAAGAGCTACTGTACAGCACAGAACTCAATATTCATGAGGCCAGAATGAGAGACTAAACAAGAATCAGGTGCATTTTACAGCCTAATAATGAGAATGTTGCCTTAGAGAAATAGTCCATGCTCCAAATGCTTAGAATTTTATGTGATGACATTTAAATGCAAGTCTATGCAGTATGAAAACACAGCAGCAGTCTTTGCGAGAGGTATTAGGACTGAAGACGACTCCTTCTTTGGGGATCTGCTACCCCTAGATGCAAAATTTATGGAAAAGGATAAGCAAGAGAGAGTATAATGTATAGTCATTCCTCTAGGAAATTAAAATCCTGGATTCCTAATTGTTGATACCTTCAGAGAGTTCTAACTGGTAGTGAGATGTGGGGAGTTCGCCTCTGCTTATCAACACATCCCAGATAACACCAGCAGATGTGAGAGACATGGGAGTGTAAGAAGGGAAAAGATTACCCCAAACTGTTCTCGGAGAGGGTGTTTGTCCCCAAACCAATAATATTGTGGGGATACTAACAATAAAGAAGTTTACCTAAGGCAACCATCAACCAGATCAAATAGTAACCAGGGGATTACAAAGAAACTTTTGAGGAGAGAAGAAGCCATCTTGAAAAGACACATTAAAATTTGTGTTTGGGGGAAGAGAACTTAGAGCGAGGACAAGGTGAAAGAACAGCAGCCAAATCAGGTTGGATGTGCCAGCACTACAACTTCTGCTGAGGCCTGACAGAGCAGCTTCCTCATTGAATGCTGCAAGTAACCTGCATTTCAACTACTGGACTGACAGAACAGGGTTAAACACATAGTGACCCACAGCTTGAGTGTGTGTATGTGAGCTGATGGGGAGCTTTCTCCCTGGTGTGTGCATCAGTAGACTGTAGGAAATGGCACACACAGACAAAGCTAAAGCACCCACACGTCCAACAGCAAGTGTGCTTAAATAGGTGAACAACTATTATCAGAAAAGGGAATGTGTGCTTCTATTTTCCACCCATCTTTGAAAGAGGGTTTGCATGCATCACCATGGAAGTTTGAGTATACTCTTTGGAATTAATTTTGGGAAGGGGTTTACAAATGTGTAGGTGTTTGTTAATATTTGGCAAGTGTCTAGTGCTGCGGTTTGTTATGTGGCTGACACTGAACCTCTTCACTGACCACCAGTTCACTGACTGCCTGTTAATTACTTGCCATTAATAAATCAATAAACAACTTTGGTCATTATTTAAATCATGCTAATTGAGCAGTTTTCCCCTGTGATAATGACACAGCTTTTTCCTTTGCAAATATTATTTAGGTTAACATGATACGAACTTCCGGTTGTTTTTTTGTTCTGTTTTAAAAAAAAGGCAAGCATACGAGATATGCAGAGATGATAATCGTATGCTTGTTATTTTCCAGTTCTTCGGTGTCTATGTTATTTTAAAAAGATACACTGCTTACTTCAAGAAATAGTGTAGAAGCTTCATATCTGACCTCCTTGAGAAGTCAAAAAGAAATTCTGGTTTAAGTGGTTTACAATTTTTAAATATTATCATTTGTTTTAGCACTTTTGAATACCTCCAACACATCCATCTCCAACATAACATTTGTTTATTAGAAGAATACAAGAATACAAGAATCCCTTATTATGTGTACTGTTTAGAAACCTGTATTTTACAATGCTAAAAACAAAAGTTAAAACTTAAAAAATCAGCATTTCATACAACACTCTTTCTAAAATATTAAATGAATAATTAATAGTCAACTGACTCAATAGTTCCTGCTGAAAGCCTACTTAAGCTTTCCAAGGATTACATTAAGATAGCTGCTAAACAAAAAAGTTATTAGAACTAGAAAATATTTGACAAAAAATTGGTTTTGGAGTTGAGTTCTAGTTGGTAGGAAAAACAGCAAGAATGTAGGTTATTCTATTCCTTGCTATGTTTGGGCATCTCTAATACAGAAAATGGTTTGGTTACAATAAACGATTTTTTTATCAACTTTGCAGTCATGTTTATAGACTCTAGATTCTCTGTGATCCTCTGTGATACACACATCTTAGTCACTCATTATCTGACTGACTAAAAAAAGGGATCTCAGATAACACAGACATCTCCTCAGGCTTTTATTAAAGTCCTGACATATGGATTAAGAGACTGGTATTTCTACTGTAACTTCTTCCCTCAAGTATTTGGTTCCTCATAATATCCTTTTTTTTCTTCTCTTTTAATTTATTTCTTCCCTATTTCTCTGTCTTTTGCCTACTGTTTCAAAAGCCGGGTTTCACCAGGCAAGGCTACATCTTTTGCAAAACTGTTCAGTCTTGGACTAGGGAAGGAAAAAAAAACATTGCAACTAGAAGCTTATAGAAGCATGCTAGTTTTGAGAGCAGAAGAAACTGAAGATATTCTTGCCACTATACATGTCTCTCTCCTATAATGGAAAGTTCAAATAAAAGTCAGCACCAGAAAAAGACACTACGTTATCTTTTGCTTTCTTTCTGCTTATCAGTATATTTTTTTCTCTTCAGGAAAGCAGGTTCAGACTCTAACAAGGTCTGCAGAACTAGTCTTAACAGACTCAATTAACATAGTCTTTCCTCAAAAAGAAGAAATATTATTACTACCAATACTATTCTTATCTAACTTATTGTCAGTGACAGAATGCAAAGGGAATAAACAATGTCGTAAGAAAAACAAGAAAGACCATATATTTTTGCTGGGGTTTTGTGTGTGTGTTGTTATTGCTGTTATAGAGTACTCAAGCAAAAAAAAAATCTATATTTTAAATCCTAAAACTTTTATACCCAGATAATATTACCAAATGAGAGTCATAGCAGCACTCAAAATTTGGGGCAAATTAGTTTTCTCAAAATTAACACAATATAGAATTGGTATGACACTTTCTGATCTCCCATATTGGTAAATTAATCCCAAAATACAGTCCCAGTTTATGGATATTGCACAAACTGAGGAGCACAAGAAAAGATGCTACTGTCTAATATAAAATAAATTATATTTGAGCACAAGAAAAGATGCTACCACTTAATACAAAATAAATTATATTTGAGCAGTAATGGATGCAAAGTGTGTGAAAATCATAGCTAGCTCATTCTAGGAAATTTAGGCTATAAATATACTTACCAAAATGAGCAACTTCTGGTGGCTCAATCTTTTTCAGAATCATTTCTGTAACCAGTTCTTCAGAAATATTTTGACCTTTAAAAAGTGATTCTTGACACTAAGGTAAAATGCAAAATATAGTCTTATATAATATGTATTTCTCAAGAATGTGAAAAAACTTACTAGAAGATTAGACCTTTACCTTAAGCCCATATTCTGTTTCTTCATTGATATTTGTTTGAATTACTTCTGAAGCTGAGAAAGCACATCAGATAGAATAAAAATAAAATAATTAATAAAAATATTTTATATACAGACAAGTACATGCACAGATACATACATTCACACACACACACATACAAGTATGTATGCGTGCTTCAAGCAACCAGACTGTTTCTGAATGAACAGCCATTATATTTATGGCCATTATTATATTTTGTCCATCCAGAATGTGATGCCTTCTGGAAATGTCTGGGTAGAGGTTTTTCTCTACAATTTAGCCATATATATATACTATTGAAATGCACAACAGCAGCCTTGCAGAATTATTTTAACTACTGATTTATATCAAATTAGCATTACTGCCGTGTAATCCAGAGCTGAGTATTTGAGCTCAAATGCTTCCCAAATTTTAAAAGCAAGTTTTAGAAAAAGAACTTTTTAAACATACAAAACCAGTTCTTTGTCTAAAGGGCTTTTTAAAAGGGGCCATAAGGGCTTTTAAGAAGCCCTTAAAAACCTACTCCTTATGTAGTCTAATTATCTCAAATTAAATAAAACACTAAATTTAACACCCATCAAGTTCGAAGGCCTGCCTGCTGTCTCTGTGGACAGTGACATCACAGCAGAATCATCCTGGAAGCCTTTCGCACTTCTATACCATTGAAATAAGCAGATAGTCACAAAAGTTTTCAAGAATGACCCTTACGGCTATATCCATACAATTAATAAACCAGGCCAAGGAAAGGTCTTGAAGCCAGGTGTCTCATGGCTATACAGCTAAAATCTTTCTCCCCAGAACACAGTGGCTGTTTTCAAACTGCTCTGACTAGTAATGACAACTGTCACATGCACTGTCCTTCATATTACAAATGGGTCTGTTCAGGAGAGCATTATTTGCCGCGGGCCCCAACTGAGACAGAGAAAGTACTAACAAACAACACAGAAACTGAAAATCAGCACTGTACATGGACCCTTGCCCTGTTTTATTCATGAATATTGTCCTCATTGGATAAATGGATAGAAAGTATTTTGTCCAGTTAAAAAGACCGTGAACACCTTTCCTATTTCATAATGATCCAACTTTGATTAGTTGGAGCAAGTCCAGTGGAGGGTACCAAGGTGATTAAAAGTGTGGAACATACTGGGAGAAGCCAAAAGAACTGGCCTTGTTCAGCCTGGAGAAAACAGGACAGCTCTGACTGCCATCTAAAACTACTTAATGGGAAGGCACAAAGACAGAACCACTGTCTTCACAGAAGTGCAGCTGGGACAGGAAGCAACAGACACAAGTAGGAGCATGAGAAATTCCAATGGGGTAATTAGGAAGCAATTTTTAGTCATGAAGGTGGTTGAACAATGGAAAGTGTTGCCCAGAGAGGTGGTGGAGTCTCCGTCCTTGGAGATATTCCAGACTCAACCGAACACAGCCCTGAACAACCTTCTCTGGTTGACCCTGCTTTGAGTGGAAGGTTGGACTCAGTAACCTCTGGAGGTCCTTTCTTAGCTATATTATTGTGGTTTTGTATGTTGAATTTATTTGTTTCTTTCTTTTTTGATGTAGAAAATGAAAAAAAGAAACTATTAGCAGAAGTTGAAGGAATGTGAGTGTCTACACATGTGTGGGTACACTAGACAAAAAAAGATTAAAAGATTTATCATTAGCAAAAGAAGAAAATAATAATTCTTTGATTCTACTAGAAATAAGGCATAAAAATGCAAAAAGTGAGGTTTATATCAGTCACTATTAAAAACTTTCTAATGGTAAAGACTGTGTTACAGAGGTAGACTGCCTGGAAATTTAATAAATAAATAAATGGAAAGTAATGGTTTAAATACCTTCAAAGAGTGTGAGTTTGCATAAGTACATTCCTAAGGTCCCTTCTGATTTTGGTCTGATCTATGTTTTGGACCAGGTATTAATTCATTTGTTAGACAATCCTATGAATTAAAAAGCTTATATCTACATAAGCCAAAAAAGACCTTTATTTAAACTGAATTTTACCGTATTATAATTCAAAATCTTCAAAATAAGATAAGGATACTTTATTTGACAAATAAGCCTGTGTGTTCACAGGAATACAAAGTGTTACACTATCCACTAGAGGGCAATTACTAGAACAACAGAAAATACTAGGGGACACATTCAAAAGAAAAAAATGTAGCAGAAATTGATATTTAAAGAGTTAGTTCATAATCAGAACAATTGTACACACATACACTATAAAATCAGGTTTATAATTTGTTGTCCCAAAAGAGGCACTCAAGAAATTGCTTCATAGTTAAGATTATTATGCGCTTTCTTTTCTTCTATTTAA
Organism: Pampusana beccarii; assembly: GCA_013399365.1. Lineage (NCBI taxonomy): Eukaryota > Metazoa > Chordata > Aves > Columbiformes > Columbidae > Pampusana > Pampusana beccarii. The sequence goes on along the minus strand of VWYH01003553.1, from coordinate 40,319 downwards.
AAATATCATATTAGCCCTCAAACTAGTAGGACAAAGTCTGGTGGAAATGTTTTATTTTTTCATTTTAAAAAAAGTGAATTAATCGAGGTTCACGGATTATAATGTCACAGATACAATAACATTAACAGGCCTTTAAAAAAATACAGCTTTAATTCTTTTAGTTACTGCTGACAAAATTAGTACAAAACAAAACTGCCAGAGACTTATTTTGTGTAGGAACCTACTTTCCCACTGAGGTGCCTCAAATGAAAAAAAAAAAAAAATCTAGTGATGCATTGATAGGGAGTAAATGTTGTAAGCAAAAGGTGTTACTCTACAGACCTGCAAAAATCTTCAATGAGAGAGACTGTCAGAAATGGAGCTGGATAAGCTTATACAATTAAATATCTTGTATTCCAGTAAACGCACGGTGGGAGAAATTAACTATATCTTCTGAAATTAGCCATTGGATATTTTTGTTTTAGAAATTTGAAAGTGCCAGCTCCCATTCCTATCATACTGATACAGAAATCTCTGTGCTCTCTGCAATTGAATGAGTTACTTCCATGTGAACGAGAAGGGTCACATGAATCACCTTAAAGGACTAGAATAGAATTTGATTATTATGCATTACATGTATCCTCTACCAAAAAAGAAAAAGGAAAGGAAAGTGATTTTTCTAAGCCTCTCTATAACAAAAAGGCTGTTTTTCAGCAATTGCATTTCTGGCAAAATGGTTACTTGGTCGTTATCAGTAGTCTTTACTGCAATCAGAAACGTGCCATTTTGAATTACAGGGAACAGAGTGGATGTTCTAAACCAAAAGACAATATGAAGCAACGTAATATTCGAAATATAGTGTATGTTTACCTTCTATGCAAATGCATTTCCACATTTGTGCTAGCTTTCTAGCTAATGTTTTCTTTCCAGAGCCCTTAAAATGAAAAATACACACTTAAAAGAAAAACAGGCAGAAGGAAACAACAACAACCAAACATACTACACAATGAAGAATATATTTTCATATGATAAAACCAATTAAAAGCCACCATTAGGATTATGGCCTCTGAGTTATGCACTGGGCAAACATAAACACTCTTTTAAATATGATCCTCTATTTTACACTGCCTAGCATTGCTGATATGCTGTTACTGTCCTTTGCAATTCATTACCTCCAAAGTAATTATACTGATTTGATTTCTAAGTAACTCTCTCTAAAACTCAGCTATGATTTGCCCACAAATTCCTATGAGAAACTCTTCAGGACTGAAATTTATTATCTTCAGCCTCCAAGCAAATTATGAAGCAAACCTGTTCAGCCATTTCTGAGTAAGATACATAGGGATAGTATTCTTACACTAAAACAATGAATATGTAAAAATTGTCCTTGTTAGTCTACAAATCTGGTTTAGATACTGACAAAATATTTATCACTTACATGAATTCTGAGGAACCAACATAACCAGGAGTAATGAGGTGTCTAAGAGTACAGCTACCTGAATGGGACTTTGCAAAACACACCATCTTTCACCCTTAGGATTATGCCCTGTTTTTCAGTGGCATACAAGAAGACCTTTTTGACAGTCTATTTACCCTATGTAAATTTTGTGACTGAAAAATAGCAAAAAAACCCCACTAATAAATCACATTCTAGTGTGTCAGCAAACACTCTAGCCTACTCATACCTTATACCTTACAGGTGTGCTGAGAAAAAATATATTTGGTTTTGCTTTAATGGCATTATGTTTTTAACTTAAAAGATATATCTTAAATAAGATAGATACTCTACATATCAGCCATATTAAATATATATACATAATCATAAATATAAACTATTTAATTCCTTGCCCTCCTGGCCAGGCCTGTGCAATTTCAACCCTTTGTTAATATTTGTTTCAATATCAAGCATCTACTTAAGGCAATGATTGCAGACACCTTGGTGAATTTCAGTTATTCCCAAATATATGACACATAATTATGCCAAAGTTCATTTAAATATTTAATATCTCATTGCGTGTCTGTTAGTCAGTACATCAGCCTGAAAGTTCTTTTATGCCTATTTGTCTTGAATCTGTCAAGTTTTTTAAAAGCTAGAATACTGAAATAACATAAGAACAATCCAGTTGCCAATGTGGAAAAAGAAGAAACTTTTTGAGCAACATGTGACTTTTATTTACAGTAATAACACTTGTAATTGTAATCAACTGGTCACTCAGGCCAAAAATTGGCCTCATTAAATCAGAATCTTTAACACATTCTGCAGGATTTGCAAAATGGAAAAGATAAAAAAGTAGGCATTTGATCTTTTTGGCAGTGTCACTAAAATAAGATTTTGAAAGGAAAAAAATAAAATTGTCAGCAGAATATCTGAAGAAAAACGTCTGTCAGACATCTTACTGGCTTTCCAAGGATAATGAAGCAAGTGGGCTTGGACAACAGAAAGGATTTTTCAGCTTCATCTTCATCAAAGATGTCTGCAAAGGGCTGAGCTTGTTTCTCCTCTTGTGAAGCCATAAATCATCTAAGACTGGGAGAAAAAAAAAAAAAAGCTTGTTACAAAATACAGTACCTTATATATGGTTAAAATGACAGGTAATTAAAAATGTAGCCAAATAATAATGTGATACAAGACAAATTGCTTTGTAACAAAAGCTGCTATAAGAAGAAAAAGCATTTAGAGAATATAGACAATGCACTAAGAGTAGCTTCCAAAAAATAAGGGATTGTTGGAACCACCCCCAATCCTCAGCTGCAACTATATGGATGTTGACAATGATTCTTCCTAACTCTCAAACTGCCTTTAGCTCTTTTTTAAACAGCGTGCAATCGTTTCATTGTCTTTTCCTTCCTGTTCCAGTTACTACAGTTGCAACTTCTCTCTGGTCCCTGAAACGGGCCATGGTCTTGCTAAGTCCTTCTGCGTGTGAGCTTCAGACACAGAAGAGCCCCATCATGGTCAGTGGAGCTACTTGCTGTCTCCACGTGAACAAAGCTTTGAAGAATCAAATTATGGTTCATGACCTGTTCTGTAATCCTCTCATAAATCCCAGCTCTTCCAGGACTGCAAGAGATCGCAAATCCATGCAACAATGTGAAACAGAAACAAGTTTCTAATTAAAGTGAGCTGGAGCAAAATACGGATGGGCCTTTCCAACAAACCATATCCAAAAACATGAGGAGCCTGATGAAGCATGGGTTGAAGGCAGCAAAACAAAACCTCCTTTGCTTCGGAGGGCCACTTAAGTCTCAACCCCATAACCTCCAGTCATTTTTCACAGAATCACAGAACCACAGAATGTTAGGGACTGGAAGGGACCTCAAAAGATCATCCAGTCCAATCCCCCTGCCAGAGCAGGAACACCTAGATGAGGTTACACAGGAAGGTGTCCAGGTGAGTTTTGGATGTCTCCAGAGAAGGAGACTCCACAACCTCCCTGGGCAGCCTGTTCCAGTNCCAGCTCCCTCAGCCTTTCCCCATAAGGGAGATGCTCCACTCCCTTCATCATCTTAGTTGCCCTACGCTGGACTCTCTCCAGCAGTTCCCTGTCCTTCTTGAACTGAGGGGCCCAGAACTGGACACAATATTCCAGATGCGGTCTCACCAGGGCAGAGTAGAGGGGAAGGAGAACCTCTCTTGACCTACTAAGCACACCCCTTCTAAAACACCCCAGGAAACTTTTAAATTAAAAAATTCCACTTCAGGATGAATATCTGAAAAAGTTTGTTTTGAAACATCAAGCTGAAACTTTCTGACACTTTCAGAATAAGACCTTCCGTACACTAGGGACAGTATTTTAATATTAAAAAAAACCCCACCACACACAAACCAACCCTCCCCTTCTCTCACGGGAACTCACTGGCTGAACTTTACCTGGTGTTTCCAGCAGTTTCACTCCTTCCCAAACCTTCCCAATTAACAGGCGATTTCCTAATTACAAAAACCACCCCAACCAAACAAATAAACCAGATCCGCCCTACACTGACCGAAAGCCTGGCGGAACCTTGTTTCACCCCCTGACCGTGAGGACAAAGACGACACCCCGCTCTGCGCCCCTCAGGGGCAGGGCGGGGCGGGCCGGGGGCAGGGGGCACTTACGTTGGGCGAAGCGCAGCAGGAGGGGGCAGAGCGAGGGCACAACGGCCGCCGCGCGCAGTCCCTGTGACCCCTGTAACCCGGGCAACCAGAGAGCACCGCCCCCTTTCCTCCGGCCCGCCCCCTTCCCCATGGCCCCGCCTCCCTTCCCTTGGCCCCGCCCCCTCGGAAGGGGGATGAAGGCGGAGAACCGACCCCCCGCCGCAGGGCGGGGACTTCGGAGCTGTTCCTGGTGCTGACCCTGCGGGGTACCCGCCCGCGGCGGCAGTGCGCGTCGCAACCCCCAGCGAGCGGGGCCCGGCGGGAGCAGCGGCTGACAGCGCGGGTGCCACCGCCCCGCCTGCCCCGGCGCGGGGAGCCGCACCGCTGAGGGGCCAAGCGTGAGGCGGCTCCACCGCCCCCTCAGGCGGCGGCGCAGGCGCTCTCTGTCGCCCACGCGTGGAAGCGCCTGCGCGGTGGCGTGCCGGCACTTCCGGCTTTCCCCCGTCCCGGCACCAGGCGGGTGGGGGTCTGTCCTGCGTCCCGTTGTGTCCCCGCGCTCCGGCAGGAGCTCGGCTTCTCCCTCGGCTGCTGGCGGGCAGCCCCCGCTGCCCCCGCCGTGCCTCGGGGCCGGGGCAAGGCCCGAGCCCTGTGTGGTCGCCATGCCGGCGGCCGCCGCCGCCCCCATGATCAGCTCAGTGCAGAAGCTGGTGCTGTACGAGACCAGGGCTGTAAGTAGCGTCTGCCCCTCCGCTCCCGGGGCGGGGAGGAGCTCCCCCAGGTCGGGCTCCGCGCTGCGGGCTGCCGCTCCGCGCCCGGGGCGGAGCGGGAGGTGTCCCTGCTGCCCTGGCCGGGGCTGCTGCCTTTGCTGGCCTGCAGCTTTCCAGAACACTGCTCCTTACCCTTCTCTCTTTTTTTTTACCGTCACACATCCAAAACATACGAATAACTAAAAAAAAGCTTTTTAAATTCTTGTCTTCACCGCGTCTCTGCCTTGTGTGACTTAACCGAAGAGTTGGTTCCTGACCTAAGTGCTGTTAGTCTGACCTAAGAGCTTTCCGCGCACTCAAGTCTAGGCTGAGCTACGCGGTGCTGTGAGCTCAAGCCCCCAGGCAGGGCGAGAGTGTGGGGGCTGTGGGCTGCGGTGGGGGCAAGTTTAGGCCCCCCCGATGCTGCTGCTGTTAGCGTGTGCGCAGCGACCTGTGTGGTTTCTTTGTGTTGCTGTGGCTAATGGTGCTGGCTTGTGCCATGGTGAATGAAAGCTGGGCAGCTGGAGTTGTCCAGAATTAAAGAATTAAAATTTGAATTAAGAATTTAAACAGGGTGGCTGAAGTGGTTGCCCCTCTGCACCTGTCTGTTTACAGCTGCTGAGAGATTTCAGTTCTCATTGGCTGAATGGGCTTGTGGAGCAACTTCCAGAGTTGACCTTCCAGTCTGACCTCTGGAAGTAAGCTGTTGAAGATTTTTAGCATTTTTTAATATTCTGTTGGAGAAACTGTAGGGATGTGCTATTCACAGTATTTTTTGCCGTGGGCAAAGTGGATTCTGAGGTTTGAGTGGTAATTAGTTCTTTAGCCATGTGATGAGCATCACGTGTGTGTCAGAATCCAGTTCTTGGTGTAAATAATCTGAGATAATACCGCTGTGTTTATCACCCTTTAGCTTCCAATCAAATTTCTCTGTGTAGTTTCTCTTGTTTCATAGTGTGTTGTTTTTTCACTTGAGGTAGTTTTGGATAGAGTTAGGTACCATGGCTTTAAATGCAACAATGATTTCTAGTTCTAAGTTCGGATGTTACCCATAGTGATAAACAGAAAGCTGGTTTTTAACACTGAAGTCAGTGTAGCCTCTTGAAAATACACAAAAATGGCAGATTAAAACATGCAGAATTACTGGGACTAGTAAATGGAAAAATTGAGGTTACTCTTGCTTTCCAGAATATTATTTGTTTTCACCTAGGCCTAAAAGAATTTTGATGGCTACCTTAATCTTCTTTCTCAGCAGTACTGGAAAACACTTTTTGTTGTTTTATTTTCAGCTAAGTTATTGCTGTATGGGAGACAGGCAATGGGGAAACATGTTTCCTGAATCAGGTCCTGAATCACCAAAATTTAGATGTTCTTGGCTCACAACTAATGCAGTTTTTTCAGATAGCTGAGACTTGGCTTTTTGTGACTGACATGCATGTATATCTGGCTTCTCTCTGAGGTGTAAGGCACAGTTGCTGAGAAACAAAATGCTAAGTACAGGGACAATATTACACTTTAGGGTTCTGTCAGCTAGCTAAAATTCTCTAGGCCTCTCAAGTTGATTCTGTTGGTTCAGGAACCACAGTCTTTCACTCTGTCTAGTCACACCTGGCAGCATCTGCCCAAATGAGTGAGTTTACCGACACTTTGCCGCATTCAGATTTCAGTAAGGGGCAGATCCAGCAGTCCTGCTCACACCAGGTGACAAGAGGACTTGGATGAGCTAGAGGAGGCGGTGGTTTGTGGATCAGCGTGAGCTTTTTGAAATGTCTCAGCTGAGTAAAGGTGTCTCAAAGCCATTTATTCAGTCACTTCTTGTGGGTGATGAAAATGGAGTATTTTCCCTAGGTGTGGTTATATTCTTACTTAAAAAATAAAAAAGTGCAAATTGCAGTGCTTCAAGTTTTGATACTGAAAATGTACTCATTTTTTTTTTTTTTTAAAAGGAAGAATGCTATAGGAATTATTTTGGAGTAGCTATTTGAAAAGGGTTGATGCACAGACTTGTGTAGGTCTCATCTAGAGATCTAGATCATCTAGTCCAGCCCCCTGCTAAAAGCAGCTTCAAGGAGAGTGTGATGTAAGGGTTGTGTCCACCTGAGTTTTGAGTATCTCCAAGTATGGAGATTTCACAGCCTCTGCAGAAAACATGTTTTAGTGCTTGACCACCCTGATTTTTTTAAGTTATTTTTTTTAAAGGGGGAGAAATTCCTTATATTAAGTTGGAATTTTACTCGTTTCAGCTTGTGTCTCTTGCATCTTGTCCATCCACTGTTCACCTCTTGGAAGACTTTGGCTCTGTCTTATCTACACCTTCTCGTTAGATAGTTTTATACAGCAATAAGATCCTGCTACAATGTAAGCACATTGCATATGGAGTTATGTCAGATATGGGGCAACATGAAACTGTGTCCTAAGATTCCTTGTGGAGACCTTGAGTGGGCGAAGAAGGGATGACTTGAGTTGTCAGTGGCAGGAGAAACAGTAAGTTTACACTGATCACGCTGTTTGTTGCTGTAAAACCCCTCTGTGTTAGGAACACATGAAATAGATGAGAAAGTGGAAATGGTTTAGGGAGGTGGTGTTTGGTGGTGGTCTGGTTTTTGTGTTTTTTGGGGGGATTTTTTGGTGTTTGTTTTTTGTGGGTTTTTTTTTTTTTGGTAGCATTATTGGAGTCAAACATGAGGTGAGGAGAACTGAATTCACAGTGTCAGTTGAAACAGCAAAGTTCTACATTTTCTATTAACATTTATATTTAGGGTAGTTGCTGAGGCCTTCCTTTTAAACTGATGCTTTGGGTCAATAAATACCATGGAGATGTGAATTATAACTCCTGTTTGTCCTAGGAAGTTGAGGGTTTGTTCAGAAGTAGTCAAAAAATGAACTGAAACAGTTGTATTCAGATCAATGCCAATTATCTTTCATTTTATGCATATATTTACTGCTGAAATGCACGCCAGAGGGCAGTAGAGATATTTCAGCAGTATGACAAATAAGAAACAAAAGGTATTTTCCTTTCTTCTTCAGGACAAGATGGAACTTTTGTGTATCCCTCAAATGAAGCCCACCTGAAAACTGTAGGTTAGTTTGTTAGAAATTGTCATTCCCCTGAGGTGGCATGACATTGAACAAGTCAATTTGTGCCATCTCTATAAAAGCAAATCACTTGCCTATCTTTCAGAGTATTATGAGGCTTAATTAACATTTTTTAATTCTAATCAGGTTCTTCTACAGTCTTGATCTCCACAGTACCCAACTGACTTGTACAAGCTTATTAAGCAATGTGACTAGCATAATTACCTGTAGATTTTTCTACCCTTTCACTCGGGGGAAATTATGTGGAGGTTTTGGGGGTCATTTTCCCCAAGTCAGGTCTGTTTTGCCTGTGTTAGTTAGTGGTAGGCGATCTCTCTGTCCTTACCTCAACCCATCACCTTCTCCATCTTATTTTCTCTGCCTGTCCTAATGAGGAGGGACAGTGAGAGAGCAGCTGGGGGTCTGGCGGCTGGTGAAGGTCAACCCACCATGCTTGCTTAGGGCTTGTGCTTTTAGACACATGTATGGGCTTAGCAGGTATTTTTTTGCAAGCGTTTTGTTGAAGTTCTTAAGTGTTTTCTTTATGTTATTCTTCACAGTGCTAATATTTCTTAATGATAATTAGTCTATACAAAGAAGCAAATCATAGTCTTAGACCAGGAGCTTTAGGAACTAATCTTCTGCCCACAATTACTACTTTTTTTAAGAACGTTTGATTTCAGAACTATTACCTTGCCATTATAAACAACAATTTGCAGTAAGAAGTTTTTTTATTTTGTTTAGACTCCTTTTAGAAGAAGCTATTTTTATTGGTTTGGCTGAATCAAAAGATTGATAAAGGAGGATATAAAGCCTTTCAATTAGATTGCTTTCATTAAAACTCAGTCCCAGGTGGAAGTGACTAATGATTGTTCCTATCTTGTGGTTGCTTAGTGGTAATTGTGCAATAAATTAAGCTTCAGTCCAGATCTCATAGGCATGTACCTGCATGGTGCACTGCAGTGGTTGGTAAAGTGCATTTGTTAACAAGTGTTAGCGAAGGCCAAGGGCAGACTAAACCTGGAAACAGCGGTTTGATGGTTGAAGGATTTCAGCAGAGCAGTATGAGGAGGTCTGCGCTGCTTCTTGAGAACTGCTCTGTTGAGAAAGTGCTTTGTTGGTCAAGGTTTTCTCTTTATCTAAATGCAGTGGCTTTGCTGTGGAGTGGAATTGCTCGAGACATTTGGAAAATGCTTCGATTTATGCAGTTCAACTTAGTAATAAATAAAATAAGAGAATAAGGATAGAAACTCTCAGAAAGGTTTCCGTAGCTTACCTGTGGATTCTCATTTCTGTTGCTGTAATAATTTCTGTTAATCAAAATAGTTGTAAACAGTACAGTGCATTTAGCTTTGATTAATTTTACAATTATATTACAACCTCAGAAATTAATTTGTTTGATGATACATGCTCAGTGTTGTGTTGATTTGGTGTTATTCTTTGTTCTTTCCTAATATTCATGTGATAGCAAATTTAATTGTGGTACTTGTCGCTGATATGGTTTTATTTGTGCTTCATATCTTCCAGTAAGACAGACTTATTTATTCATTAGATGCATAAATTAGGTAGCAGAAGCAGCTAATGCTGAAATGTCTTTTTTGTTTAATTTTTTCATTGTTAGTTTTCATGTCATCTTTGTTTTCATTTTAGACCTTGAAGTTTGGGTGTGAGCTGGCATATCATGTCATTTTTTCAAGTAATTCTGGGATTGTTGATTGTTAGCCTGTCCTGAAAACTTCCCAAGCAGAAGTCTAATTTTGGATTCCTAGTTTTGAGGACTTGTTTTTTGCAGATTCTTCGTTTCTTTATTACTTCTATATGAATATCCTCTTAATGTGCAGTGGGTAGGATTCCCATTTGCTAAATTGAGATTTCACATTGTCTGGCTTTCTAAGAAAGTGGCTTCTTTAAGTCTGTTGATGTGGGGTTTTAATTCTGTTCTCAGTTGACCTTCCTTAGGGCATTACAAAGCCTAGCTTTCTAGTTTAAAAGAAAAACTCAAAATTAGTCCTTAAAGGACTTCAAAGAGAGCTTGTTATGTACCATTTATTGTGGTGGTTGCTACCATAGTCTGCAGATAAAATAACTATAGCAGCTGCCCAGCTGATGTGAGGGATGCATTCGTCATAGCATTTCCTTGTGTTTTATCTGTCTATTAAAACGGAAATGGAGAAGTATCCAACTGAACTTCCTCAGTAATAGTGTTTGCAACTCTATATACTTCTCTCTTCCTGTGTGTCATGTGCCATGTTCTAATTTTAAATGTGGTCTTTGGTCCAGACTGCTCTTTGGACAAGTATCTTAAAGTTGTACTGTTCTATTATAATTTATATATATATATATATGGTTTGTCTGTAAGCATAGGTGTCACTTTGAGAAGAAATTATGCTCATTTAATGAGCTGGACCCAAAGGGAGATCACGGAGCTGTATTGCAGTATTATTGACAACTTAAATTTGTTTAGCTTTAATTAATTAACAATTTTCTCCAAACAGGGAAGCGGCACTCTCAAAATGCAAACTCACTTATAATCTGTGTATTACAAACAAGTATGATATTGCCCTCTGCCCGTTCACTTTCTACTTCATGAAGAAAAAGGTGGCGTGATGGTGTGGTCCAAGCAGGTGTCTGTCCTGGTGGTGTAGTGGTTCTTGCTAGGGGGTGACACCTGGAATATTGTGTCCAGTTCTGGGCCCCTCAGTTCAAGAAGGACAGGGAACTGCTGGAGAGAGTCCAGTGCAGGGCAACAAAGATGGTGGAGTGGAGCATCTCCCGTATGAGGAAAGGCTGAGGGAGCTGGGTCTCTTTAGCTTGGAGAAGAGGAGACTGAGGGGTGACCTCA